>CM064563.1:21721065-21741065 GCA_032716605.1 Paralithodes platypus
TTTTCTATCCTTTCCTTCAACTTTCCTTTTCTATCGGATATGCCATCTCTACTAGAATTAAGTCCTGACCACCTCGTTTGGATCGTAAAGTCTGTGTGGCCAGTGTATATATGTAAATCTATGCAAATGTACATCTCTCTCTCTCTCTCCTCCGAAACGTTATAGACTGCAACACCGTTGATTCTTTTAAACTTCGCCTAGACAAACACCTTGCCTTATATCCACGACTGACTGCATTTTAAATGAATAACTTTATTTTTCCTTCAGATTCATCGATGATTATTGCGTTTATTAATAACTAAGATGTTACTCTCCTTTCGTCACATGCACGAAAGATCACTTATGACTTTGTTATGTTACTAACCCATCTGTCCCCTTCTAACATCTCCTAATCCTGCCACGAATATTAGTCCCAGGGTAGTACTTCCCTTTCCAATTCTCCCTTACTCACTCTACTAGAATTAAGGCCTGATCACCTCGTTTGGATCCTGAGGTCTGTGTGGCCAGTGTATATATGTAAGTCTATGTAAATCTAAGCCACTATTGGGACACTTGAGCATCAGTGTTTTAGGGGGCAAGCAGTCTTGAGGGGGTTGCTAGACCTGTTGTTGCTTGATTTCCTTTGTATTCCTTTGTACTCTTTCATCCATGTATAGTAAATATTTGTATTATTATTTTCCCCGTGTTTTTTTATTTAATAGTTTCACTTATTTTGTTCTTATCCAATTACTCTTCTTCTCTTTTCTCTGCTTCTTCCTTCTACGTTGTCAGTATTTATCGCTTCATTCGTCCTCGCTTCCCAGTTCACTATCTTAACTTTTCTCTTTATATCTTAACTTTGCTCTTTCTTTTATCTTTCCTTCTCTGACGTTTCCAATCCAATTCGTTCTTTTCCTATATACAGTATATATATATATATATATATATATATATATATATATATATATATATATATATATATATATATATCTATATCTATCTATCTTTCCACTGGACTGGTAATCCAATGGACCCGGGTTCGAATCCCTATATATCAATGGGAAGATATTATTGGGATGGAATTTGTGCTGTACCTAGTTTCAGTGCATCACCACAGCACACCGAAATGCCCCCCCCCCCAAAAAAAAAAACCCTCATTGTTCCCTTATTAAATAGCACTGTATGAGTATTCTCAAAAATATGCTACAGGGGGGCAATGCCTAGTGAGTTAATTGCTCAATAGGTGGCGTTCTGAGAGTGAGGGTCCGAGTCTGCGGAGTGAGACTGTGAGGCGCAGTGGCGGAGCAGCTTCAGAGATGGGATTGCTTCGAACTGGGGTGCTTCGCATGTCTCACTCCCTAGACTGGAACAAGACCTCACGGGCCTCACCGTGTTCAGCGGTTGAGTGTGCAGGCTCTCAGCCTATGCCCGAGAGGGAGTAGTTGGAATATAGAAAGAAAAAATATATATATACATATACAGTATACACACACACACACACACACACACACACACACACACACACACACACACACACACACCTATATCTTAGGTATTCGTGTGTTCCCTTCATTTACTATGTGTGCGTGTGAGAGAGAGAGAGAGAGTGTGTGTGTGTGTGTGTGTGTGTGTGTGTGTGAGAGAGAGAGAGTGTTTGTGTGCGAGGAAGAGAGTGAGAGTGTGTGTGTGTTAACGTGAGAGAGAAAAGAGAAAAGAGAGAGAGAGTGTGTGTGTGTGAGTAAAGGCAGTAGTCAGCACCGTTTTATGAGCCTCTTAAGCCTGCCCTACTTTTTTTGACTTGCCCCCTTACTTTCCCCTTTTACCCACTTATTTTCCCTCTTTTTCCACTTATTTCCCCTTGTTTCCACTTATTTCCCCTTGTTTCCACTTATTTCCCCTTGTTTCCACTTATTTTCATTGTTTCCACTTATTGTCATTGTTTCCACTTATTTGCATTGTTTTCACTTATTTCCACTTGTTTCCACTTATGTCCCCTTGTTTCCACTTATTTTCATTGTTTCCACTTGTTTCCACTTATGTCCCTTTGTTTCCACTTATTTGTGTTTCCACTTATTTCCCCTTGTTTCCACTTATTTTCATTGTTTCCACTTGTTTCCACTTATGTCCCCTTGTTTCCACTTATTTTCATTGTTTCCACTTGTTTCCACTTATGTCCCCTTGTTTCCACTTATTTTCATTGTTTCCACTTGTTTCCACTTATTTCCCCTTGTTTCCACTTATTTCCCCTTGTTTCCACTTATTTCCCCTTGTTTCCACTTATTTTCATTGTTTCCACTTGTTTCCACTTATTTTCATTGTTTCCCCTTGTTTCCACTTATTTCCCCTTGTTTCCACTTATTTCCCCTTGTTTCCACTTATTTTCATTGTTTCCACTTATTTTCCCTCTTTCTCCACTGTTCTTACTTTACCACTTATTTTTCCTGTTTGTCCTCTTAGTTTCCCTGTTTTTCCACTTTTCTTACTTAGCCACTTATTTTTCCTGTGTGTCCTTTTATTATCCTCATTTACCACTTATTTTTGCTTTTTGTCCACTTATTTTCCGTCATGTAAATTAGGTTTCCTGTTTGTCCTCTTAGTTTCCCTGTTTTTCCACTTTTCTTACTTAGCCACTTATTTTTCCTGTGTGTCCTTTTATTTTCCTCATTTACCACTTATTTTTGCTTTTTGTCCACTTATTTTCCGTCATGTAAATTAGGTTTCCTGTTTGTCCACTTAGTTTCCTACTTTATCACTTATTTTTTCCCTTTGTCCACTTATTTTCCGTCTTTTCATATTTCCCTTTTTCCATTAAGGGGACATGGGCCGGTTTTCTGGACCACTTTCTCCCTCATCTTTAGCCCCATTATTTTGGCGATTTTATGAACTTTCGCCTCATTTCTGTCAATTTTAAGACCTTTCCTGCCATTTAGGTGTTGATGTTTTCCTGGCGAGCGATAGCGAGCCTGTAATTTAAGAGGAACCGGCCTTCGGCCGGGAAATTTTTCTACTGAAAAATGTACAAATTTGTCTTGAAAGGAGGTCTAGGGGGGCGTCTTTTTAAGCTCGATGGAGGTCTAGCGAGGAAACTAGAAAACTAATAAATAAATGACAAACTCTACCAAAAAGTGAAGGATCTGCCCTTAATGTTCCCCATTTTCCACTTATTTTCCTTCTTTTTCCACTTATTTTCCTTGTTTTTCCACTTATTTTCCTTCTTTTGCCACTTATTTTCCTTGTTTTTCCACTTATTTTCCTTCTTTTTCCACTTATTTTCCTTCTTTTTCCACTTATTTTGCTTTTTCCACTTATTTTCCTTCTTTTTCCACTTATTTTCCTTCTTTTTCCACTTATTTTCCTTTTTCCACTTATTTTCCTTTTTCCACTCATTTTCCTTTTTCCACTCATTTTCCTTCTTTTTCCACTTATTTTCCTTTTCCTTCTTTTTCCACTTATTTTCCTTGTTTCCACTTATTTTCCTTCTTTTTCCACTTATTTTCCTTTTTCCACTTATTTTCCTTGTTTTTCCCACTTATTTTCCTTGTTTTTCCACTTATTTTCCTTTTTCAACTTATTTTTCTTTTTCCATTTATTTGTCTTCTTTTTCCACTTATTTTCCTTTTTCCACTTTTATTTCTTGTTTTTCCACTTATTTTCCTTCTTTTTCCACTTAGTTTCCTTCTTTTTCCACTTATTTTCTTTCTTCCACTTATTTTCCTTCTTTTTCCACTTATTTTCCTTCTTTTTCCACTTATTTTCCTTCTTTTTTCCTTTTTCCACTTATTTTCCTTTTTCCACTTATTTTCCTTCTTTTTCCACTTATTTTCCTTCTTTTTTCACTTATTTTCCTTATTTTTCCACTTATTTTCCTTGTTTTTCCACTTATTTTCCTTGTTTTTTCCACTTATTTTCCTTGTTTTTTCCACTTATTTTCCTTGTTTTTCCACTTATTTTCCTTGTTTTTCCACTTATTTTCCTTGTTTTTCCACTTATTTTCCTTCTTTTTCCACTTATTTTCCTTCTTTTCCACTTAGTTTCCTTCTTTTTCCACTTAGTTCCCTCTTTTTCCACTTAGTTCCCTCTTTTTCCACTTAGTTCCTTCTTTTCCAACTTTTTACTTAATTTCCACTTATTTTTCCTATATCCACTTAGTCTCCCTTTTTTTAGTATTATTTTATTTATTCGATAATAATAACTCGCTATTAATTAATCTTCTCTCTCTCTCTCTCTCTCTCCGGAAATTACCCACATTAGGACTATTTGATCTACGTGTCTTTGTAGCTGGTTTTTATAATTAAGTATAATTTCTGGACCCCCGTCTCCCTCGTGTTTAACCTCATTAGTTTTGAGATTTTAAGATGTTCGCCCCCTTCGTTTTGCGATTTTAAAATCTGTTCTACCTGGAACAAACTTCCTTCAAAAGTTGTAAACACTTCTTCAGTAGAGCACTTCAAGAAGAGAGTAGATAGTATTTTGCACACTCTGTAAAGAGTGTAGTGCACTAAACAGTCTCTCCTTCAACCTCGAGTATCTCCCAGGAATGGACCGCAAGTCTCTGAAATACTAACTATTCCTTGTAACTCACTCACTCACTCACTCTCACAATCATTCACTCACTCTCTCTCTCACTCGCTCACTCACTCACTCACTCACTCCTCTCTCTCTCTCTCTCACTCAGTCACTCACTCACTCCTCTCTCTCTCACCGTTGATTCATTTAAACTTCGCCTAGACAAATAGCTCGCATCAAACCCGCGACTGACTGCGTTTGTAAATGAATAGGCCTAACTTTATTTTATCCTCCCCTCAGTTACTAACCCATCTGTCCCCTACTAACTTCCTAATCCTGCCACGGACATTAGTTCCAGGGCAGTAGTTCCCTTTCCAATGTTGCCTTACCCACTCTAAACCACTGTTTGGACACTTGATCCTCAGTGTTTTGGAGGACAAGCAGCCTAGAAGGGTCACTAGACCTGTTGTTGTTTGATTTCCTTTGTACTCCTTTGTACTAACTCACTCACTCACACTCTCTCTCTCTCTCTCCCCCTCCCCCTTCCTCCCTTCCTCCCTTCCTCCCTTCCTCCCTCCCTCCCTCCCTCCCTCCCTCCCTCCCTCTCCCTGCATGTATATAGGAGTGCACAGGGCACAGGGAGACACATGGGCCTCATTCCCAAAGTGAAGTAAAACACTCTCCATCTGTCCTCGTTTTCTATACGACTTAGGTTGATGGGGGTATCTTTCTTACTCTCTCCCTTCTCTTAACTCTGTCTCCCTTACTCTGTCATTCTCTCTCTCTCTCTCTCTCTCTCTCTCTCTCTCTCTCTCTCTCTCTCTCTCTCTCTCTAAACGGTAAGGCATCTAAATGGACCAATGTAAGTAGCGGGGTACCCCAGGGATCGGTACTAGGACCAATTCTCTTTCTAATTTACATCAACGACATAGATGAGGGTCTCACCTGCACAATCTCAAAATTTGCTGACGATACAAAAATTGCAAATAGCGTACTCTCAAAAGAACAAGTTGACGATATGCAACACAATCTAGATAAATTGTCATGTTGAGCCCAAATTTGGCAAATGAGTTTCAATGCGGATAAATGTAAAGTACTACATGTCGGATACCTAAATGAGAAAGCAAACTATTCGATGAATGGCACTCAGCTTAAGAATGTAAACAGAGAAACTGATCTGGGAGTAACAATATCGAGTAACCTAAAACCGAGTCAACAATGTTCAGAAGTTGTTAAGAAGGCAAACAAAATAATTGGCTTTATAGGCATGTCATTTGAGCATAAATCCAAAGAAGTTATCCTAACCCTTTACAATTCCTTAGTCCGCCCTCTTCTGGAATACTGCGTTCAATCCTGGTGCCCTTATTACCAAAAAGATATAAACAAGCTAGAACGAGTTCAACGTAGAGTTACCAAAATGATACCTAGCCTAAAGAACAAACCATACGAAGCGTCTTAGAGAATTAAATCTATTTCCTTTAACCCAGCGCAGATTAAGAGGCGACTTAATTCAAGTGTTCAAAATCATCAAAGGCATCGACAATATGAACTGTAGTAAGTACTTCACTATCGACCAATCTAATTACACGCGGGGAAACGGTTGCAAAATTATTGGTAAAATCTTTTAACTCGCACGAATCTAAGAATTTCTTCTTCAATCGAGTTGTCAACTTGTGGAATGGGCTTCCACGAGACGTTATAGACTGCAGCACCGTTGATTCATTTAAATTCCGCCTAGACAAATATCTCGCATCAAACCCGCGACTGACTGCGTTTGTAAATGAATAACTTTATCCTCCCCTCAGTTACTAACCCATATGTCCCCTACTAACTTCCTAGTCCTGCCACGTTAGTGGCAGGGCAGTAGTTCCCTTTCCAATGTTCCCTTACCCACTCTAAACCACTGTTTGGACACTTGATCCTCAGTGTTTTGGAGGACAAGCAGCCTAGAAGGGTCACTAGATCTGTTGTTGCTTGATTTCCTTTTCTTTGTACTCCTTTTCTCCCTCTCTCTCTCTCTCCCTCCGCTCTCTCTTTCCCTCTCTACCCTTCTCTCTCCTCTATCTCTCTCTCCTTCTCTCTCTCCCTCTCTCTCTCTCGTTCCTCTCTCTCTCATCTCCTCTCTCTCTCTCATGCAACTCAGACCCCCCCATCCCCTTCCATCAAAAAGGAACAAAGCGAACATGGACTAAAAATACGTGAAAGGAAACCACACACCCCATTAAGTAATGCTACCATTTACTTGCAGATTTTTTAAATTTTATGCATTGTATAATATTTACTAATGACTTATAATTACCTGTAATTATGGTCTGACTGCCTTTTAGGTTGGAGAAGGTCAGTGTATCTCTCTCTCTCTCTCTCTCTCTCTCTCTCTCTCTCTCTCTCTCTCTCTCTCTCTCTCTCTCTCTCTCTCTCTCACACACACACACACGCAGGCTTTCGCATACTCACACCCATACACACGCAGAGCGAACACCTCGCACGCTGCGCGCGCACACACTCACGCACACACACACACACACACACACACACACACGTACACACACACACAGACACAAACGTACACACACACAGACACAAAGACAAAAACACAAAGAACCCCTTCCCCCACACACACACACACACACACACACACACACACACACACACACACACACACACACACACACGCGCACGCACCTTTCCCACAACTCAACCCTCGGCAGGAAACGCCAGGCTTTTGTTGTTCAGGCAAGGTTGTTTTTGTGTTGCAGCTTGTTCTTTCTGGCTGCTGCAAATATTTGGGTTCTTGTTAATATATCCCCCCCCCCCACTCCCTCTCTCCTTCGCTCAAGGACACACACATGGAAAAAAATACACACACACACACCCACACACACAAACACACACAGCATCGCACACTTAACTTCTCTCTCTCTTTCTCTATATCACACACACACACACACACACACACACACACACACACACACACACACACACACACCCACACCCACACACACACACACTAATTAATAATAATAATAAAATAGTGATAGTATACACATATGTGATAATAATTCCACCAGATATATATATAATGGGTAGAGATCCATTAGCCTTTTCAAAGATAAATATGCCCGAATAATTAATAGAGATATAATGGAAAGAGGTCCATCATTATGTCCCGTGCAGATTATGTCGCCTTGAGACACTATATTCTGGCTATCATTAGACGATTGTATACAGCTTAGGAAGGATCTGTGGGCATTATTAGGATAAGAGACTCTCCATTAAGGGAAGATATCCACTTGAGGGATTTTTTTCTTTCTCGACCCCCTTTCTCCCTCATGTTTAGCCCCATTGCTTTTCTAATTTTAAGACGTTCGCTCCATTATTTTGACGATTTTAAGAACTTTGGACCCATTTCTGTCAATTTTAAGACCTTTGGTGCCATTTAGGTGTCGATTTTATCTTGGCGAGCGATAGCGAGCCTGTTATTTAAGAGGAACCGGCTTTCAGCCGGGACATTTTTCTACCGAAAAATGTACAAATTTATCTTGAAAGGGACTCAAGGGGGTGTAATTTTAAGCTTGATGGAGGTCTAGGGAACAAACTAAATACCTCCCCTTAAACCTCTGAGTTCCACATACCCTTCCTAATCTTAGTACAATCGTCTAATGATATCCATAAAATATATATATATATATATATATACACTGTAGATAGATAGATAGATAGATACATAAATAGACAAATAAAAATCTGTCAGACTGTCGGTATGTTGTTCTTCCTCTGTCTGTCTCTTTCTCTCTCTCTCTCTCTATTCTATCTCTTCCCTCCATCCTCCCCCCACCCCTGCTCTCACGCACAATTTCCGCTATCTCCCATATATACCTCTAATTTTCCCCCCTCCTGCCCTCCCCTCCCCCCCTCCCCTCCCCCCTCCCCCTCCCCCTCCCCCCTCCCTCCCCTCCCTCCCCTCCCCCCCCCCCCCCCCCCCCCCCCCCTCCCTCCTCCTCCTCCTCCTCCTCCATTCTCCCCAGGCGGCACAGGAGATGAAGGAGGGAGACAAGTAGAAAAGTTACAATTGAAGAAAGTTAAGAAGAGGAGGAGAGAGAAAGTTGCAAGAGAAAAGGGTGAATGCAGGGAAGTGGGAGGAGAGAGGGGGGGGGGGGCAGGGGAAGAGAGGGAGGGAGGGAAAGGAAGGAGGGAGGGAGGGAAGGAGAGGGAGGAAGGGAGGGAAAGGAAGGAGGGAGGGATAGCAAGGGAAAGGAAGAAGGAGGGAGGGAGGGGAAGAGAGGTGAGATAGAGGGAGGGGGAAGAGAGGTGAGATAGAGGGAGGGAGGGAGGGAGGGAAAGGAGGGAGGGAGGGAGAGGGAGGAAGGAGTTGCAAAGTGCTACAGGGACTGGTTAGTATCTCAAATACTTAGCGGTTCATACCAGGTATAGTTTCATGATGCATAGTAAAGATTGCATAGTGCACTACACCTAATGCAATGTGTGCACTATCTACTCTCTTTGCAACCTCAACGGAAAATTGCTACAGTTTTCGTATACATTTGTTAGGGGAGGTGTAGTGGAGTGGTCATGCCACTGGACTGGTAATCCAATGGTCCCGGGTTCGAATCCCAATGTATCAATGTGAAGATATTATTGGGAAGTCCACCGAAACGCCACAAAATTACCCTCATTGTTCCCTTATTAAATAGCACTGTATGAATATTCCCATATTCAAAATATGCTACAGGGGGGCAATGCCTAGTGAGTTGATTGCTCAATAGGTGGCGTTCTGAGAATGAGGGTCTGAGTCTAGGAGGTGAGACAGTGAAGTACCGGAGCGAGGTAGCTTTAGAGATGGGGCTTCTTCGAACCGTAGGTGGACAACCAGGCCCCGTGGATTCTGCGAAGGCAAGATAGCGGGGGGGGGGGGGAATAGTTGCATCTCAAAGTGCTTCACATGTCTCACTCCCTTGACTGGAAGGAGACCTCACGGGCTTCACCGTTGTATGTACGGTGGAAGGTACAGGCTCTCAGCGTATGCCCGAGAGGGAGTAGTTGGAATATAGGAAAAACAAAAAAAATCCTAGTTATATCTTCTGGCCATGAAAACGTGTTGTTCCATACTTTTCTGGCTTTGCCCATTTGCACATTTGTAAACAGTCTACGGTAAGACACTGTTCAAAGTAGTTTAGACAATCTAATAATACAGTGGATGTTGGCAAGCTTGGTAAAGTAAAATCGGACTAATCTGGAGCAATGTTGGGAATCCATAATTAGGGTTTAATGATCCAAGTAGCAAATTTAATACGTATCTACTAATTGTATACAGCATTATATATATGAGAGAGAGAGAGAGAGAGAGAGAGAGAGAGAGAGAGAGAGAGAGGAAAAAATAACCTGCCCAAAAATTTCAGCAAGAGAGAGAGAGAGAGAGAGAGAGAGGAAAAAAATAACCTGCCCTAAAATTTTAGCAAGCGAGAGAGAGAGAGAGGAGAGAGAGAGAGGAAACAAAATAACCTGCCCAAAAATCTCAGCAAGAGAGAGAGAGAGAGAGAGACAGATAGAGAGAGAGAGAGAGAGAGAGAGAGAGGAAAAAATAACCTGCCCAAAAATCTCAGCAAGCAATTTAGAGCAGGACAAAAGGTTCAAAGAAAAAGAAAGAGAGAGAGACAGTGAGAGAGAGAGAGAGAGAGTAAAGAATAATCCAAGAGACAATGAGAAAGACAAACATAGAAAACGTTAAATGAGGAACAAATTAAGGGAGTCCACCTCGCTTTTTTTCTCTTTCTTTCCCTCTCTCTCTTTAGCTTGTATCCATTCGGCGCCCCATTCAGCCTACTGTTTTAAGACTTTTACCCCCATCCAGGTGTTAATATTTTCCTGACGAGCGGTAGCGAGCCAGCATATATATTTTTTTGTTTTGACAGCAAGTTAAATTTGTAAATTTTTTCGATAGAAATATGTCTCCGGCGAAGCCGGATTTCTCCATACAATGCTGGCTCGCTATCGCTCGCCAGGAAGAAATCGACACCTGGATGGGAATAAACGACTTAAAACAGTTGGCTGAATGGGGCCGAATGGATACAAGCCAGGGAAAGAGAGAAAAGGAGAGAAAGATAAACAAAAAGTCGGTGACCCCCCTTAACGATCTCTCGTAACCCTTTTTTACTACCACAGATCTTTCTTAAACTGCATAAAATTGTTTAAATATAACCAGAATCAAATTAATAGGACGTCTCCGGTACAGAAGGGGTTGTTGTTGTTGTTCCCCAAGCTGCCTGGCCGAACAGCCCAAGGCCCCGAGCAAGGCCAAGGCCATAACCGAGCGCCCCCACAGAACCCTCCCCGCCGACCACAATAAAGCCTGGGTGACCAAAGCCACTCCATGGCGGGGAGCTGAGGAGGGTGCGGAAACGCCCGGGAAACCAAAGCCCCACCCAGGGCCCTGTGTCCCTCAGCAATTATGAAGAGAAAGTTGAGGGGCAAGGGAAAAATGTGACGCTTTGGCTTCCAATCTTGGTAGATTGGGAGGTCAATCCACGTTAGAGACGCCGTCACTTGAGATCTAGAAAATATATAAGTAAAAGGAACAGTCAGAGTAAGCTATGGGTATGGCAGAGATTGCTCAGTTCTCACTCTGATAGACCAGCCCATCACCACGGTACAGAAGGGGTTAAGTGTCATAGTTAGAATCCTGGGGTGAAAGGTCTTAAAATTGCTAAGCTAATGGGGCAAACTTCCTAAAATGTGAAAACTAATGGGGCTAAACATGAGGGAGAAGGGGAAGGAGGCCTGGTAGTGAACAAATGGGGCTAAACACGAGGGTGAAGGAGGAGGAGGCCTGGTAGTGAACAAATGGTGCTAAACATGAGGGTGAAGGGGAAGGCCTGGTAGTGAACAAATGGTGCTAAACATGAGGGTGAAGGGGAAGGAGGAGGCCTGGTAGTGAACAAATGGTGCTAAACATGAGGGTGAAGGGGGAGGAGGAGGCCTGGTAGTGAACAAATGGTGCTAAACATGAGGGTGAAGGGGGAGGCCTGGTAGTGAACAAATGGTGCTAAACATGAGGGTGAAGGGGAAGGAGGAGGCCTGGTAGTGAACAAATGGTGCTAAACATGAGGGTGAAGGGGAAGGGGGAGGCCTGGTAGTGAACAAATGGTGCTAAACATGAGAGTGAGGGTGAAGGAGGAGGCCTGGTAGTGAACAAATGGTGCTAAACATGAGGGTGAAGGGGAAGGAGGAGGCCTGGTAGTGAACAAATGGTGCTAAACATGAGAGTGAGGGTGAAGGAGGAGGCCTGGTAGTGAACAAATGGTGCTAAACATGAGGGTGAGGGTGAAGGAGGAGGCCTGGTAGTGAACAAATGGTGCTAAACATGAGGGTGAAGGGGGAGGAGGAGCCCTGGTAGTGAACAAATGGTGCTAAACATGAGGGTGAAGGGGAAGGAGGAGGCCTGGTAGTGAACAAATGGGGCTAAACATGAGGGTGAAGGGGAAGGAGGAGGCCTGGTAGTGAACAAATGGTGCTAAACATGAGGGTGAAGGAGGAGGCCTGGTAGTGAACAAATGGTGCTAAACATGAGGGTGAAGGGGAAGGAGGAGCCCTGGTAGTGAACAAATGGTGCTAAACATGAGGGTGAAGGGGGAGGAGGAGGCCTGGTAGTGAACAAATGGTGCTAAACATGAGGGTGAAGGGGAAGGAGGAGGCCTGGTAGTGAACAAATGGGGCTAAACATGAGGGTGAAGGGGAAGGAGGAGGCCTGGTAGTGAACAAATGGGGCTAAACATGAGGGTGAAGGGGAAGGAGGAGGCCTGGTAGTGAACAAATGGTGCTAAACATGAGGGTGAAGGAGGAGGCCGGGTAGTGAACAAATGGAGCTAAACACGAGGGTGAAGGGGAAGGCCTGGTAGTGAACAAATGGGGCTAAACATTAGGGTGAAGGGGGAGGAGGAGGCCTGTTAGTGAACAAATGGGGCTAAACATGAGGGTGAAGGGGAAGGAGGAGGCCTGGTAGTGAACAAATGGTGCTAAACATGAGGGTGAAGGGGAAGGAGGAGGCCTGGTAGTGAACAAATGGGGCTAAACATGAGGGTGAAGGAGGAGGCCTGGTAGTGAACAAATGGAGCTAAACATGAGGGTGAAGGGGAAGGAGGAGGCCTGGTAGTGAACAAATGGTGCTAAACATGAGGGTGAAGGAGGAGGCCTGGTAGTGAACAAATGGTGCTAAACATGAGGGTGAAGGAGGAGGCCTGGTAGTGAACAAATGGTGCTAAACATGAGGGTGAAGGGGAAGGAGGAGGCCTGGTAGTGAACAAATGGTGCTAAACATGAGGGTGAAGGGGAAGGAGGAGGCCTGGTAGTGAACAAATGGAGCTAAACATGAGGGTGAAGGGGAAGGAGGAGGCCTGGTAGTGAACAAATGGTGCTAAACATGAGGGTGAAGGAGGAGGCCTGGTAGTGAACAAATGGTGCTAAACATGAGGGTGAAGGGGGAGGCCTGGTAGTGAACAAATGGTGCAAAACATCAGGGTGAAGGGGGAGGTCTGGTAGTGAACAAATGGGGCTAAACACGAGGGTGAAGGAGGAGGCCTGGTAGTGAACAAATGGTGCTAAACATGAGGGTGAAGGGGGAGGCCTGGTAGTGAACAAATGGTGCTAAACATGAGGGTGAAGGGGGAGGCCTGGTAGTGAACAAATGGTGCTAAACATGAGAGTGAAGGGGGAGGCCTGGTAGTGAACAAATGGTGCAAAACATGAAGTGAGGGTGAAGGAGGAGAGGCCTGGTAGTGAACAAATGGGGCTAAACATGAGGGTGAAGGGGAAGGGGGAGGCCTGGTAGTGAACAAATGGTGCAAAACATCAGGGTGAAGGGGGAGGCCTGGTAGTGAACAAATGGGGCTAAACACGAGGGTGAAGGAGGAGGCCTGGTAGTGAACAAATGGTGCTAAACATGAGGGTGAAGGGGAAGGCCTGGTAGTGAACAAATGGAGCTAAACACGAGGGTGAAGGAGGAGGCCTGGTAGTGAACAAATGGTGCTAAACACGAGGGTGAAGGAGGAGGCCTGGTAGTGAACAAATGGTGCTAAACATGAGGGTGAAGGGGAAGGCCTGGTAGTGAACAAATGGTGCTAAACATGAGGGTGAAGGAGGAGGCCTGGTAGTGAACAAATGGTGCTAAACATGAGGGTGAAGGGGGAGGAGGAGGCCTGGTAGTGAACAAATGGTGCTAAACATGAGGGTGAAGGGGAAGGCCTGGTAGTGAACAAATGGTGCTAAACATGAGGGTGAAGGAGGAGGCCTGGTAGTGAACAAATGGTGCTAAACATGAGGGTGAAGGGGGAGGAGGAGGCCTGGTAGTGAACAAATGGTGCTAAACATGAGGGTGAAGGGGGAGGAGGAGGCCTGGTAGTGAACAAATGGTGCTAAACATCAGGGTGAAGGGGGAGGAGGAGGCCTGGTAGTGAACAAATGGTGCTAAACATGAGGGTGAAGGAGGAGGAGGAGGCCTGGTAGTGAACAAATGGTGCTAAACATGAGGGTGAAGGGGAAGGAGGAGGCCTGGTAGTGAACAAATGGTGCTATACATGAGGGTGAAGGAGGAGGCCTGGTAGTGAACAAATGGTGCTAAACATGAGGGTGAAGGGGGAGGAGGAGGCCTGGTAGTGAACAAATGGTGCTAAACATGAGGGTGAAGGAGGAGGAGGAGGCCTGGTAGTGAACAAATGGTGCTAAACATCAGGGTGAAGGGGGAGGAGGAGGCCTGGTAGTGAACAAATGGTGCTAAACATGAGGGTGAAGGAGGAGGCCTGGTAGTTCCTGGTAGTGAACAAATGGGGCTAAACATGAGGGTGAAGGAGGAGGAGGCCTGGTAGTGAACAAAGGGAGGAACAGTAGCAGTAGTACGGTAGGAGGAGGACTTGGGTGGGTCGAATGGCTAGCTTGGCCTATGAACTTTAACCTCATATACACACACTCTCTCCTCTCTCTCTCTCTCTCTCACACACATAAACAGAGAGAGAGAGACACATTCACACACACACACACATGTACAGAGAGAGAGAGAGACACTCACACATATACTCACTCACTTTCACTCTCACTTTTGTTCTCTCTCTCTCACACTCTCCCTCTCTCACTCACACACTCTCTCTCTCTCTCTCTCTCTTCCTCTCCCTCTCATCTTTAAACCTACCCGGCTACCTCATTCACTCACTCATTCAATTACTCACAGAATTACCCCGTCTTCACTCTCGCTTTCACTCGCTCAGAATTAACTCTCTCTCTCTCTCTCTCTCTCTCTCTCTCTCTCTCTCTCTCTCTCTCTCTCTCTCTCTCTCTCTCTCATCCATATTTTATGCACCCCTTCCTTCCTTCCTTCCCTTCTTTATTCATGTTTCTCCCACTCCTCTCTTCCTTCCTTCCTTCCTTCCTTCCTTTCTTTCTTTCTTTCTTTCTTTCTTTCTTTCTTTCTTTCTTTCTTCATTCATTAATTATTTCCTTCCTTCCTTCCTTCCTTCTTTCATTCCTTCCTTCCTTCTTTCTTCCACCCCTCCCTCCCTTCCTTTGTTCCATCCTTCCTTGTTTTATGCCTTCATGTTTTCATTCCTTCTTTCCTTTCCTTCATTCATTCAATCCTCCTTTCCTGTCCTTTTCCCTCATGTTACTGTCCCTCCCTTTCTCCCTCATACACCTGTCTTTGTACCTTTACTATCCCCTCCGTCCCTCACACACTCCCACTCTCACTCTCCCTCCCACACTCTCTCACACACTCCCATCTCCCTCACACCCTCCCACCCTCACCCTCCCTGTCTCCCTTACACACTCTCACTCCCTCACCCTCCCTGTCTCTCTCACACACTCCCTCACCCTCCCTGTCTCTCTCACACACTCCTTCACCCTCCCTGCCTCCCTCCCACTCTCACTCCCTCACCCTCCCTGTCTCTCTCACACACTCCCTCACCCTCCCTGCCTCCCTCCCACTCTCACACCCCTACCTCCCTCCAACTCTCATTCCCTCACCCTCCCTATCTCCCTCCCACGCTCCCCCTCCCTCTCCCTGACACACTCCCTCCCACACACTCCCCCTCCCAGCCTCCTCCCATCACACAGCCGCCCACTCACGCCCACAACCCTTTACCACCAACCACTCCCAACATTCCTTCATATATATATTTGTTTCTAGGCGTGTGTGTTTTTTGTTGGGGTGGGGGGGGATTTTTTTTTTTTTTTTATTTTTTTTTTTTTTTTTTTTTTTTTTTTTTTAGTATCTACAACACGTTACTTCCATCCAGTGTTTCTGTGCATTATGCATTCTTTTATTCTATCTATCTATTCACTCAGACCCATTCCCCATTTTTTTTTTTTTTTTTTTTTGGTCTGGGGGTGGCCGACTCGAGACAGAGCCCGAACAGGGACAACACAACACAACAGACATACAATTAACACACAAAAACAAAACACAAATTCACACACATCTAGGTCACTCATATTGCATTCATATATATATACAGTATACATAATTATTGACTCATCTTCACTCTAGATAGCATAGAATGGAATAGTTTGGTCAAAATCCAATTGCGTCTATAAGGTTATTCTAATTTACAGCTTCGTTTTATTGTGTTTCCAAAAAAATATATGTTACATTTTTCGGTAGAAAAATGTTCCCGGCTGAAGGCCGGTTTCTTCTAAAATTAGAGGCTCGCTTTCGCTCGCCAGGAAAAAATCGACATCTAAAGGGCACGAAAGGTCTTATTATTGGCAAAAAATTAGGCGAAAGGTCTCAAAATCGCCAAACTAACGGAACGAACGTCAAAACAAATATGCTAAACATGAAGGAGAAGGGAGTCCATAAAAAGTGATTACTACCCCCTTAATATTTTCTGCTAAATAGAGTATCCTAGTTGTCCTTAATTTTACCCTTACCCAATTTTACCTAATTTCGTGGATATCGGTTCGTAACTTTTTGAGATATTTCGTCTACAAATTGGCAAACGAACGGAGGCAAAAAACACAACCTCTAAATTTGTTGGTGGAGGTGATTAATTGACCACTTACGAGTTTCAGGCTATAAGGAAGTTGGAGCTGTTGACAACGATAGTAAACTGATATACAATAATAATGTAAATGTTTCTAATGGATAAATGGCATGTTGAATTGGGTTTAATGTATTTATATAAGCACTGCAACCGCAATTTAGGTGATCATTCTGTTAATTATCGATGTCTACAGCTCCAACTTCCTTATAGACCGAAACTCGCAAGTGGCCAATTACAGATGTGGATATTAGCCTACTATAGTCCGTTCATTCCAGGTTGGGCAGAAATCGTAACCCCTAACCGCTCATAACTCAAGAAGGACTAGAGTAATCGAGCTAATATTTCTACCAAATAGGAAGACTTGGCTAGGGAATAGGTGTGGACATTGACAGCTCATTTGCTCCAGCCCTTCTTGAGTTACAGAGGTTAGAGGTTACGATGTCTGCCCAACCTAGAATGAACGGACTATAGCATATACTGTAGGTGGGTCGTTTTTCTGGTCCCCTTTCTTCCTCGTGTTAAGCCCCATTAGTTTTCAGATTTTATGACGTTGGGCCCATTAGTTTGACGATTTTAGGATCTTTCGCCCCGTTTCTTTGTCAATTTTAAGACTTGTCAAGGTCAATCTAAGTCTTCATTCTATTGCCAAGTCAGAATTCTAGCTGTCATTCTTGTCTCAGTCCTTTCTCGCTCATTTCTTCGTATTCTTCGGTTTCCCATTTCCCTTGCTCTCAGAGTCTATATAGGAAGTCGGTTGTTCTCCAAATGCTTCGTTTGATATGCAATGTATTTCTCCTCTTTTGGTTTCTCTCTCCTCTCTTGTAGATTCCGGATTTTTGGATTCTCTGCAAGTCTCCCCTTTTCAACGTCCATTGTCTTTCTTCGTTTCTATTTCTTAATTTTATCCAATGTATTTCTCCTCCTTTGGGTTCTCTTTCCTCTCTTGTAGATTCCGGATTTTTGGATTCTCTGCAAGTCTCCCCTTTCAACGTCCATTTTCTTTCTTCGTTTCTATTTCTTTAATGATTCACTTTTTGGGCGATTTTTGCATGTATTCATTATTTTTCTAGTTTCCTCCCTAGACCTCCATCAAATTAAAAAAAAAAAAAATCCATTAGATCCCCTTTCTAGATTAATTTGTACATTTTTTCGGTAGAAAAATTTCCCGGCCGAAGGCCGGTTCTTCCAACATTACAGGCTCACTATCGTTCGCCAGGGAAAAAATTGACTCCTGAATAGCACGAAAGGTTTAAATATTAACGTAGAAATGGGACGAAAGGTCTTAAAATAGACTAACTAAAGGGGCAAACATCTTAATATCCGAAAACTAATGGGGCTAAACATGAGGGAGAAAGTAGTCCAGAAAACCGGCCCATGTCCCCTTAATTGATTCAATGTATTTCGGGTTTGCTTTTCTCTCCTGTTAATTCCGGATTTTGGGATTTTCTTTTTAAGGGAGATGGGTCATAAATATTGTTTTCATTTATGTATATTTATATTATTGGTTTCCTACCTAGACCTTCATCAAGCTGTAAAAAACACCTCCTAGACCCCCCTTCAAGATAAATTTGTACATTTTTTTCACACACACACACACACACACACACACACACACACACACACACACACACACACACACACACACACACACACACACACACACACACACATTCTGACCTATACAAAAATCACACACACTATGCCTTTCACATTATCATGGTCACATTATCACACACATACATACACTCGTAAACACACACATTATCTCTCTCTCTCTCTCTCTCTCTCTCTCTCTCTCTCACACACACACATACACACACACACACACACACACACACACACACACACACACACACACACACACAGAGGACCAGGTGTGAGCTAGAGTGGTGGAGGGGTGGGGTTTAAAGGGAGCAGGTCTACTAGTGCCACAGCCGCGCCCACCCCACCCTAACTCACTCTCACTCTCTCTCTCTCTCTCTCTCTCTCTCTCTCTCTCTCTCTCTCTCTCTCTCTCTCTCTCTCTTGTGGGGCCCTCTCCGGCTCTTTTTTGTCTCTTTCTATATATATATAGAAATATATAGAATAATATGATACTGCTTTGTCTCTGCGTCAAAAATATTGGCAAGTTTTCATAATTAGCAATATATTTCGATACAATACCCTATGGTCATTAGCCGAGTAATGAGGATGGTGAGATAGCAATTTACCATCAGCGGGAAATAATAGGGACATAATACGGTTCCCGGACACCTCAACCAGTAGACCATTTCAACCAGTAGCTCTCAACCAGTGCCAAATCAACCAAGACCAACCAAACCAGTGCCAAAATTTAGTACTAACCTAACCTAACCTAACCTAACCGTATTAGGCCTAGTTGATTTGGTACTGGTTGAGAGCTACTGGTTGAAATGGCCTACTGGTTGAGTTGTCCGGTCACCACATAATACGTATCTGTAAGTGGACATTTACACCATATGAGGAGGAGCACTTTATTGACCACTTGCGAGTTTCAGGCTATAAGGAAGTTGGAGCTGTAGACATCGATAGTAGATAGAAATGCAATAATAATGTAGGTTTCTGACGGCTAAAGCGTATGTTGAATTGGGTTTTATGTGTTTATAAATGTACTACGGCCGTATTATAGCTGGTAAATCTGGTCAATATCGATGTTTACAGCTCCAACTTCCTTATAGAACGAAACTCGCAAGTCGTTAATTGCATGGAGCTTCATTAGTCCTCCTTTTCTCAGGGCGTTTATAATTATTTTCTCAGGGTGTTTATAATTATTTTCTCAGGGTGTTTATAATTATTTTCTCAGGGTGTTTATAATTATTTTCTCAGGGTGTTTATCATTATTTTCACAGGGTGTTTATAATTATTTTTTCAGGGTGTTTATAATTATTTTCACAGGGTGTTTATAATTATTTTCTCAGGGTGTTTATAATTATTTTCACAGGGTGTTTGTAATTATTTTCTCAGGGTGTTTGTAATTATTTTCACAGGGTGTTTGTAATTATTTTCTCAGGGTGTTTATAATTATTTTCACAGGGTGTTTATAATTATTTTCTCAGGGTGTTTATAATTATTTTCACAGGGTGTTTATAATTATTTTCTCATGGTGTTTATAATTATTTTCTCAGGGTGTTTATAATTATTTTCACAGGGTGTTTATAATTATTTTCTCAGGGCGTTTATAATTATTTTCTCATGGTGTTTATAATTATTTTCACAGGGTGTTTATAATTATTTTCTCATGGTGTTTATAATTATTTTCTCAGGGCGTTTATAATTATTTTCACAGGGTGTTTATAATTATTTCACGGTGTTTATAATTATTTTCTCAGGGTGTTTATAATTATTTTCACAGGGTGTTTATAATTATTTTCTCAGGGTGTTTATAATTATTTTCACAGGGTGTTTATAATTATTTTCACAGGGTGTTTATAATTATTTTCACAGGGTGTTTATAATTATTTTCTCAGGGTGTTTATA
>CM064563.1:21743565-21748565 GCA_032716605.1 Paralithodes platypus
GTACACTCGCTCCAAGAAGTATCTGCACCCCTATGCTGATCATCTGGTGTGTACAGCTCGGTAGGGTTGACACCTCTGCCTGCAACTATATCCATGTGTCAGAGACGAGCGTCTCTGACACATGGATATAGTTGCAGGCAGAGGTGCCAACCCTATCAAGCTGTACACACCAGATGATCAGCGTAGGGGTGAAGATACTTCTTGGAGCGAGTGTACATTTATTGTAATGTCAATGTACTTTTGTCATGTCACTTTATGCAATTGACGACCTGCGAGCTTCAGGCTGTAAGTAAGTTGGAGCCGTAAACATCGATATTAAACAGAAATGCAATCATAACGTAGGTTTCTGATGGATAGAAATTGTATATACTTATAAATGGACTACAACCGTATTTCATAGGATATTTCTGCTATAACTGTGTTGGTGGTGTAATGGTTTAGATGCGTATGTTCTGGGTGTGGTGTCCCGAGTTTGAATCCCGGGAGGACCATATTCTTATATTAGTTTATTCAAGTGCATCGGGGTTTGTAATTGATGATTAGTGTTAAGAACGGGGTGTTACTTAAGGGGAGGTTTCTAGTTTGTTTCCTACTCCTCCAGCAATCTTAAAATTTCACCCCCTTGACCCCCTTTCAAGATAAATTTGTACATTTTTCTGTAGAAAAATGTCCCGGCCGAAGGCCAATTACTATTAAATTACAGGCTCGCTATCGCTCGCCAGGATAAAATCGACACCTAAATGGCATGAAAGGTCTTAAAATTGACAGAATGGGGCGGAAATTCATAAAAATCACCAAACTAATGGGGCAAACGTCTTAAAATCTCAAAAGCAATGGGGCTAGACATGAGGGAGAAAGGGGTAAAACAAAAAAAGTCCCTCAAGTGGAAATCTCCCCTTACATAGCGCTGTCTACAACTCCAACTTCCTAACTGTCTGAAAGTCGCAAGTGGTCACCCGTTATTCGTTTTCTTTCTCTATTCTCTCTATCTCCGTTTTCTCTCTCTATTTCTCTATATCTCCGTTTTCTATCGAGTTTTGTGATTTTTGTTTATTTAGGTATATCGTTTCCTCCTCCCTTTTTCTTGATAGTGGATCATTGTTTGCAACACATTGTTCGCTTTAATTATTAGACACGCGAATTTCAAACCATGTACAGTATGTTATTATTTTGACCAGGATATTGAAAGCAGCATATATTCATTTTTGAGGTCTTTGCAACCGAATCTGTATATGGTCATTATAGTTTATATAATTGTTTAATATATATACATGTATATATATATATATATTTTTTTTTTTATTTATTTTTTTTTTTTTCCAGCTGGCGATAAATTGGGCTCTTCCTTTAGCCTAACTGTCTGGATGGTGTAATGGTTAGAGTGTTTTAAGTTCTATATATTGCATCCCAGGTTCGAATCCCGGGAGGATCACGTGCTTTCATTAATTTCATTAGATGTTGTTTGATGTTAGGAGTGATAATTAATTATGATTAATTAATAGCTCCACACATCCTCCTCAAAGACCCCCCCCCCCCCCCCCCCCACTCCACTAACCCTCCTGAAAGACCCACCTTCCCCCCCCCCCCCCCCCATACACACACCCCACTCCACTAACCCTCATCAAAGCCTCACACCCCATACCCCCTCCTAAAAAGACCCCCCCACCCACCCACCCACCCACCTCCTCCTCCTTGCACATTTGATCTCCCCCTCTCGTTCCTACATCTTTCCCAGCTCACCTGTTCCGTTGTCACATGAGTTTTTTAGCAGCCTTTGACGTCGGTCCTGGAGGTGTTGGCATGGATAATTTACTTTTTTTTTTTTTTTTTTTTTTTTTTTTTTTTTTTTTTTTTTCCCTGGCGTCTTCTATTGGAGGTCTTATCCCCTCCTGTCCCATGGCTTCAGGATAGATATATTATTGGTATTATTATTATTTATATGATTTATTATTATTATGATGATGATGATGATGTATTATTATTATTATTATTATTATTATTATTCTATATAATAATTCGTGCATAATTCACCCCTGCCGTTCGTTCAATTCCGTTCGTTCTATACAATCATTCGTGCATAATTTACCCCAGCCGTTCAATTCCGTTCGTTCTATACAATCATTCGTGCATAATTTACCCCAGCCGTTCAATTTCGTTCGTTCTATACAATCATTCGTGCATAATTTACCCCAGCCGTTCACTTCCGTTCGTTCTATACAATCATTCTTTCATAATTTACCCCAGCCGTTCACTTCCGTTCGTTCTATACAATCATCCGTGCATAATTTACCTCTGCCGTTCGTTCAATTCCGTTCGTTCTATACAATCATTCGTTCATAATTCACTTCTGCCGTTCGTTCAATTCCGTTCGTTCTATACAATCAGTCGTGCATAATTTATCCCTGCCGTTCGTTCAATTCCGTTCGTTCTATACAATCAGTCGTGCATAATTTATCCCTGCCGTTCGTTCAATTCCGTTCGTTCTATGCAATCAGTCGTGCATAATTTATCCCTGCCATTCGTTCAATTCCGTTCGTTCTATACAATCAGTCGTGCACAAGTTACCCCTGCCGTTCGTTCAATTCCGTTCGTTCTATACAATCATTCATGCACAAGTTACCCCTGCCGTTCGTTCAATTCCGTTCGTTCTATACAATCATTCATGCACAAGTTACCCCTGCCGTTCGTTCAATTCCGTTCGTTCTATACAATCATTCATGCACAAGTTACCCCTGCCGTTCGTTCAATTCCGTTCGTTCTATACAATCATTCATGCATAATATTCCTCCACCGTTCAATTCCGAGCAGTGATATGTGGGCTCAGGTCGTTATAGAAATGATAGCGCCAGCCGTGATATGGTAATGCTGGCGTCTCTCTCGCTCTCGCTCTTTCTCTCTCTTGCTCGCTCTCGCTCTCTCTCTCTCTCTCTCTCTCTCTCTCTCTCTCTCGCTCTCTCTCTCTCTCTCTCTCTCTCTCTCTCTCTCTCTCTCTCTCTCGCTCTCGCTCTTTCTCTCTCTCGCTCGCTCTCTCTCTCTCTCGCTCTCTCTCTCTCTCTCTCTCTCTCTCTCTCTCTCTCTCTCACGGCCGGATAATTAAAATGATATACAGAAATGGCCGGATTTTGTATATAGATAATTATTACTGGGGTTCGCGGTTCGGTAGTTTGACAGTGGTTTGATATTTCGAAAGCTTTTATGGGGAAAAATAATTGAGTTTTGCTTTGAAAGTAGATTGATCACTTTAATTATTATGTATTGGTTATTAGTGGATATGTATAAGTCATGTCTCCGCTGTCATTACATTTTGCTCGCTGTGTGCTGTATTAATGTCTGTCAGATGTTGAATAGGGTGCGTAAAGATAGGAACATGTGTGTATATCCCACTCGAAATGTTGAATTAATGCTTTGATAGTGATTATGCCAATTATTGTCTGTCAGATGTTAAATGAGGTGGGTAGAGATAGGAACATGTTTGTATATCTCACTCGAAACGATGAATTAATGCTTAGATAGTGATTATGCCAATTATTGATGGAAATATACTTGGTGCCGCGACATCACTTATTTGGCCAACTGTACAATACTATACTTGGTGCCGCGCCATCACTTATTTGGCCAACTGTACAATACTATACTTGGTGCCGCGCCATCACTTATTTGGCCAACTGTACAATACTATACTTGGTGCCGCGACATCACTTATTTGGCCGACTGTACAATTAATTAGACTCTTCCTGATTACAATTAAATCACTAATTACTTGCGATAATTCAAAGTAATTAGCTTGCTATGCTGTGTTAAGGGGGGGTGACCTGCTTTTTTTTCTCTTTTTTGGTTTTATCCATTCGGCCCCGTTCAGCCTACTGTTTTAAGAGGGGTGACCTGTTTTTTTCTATTCTTTTCTATCGTTCTCTGGCTTGTATCCATTTGGCCCCATTCAGCCTACTGTTTTAAGACGTTTATCCCCATCCAGGTGTCAATCTTTTACTGGTGAGCGGTAGCGAGCCAGCATATTTTTTATATTTGTTTGACAGCAGGCTAAATTTTTACATTTTTCGATAGAAAAATGTCGCCGGCAAAGCCGGATTTCTTCATATAATGCTGGCTCGCTGTCGCTCGCCAGGAAGAAATCGACACCTAGATGGGGATAAACGTCTTAATATAGTTGGCTGAATGGGGCCGAATGGATACAAGCCAGAGAAAGAGAGAAAAGGACACAAATAACAAAAAGCAGGTCACCCCCCTTAAGACACTTATCCCATTCCACGTGTCAATTTTTTTTCCTGGCCAGCGATACCGAGCCAGCATTTTATGGAGAAATTCGGCTTCGCCGGAGATATTTTCTATCGAAACATGTACAAATTTAACCAACTGTCTAACACATCCAAAAATATGGTGGCTCGCTATCGCTCGTCAGATATAAATCGACACCTGGATGGGGATAAACGTCTTAAAACAGTAGGCTGAATGGGGCCTAATGAACACAACCCAGAGAGAGAGAACAAAAGCAGGTGACCCCCCTTAAAGATCATGTGTTGATGATGGTAAAAACGTTAAAGTTAATATTTTATTTATGTGTTTTTAGTTTGCTCCCTAGACCTCCATTAAGGGGAGATTTCCACTCGAGGGATTTTTTTTCTGGATCCCTTTCTCTCTCTCCTGTTTAGCCCCATTGCTTTTGAGATTTTAAGACCTTCACCCCATTAGTGTGGCGATTTTAAGAACCTTCGCCCCATTTCTGTCAATTTTAAGACCTTTCGTGTCATTTAGGTATCAATATTTTCCTGGCGAGCGATAGCGAGCCTGTAATTTACGAGGGAAATTTTTTCATACGGGACATAATTTCGGCCGGGACATTTTTCTACCGAAAAATTTACAAATTCATCTTGAAAGGGGGTGTAGGGGGTGTAATTATACGTTTGATGGAGGTGTAGGGAACGCACTAAAAACCTCCCTTTAAGCTTTACAAATCAATCACCCTTATGACCCGTACTCGTGAT
>CM064563.1:21753565-21758565 GCA_032716605.1 Paralithodes platypus
AGTAATTATAATAATAATGTAATAAACTTAAGAAGCTTTGCAAGCATTAGTTGCTTGTGGATATTTTTGTATTCTGTTCTCCCAAGTTAAGCGCAAGTTTAGAAGCAGAATTTCTTGACTGATTTTTTATTTGGGGCAGAATATTAAAGAAGAATGATGCGGAATTTTTACCGAAAAACTTCAAAACAGATTAGAAAGTTGCAGAGAAGAAATATAGTAAAAAATAGAGAAGACAGAAAATACAAAATAGGTAAAGAAATCAAACAAAGAAATAAGCCTGTATTTGTTTTTATTTTATTTGATATATATATATATTAGAGGAGGATCGACAAGGATATTTACACAACACAATAAGAGGATTAAGGGGGGTGGGTTTATTTATTCGTCGATTTATTTATTTATTTATTTAAAAGTATTTTAGTTTTCTATCCTAGACATACATACTCATAAACGCTCCGATGTTCTTTTAGTCTTATATATTTGATAATTACCTCCGCCAATTGTGTTGTATGTACTGTATATACAGTATGTATGTATGTATGTATGTATTGTATATACTTAATCACATACCCCATAGCTGGGGGTGGCCGACTCGAGGCAGAACCCGAACAGAAACAACATTTATAGTTCCAATTCTTAGGATCCGGGACCACTTTCGCGTTCCCTCGCCCCTTTTTCTGTCTCGTCTAATAGTGAATTATACTGCCAATGAAGTTGGATTTTTTTTTTTTTCATTTTTACTTTTTTTTTTATGTTTGACTGTAAACAAGATATCTCAAAACGCTGTGTACCGATTTTTACGAAATTTGGTTGACAGATAGGATATGCGCCAAGGAAGGAGTGATTCCATTTAGGAGGCGATCGGTAGAGCGCATACCTCCGACAGTGTAGGCGGAGGTATGGGTTCTACTGAGTTTTCCTCTACTCTGCCCCCTCCCCCTTCCTATGCCCCACCCCCTTCCCTCCCTCCCTCTCTCTCTCTCTCTCTCTCTCTCTCTCTCTCTCTCTCTCTATATATATATATATATATATATATATATATATATATATATATATAACGTACAGTCGCGCTAATAAGTGATGTCTCGGCACCAAGTAGGTTTTCATCAATAATTGGTATCAGCAATATATAAGCTTCATTTCTTCATATCGAGTGAAATATACAAACATGTTCCTACACTTACCCACCCTATTCAACATCTGACAGACATTAATACAGCACAGAGCAAGCCAAACGTAATGACACCTGAGACATGACTTATTAGCGCCACCGTACAGTCACTCATATAAAATCGTGGACCCTCTTATGTTTTTCTTTATGCAAATATAGCTATCTGGAAGGATTTTTGGATGGAGATTGCTTTTCAATAAATATTATGTGTTGTTTTGTTGTTGATGTAGAGACAATTATATGCATTTGTTTGTTTCCAGAGATATACTTTCCATAATTAGGAATAGGTGATATCCCCACGATTTTTTAGGAGTGACTGTACCCTCCCCCCCCCCCCCCTCCTCCTCCTCCTCTGCCCCTCCCTCTCTCTGCCCTCCCTCTCTCTGCCCACCCTCCCTCTCTCTCTCTCTCTCTCTTTAACGTACCCTCCCCCTTCCCCCCCTCCCCCCTCCTCCTCTGCCCCTCCCCCTCCTCCTCTGCCCCCTCCTCCTCCTCCTCTGCCCCCTCCTCCTCCTCCTCTGCCCCCTCCTCCCCCCTCCTCTGCCCCTCCCCTCCCCCCTCCTCCTCTGCCCCTCCCCTCCCCCCTCCTCCTCTGCTCCCCCCCCCCCCCCCCTCCTCCCCCTGCTCTAAGTCACGTTCGGAAAAGTTGGTGCGTGTCAGAGGTTCGGGAGTGGTCCAGGTGAGAGAGAGAGAGAGAGTGTGTGTGTGTGTGTGTGTGTGTGAGTGGGAGGGACGGAGAGATAGATAGAGAGAGAGGGAGGGTGGGTGGGAGAGAGAGAGTGTGTGTGTGTGAGTGTGTGAGAGAGAGAAGGGGAGAGAGTGTGGGAGGGGCGGAGAGATAGATAGAGAGAGAGAGGGAGGGTGTGAGAGAGAGAGAAAGAAAGAGTGTGTGTATGAGAGAGAGAGAGAGAGAGTGTGTGTGTGTGTGTGTGTGTCTCAGAGTGAGTGAGTGTGTGAGAGTGAGTGAGATAGAGTGAGAGATAGTAAGGGTAAAGGAGGAAAAGAGAGAGAGAGAGAGAGAGAGAGAGAGAGAGAGAGAGAGAGAGAGAGAGAGAGAGAGAGAGAGAGAGTAAAGGGGGGGGGGGGGAGAAAAAGCTAAATTCTACGCCATCTCTTTCCATGCTCAGCCTAAATGCAAATTAATCGTTGTTAACACTATTTGGCCCGATGTCTTGTGGGCTATTATATATAAATAACTTAAGGGGGTACTACTCGCTTTTTTCTGGACCCCCTTCTCCCTCATGTTTAGCATATTAGTTTTGAGGTTTTAAAAAGTTCGCTACGTTAGTTTTAGACCTTTCGCCTCTTGTTGTCAATATTAAGACCTTTCGTGCCCTTTAGGTGTCGATTTTTTCCAGGCGAGCGATAGCGAGCCTCTAATTTGAGAAGGAAGCGGCCGGGACATTTTACTACCGAAAAATGTACAAATTTATCTTGAAAGGGGGTCTAGGGGGTGTTTTTGTAAGCTTGATGGAGGTCTAGCGAGGAAACTCAAAAATATTATCAATAAATAAATATATAGACCAAAAAACCAAGCACTACCCCCTTAACTATAGTCCATTCATTATAGATAGGCTAGACATATTAACTGTAATCTCTTGTAATATAAGAAGGGGTGGAGCAAACGGGCTGTACATTTCCACACCTGTTTCCCTGGCTGACCCTTCCCAAATGGTAGATATATTTAGCTGGATTACTCTAGTCGTGTGTGAGTGAGTTATAGACCACTCAAAAAGGGCTAGAGCAAATGAGCTGTCAATTCCCACACCTGTTTCCCTGGCTGACCCTTCCCAAATGGTAGAAATATTAAGCTGGATTACTCAACTCAGTTTTGAGTTATGATAGGCTATAGGGTCGGGGTTTCTTGCCTACCTACGCTGAACAGGGTGTAGTGTTGAGGATTGGGTCGGTAGGATACAACTCGTTTAACCCGTACAGTACCGGTGACGTCCTTTTCATCATATTCTGGCAACTATTAGACGAATGTATTCAACTTAGGAAGGACCTCTAGCTGTCATAAGGCTTCAAACTATCTCAACCAACCCTCCTATACTACCACAGATCCTTCCTAAGCCGCATACTATCGTCTAAATATAGCTAGAATAAAAGATAACACACGTCGCTGGTACTCAAAGGGTTAAGGATAATCAAAAAGAAAATGGACGTGGCTTACCAATATTTCGGGAATAACTGCACTAAAATACACGACTATCAATCGTAAAGCCGGTATCACACGAGAGCTTTTATAGTCAACATTCGATGATCAACATGTTTCTAGCAATATTTCTGGAATATTTTGCACTGGTATCGGAAACTAGACTGAGGGTCGATGAATTTAGATGGCAGAAATATTATAAATGTTGACCTCTTAAGCTGCCAGACCAGTGTTGAGGATAAATGTTGAGGGAAAAAGCGCTCGTGTGATACCGGCTTTACACAGCCAGAATGAGATGCAGGCCATGATTGTCTAGGGAGCTATGATGATGGACAAGGCTGCTTCCAATTGTCAACACGGTGTACGGCGATCTATATACCAATTGAAGGGAATGTATTGTCCGTTCTGGTTGAGGGCGGATACACCCTTGAGATATTGCTGTGATTCTCTATTATTCTAGCTAGTTTGGGAATCGTGTATATATATATATATATATATTATATATATATACAGTATATATATATATATATATATATATATTATATATATATATATATATATATATATATATATATATATTATATATATATACAGTATATATATATAATATATATATATATATATATATATATATATATATATATATATACTGTATATATATATATCATAACCTCTTTTTGCACCCAACATAAAAGGAAACCTACACGCCAAACCTACACGCCAAACCTACACGCCAAACCTACACGCCAAACCTACACGCCAAACCTACACGCCACACCTACACGCCACACCTACACGCCAAACCTACACGCCAAACCTACACGCCACACCTACACGCCAAACCTACACGCCACACCTACACGCCAAACCTACACGCCACACCTACACGCCACACCTACACGCCAAACTCATACAAAATAGAAATGACAAAAAACAAGGGGGTGGGTATCGGGGGGGGGGGGGGAGAATGCGAAAATGAATCGAAATAAGAAAAATTAATAACAATAAAATACATATAAATATAGTGTGGATAAAATTGGCGATGCTGTCAAGCGCCATCAAGACAGGAAGAAGAAGAAACCTGATGCCAGGGGGAAAAAAACAAAAGTTTCCTGGAGTTCGTACCAAGAAAACCAAAAGATTCGACGGGAAGATTGTGTGTGTGTGTGTGTGTGTGTGTGTGTGTATGTTGTGTGGGTGGGTGGGTGTGTATATTTTTGTCTTGGGATTATGGTTATTGCATGGTTGAGATGTTTAGTGTGTGTGTGTGTGTGTAATAATAATAATAATAATAATAATAATAATAATCGGTTTATTTCAAGCCGGCAGCCAATGGGGCTGAAAATACACAGACTTAACCTAGATCTTATCCTAATGGATCAACAGACTGATCCTGGCAGCTAACGAGAGCGCCTACATACTCCCAAGGGAGTAGGACGTGGGCAGGAGACTTTGTGGGTCCCCCGAGACGATCCGCCCAGATCTTGCCTTCACGGCCAGGGAAAGTTTTTGAGAGAACTTCCCCTGCCGGCGCGTGGGATCGAACCCCCGACACCAGAGCTAGGGCTCCCAATACAGAGTACTAAGCGCGCTCGGCCACCGTGACCGTGAAATGTGTGTATGTATGGGTGTGTGTGTGTGTGTGTTTGTTTTCTTTTTTCATGGGATTATGGT
>CM064563.1:21761065-21765944 GCA_032716605.1 Paralithodes platypus
TTTGTATGTATGTACTGTATGTATAATAGATGTGTATATACTACAATCGTCTACAGTATATGTATTTGAGTGTATGTATGTCCAGTATGTATGTATGAATGAATGTATGTGTATATGTATGTAGGTGTAGGTGTATGTGTGTGTGTGTGTATGTATGTATGTATATATATATGTATGTATGTATATATGTATGTATGACTGTATGTATGTATGTATGTATGTATGTGTGTATGTATGTATGTGTGGCCCAGGTGTATTGATTGGCCAGGTGTGACTGAGGGTGTGGTCTGAAGGGAGGGGGGGGGGGGGATCTGCCCCCACCCCCTTCTCCCTCATGTTTAGCCCCATTAGTTTTCAGACTTTGAAACATTCGGCGCATTCGTTTTGTGCTTAATTAGACCCTTCACCCCATTTATTTGTCACAATTCGGACCTTTCGTGCCATTTAGGTGTTGATTTTTTCCTGGCGAACAAAAGCGAGCCTGTAATTTTAAGAGAAATCGGCCTTCGGCCGGAACATGTTTCTACCGAAAAATGTACAATCTTATCTCGAAGAGGGGTCTAGGGGGTGTTTTTTTTATTAAGCTTGATGGAGGTCTAGCGAGGAAGCTAAAACAAAATAAATTAATAAATACATAAATATACCAAGAAATATAACCTACCCCCTTAACTTTTCTGGGGACCCCATAATGTCCCCCCGTGGAGACTTTAAAGGGGAGTGGGGAGGCTTTAAAGGGGGGGGGGGGGGTCTTTAAAGGTAAAGAGGGTCTATAATGGGGGTCTTTGAAGTGGAGGTGGGAGGCTTAAAAGGGGGGGGTCTTTAAAGGTAAAGAGGGTCTATAGTGGGGGTCTTTGAAGTGGAGGTGGGAGGCTTTAAAGGGGGGGGGTCTTTAAAGGTAAAGAGGGTCTATAATGGGGGTCTTTGAAGTGGAGGTGGGAGGCTTTAAAGGGGGGGGGGGGGGTCTTTAAAGGTAAAGAGGGTCTATAATGGGGGTCTTTGAAGTTGAGGTGGGAGGCTTTAAAGGGGGGGAGGGGCCTTTAAAGGGGGGGGGGTCTTAATTGGGGTTCTTTAAAACTGTAACTAAGGGTGTTGTCTTAAGTGTTCCGGTGACCTCATAATATCCTCCCGAGGGGGTCTTTAAAATCGGGGTAGGGGGTTTTAATAGGGGAGGGGGGGGGTCTTTAAAGGAGGGTATGGGGTCTAATAGGGGAGTGGGGGTCTTTAAAGGAGGGTAGGGGGTCTTAATAGGGGAGGGGGTCTTTAAAGGAGGGTAGGGGGTCTTAATAGGGTAGGGGGTCTTAATAGGGTAGGGGGATCTTTAAAGGAGGGTAGGGGTCTTAATAGGGGAGGGAGTCTTTAAAGGAGGGTAGGGGTCTTAATAGGGGAGGGAGTCTTTAAAGGAGGGTAGGGGGTCTTAATAGGGTAGGGGGTCTTAATAGGGGAGGGGGGTCTTTAAAGGAGGGTAGGGGTCTTAATAGGGGAGGGAGTCTTTAAAGGAGGGTAGGGGGTCTTAATAGGGTAGGGGGTCTTAATAGGGGAGGGGGATCTTTAAAGGAGGGTAGGGGTCTTAATAGGGAGGGAGTCTTTAAAGGAGGGTAGGGGGTCTTAATAGGGTAGGGGGTCTTAATAGGGGAGGGGGGTCTCTAAAGGAGGGTAGGGGGTCTTATAGGGTAGGGGGGTCTTTAAAGGAGGGTAGGGGTCTTAATAGGGTAGGGGGTCTTTAAAGGAGGGTAGGGGTCTTAATAGGGGAGGGGGTCTTTAAAGGAGGGTAGGGGTCTTATTAGGGTAGGGGGTCTTTAAAGGAGGGTAGGGGTAATAGGATAGGGGGGTCTTTAAAGGAGGGTAGGGGTCTTAATAGGGGAGGGGATCTTAATAGGGGAGGGAGTCTTTAAAGGAGGGTAGGGGGTCTTACTAGGGTAGGGGAGTCTTTAAAGGAGGGTAGGGGTCTTAATAGGGGAGGGGATCTTTAAAGGAGGGTAGGGGTCTTTAAAGGAGGGTAGGGGGTCTTAATAGGGTAGGGGGTCTCTAAAGGAGGGTAGGGGGCCTTAATAGGGGAAGGGGGTCTTTAAAGGAGGGTAGGGGGTCTTAATAGGGGAGGGGGTCTTTAAAGGAGGGTAGGGGGTCTTAATAGGGGAGGGGGTCTTTAAAGGAGGGTAGGGGGTCTTAATAGGGGAGGGGGGTCTTTAAAGGAGGGTAGGGGTCTTAATAGGGTAGGGGTCTTTAAAGGAGGGAAGGGGGTCTTAATAGGGGAAGTGCGCCTTTAGAGGAGGGTAGGGGGCCTTAATAGGGGAGGGGATCTTTAAAGGAGGGTAGGGGGTCTTAATAGGGGAGGGGGGTCTTTAAAGGAGGGTAGGGGTCTTAATAGGGTAGGGGTCTTTAAAGGAGGGTAGGGGGTCTTTAAAGGAGGGTAGGGGTCTTAATAGGGGAGGGGGTCTTTAAAGGAGGGTAGGGTGTCTTAATAGGGGAGGGGGTCTTTAAAGGAGGGTAGGGGGTCTTAATAGGGGAGGGGGTCTTTAAAGGAGGGAAGGGGTCTAAATGGGGGGGGGGGGTCTTTAAAGGAGGGTAGGGGGTCTTAATAGGGGAGGGGGTCTTTAAAGGAGGGTAGGGGGTCTTTAAAGGAGGGGAGGGGTCTTTAAAAGGAGGGTAGGGGTCTTAATAGGGAGGGGGGGTCTTTTAAAGGAGGGTAGGGGGTCTTAATAGGGGAGGGAGTCTTTAAAGGAGGGTAGGGGTCTTTAAAGGAGGGTAGGGGGTCTTAATAGGGAGGGGGGGTCTTTAAAGGAGGGTAGGGGGTCTTAATAGGGGAGGGGGGTCTTTAAAGGAGGGTAGGGGTCTTAATTGGGGGAGGGGGTCTTTAAAGGAGGGTAGGGGGGTCTTAATAGGGGAGGGGGTCTTTAAAGGAGGGTAGGGGGTCTTAATAGGGGAGGGGGGTCTTTAAAGGAGGGTAGGGGGCCTTAATAGGGCAGGGGATCTTTAAAGGAGGGTAGGGGGTCTTAATAGGAGAGGGGGGTCTTTAAAGGAGGGTAGGGGTCTTAATAGGGTAGGGGGGTCTTTAAAGGAGGGTAGGAGTCTTAATAGGGGAGGGGGTCTTTAAAGGAGGGTAGGGGTCTTAATAGGGGAGGGTGGTCTTTAAAGGAGGGTATGTAGTCTAAATAGGGGAGGGGGTCTTTAAAGGAGGGTAGGGGTCTTAATAGGGGAGGGGGGTCTTTAAAGGAGGGTAGGGGGTCTTAATGGGGGAGGGGGTCTTTAAAGGAGGGTAGGGGGTCTTAATAGGGGAGGGGGGTCTTTAAAGGTGTAGCTAAGGGTGTGGTCTTTACTGTTCCGGTGACCCCATAATGTCCTCCCGGGGGGTCTTAATATGGGGGGGGGGGATCTTCTGAACACCCTTTTTCACATTTTAAGACGTTCACCCCATTAGTTTGGTGGCGTTTGACCTTTCGCCCCATTTTCTTGTCAGTTTTCATGCATTTCGTACCATTATTTTAACGCCTTCGGTCCCGGCAACGTCTTTTTAATTTCCTTCGAGCTATATCTAGACGATTCCGTGCAGTTTAAGGGGAGGTTTTTAGTTTGTTTCCTACTCCTCCAGCAATCTTAAAATTTCAGTCCCTTGACCCCCTTTCAAGATAAATTTGTACATTTTTCGGTAGAAAAATTTCCTGGCCGAAGGCCGGTTACTCTTAAATTACAGGCTCGCTATCGCTCGCCAGGATAAAATCGACACCTAAATGGCACGAAAGATCTTAAAATTAACAGAATGGGGCGGAAATTCTTAAAATCACCCAAACTAATGGGGCAAACATCTTAAAATCTCAAAAGCAATGGGGCTAGACATGAGGGAGAAAGGGGTCAAGAAAAAAGTCCCTCAAGTGGAAATCTCTCCTTAATTAAGAAGGATCTGTGGTAGTGTAAAGAAAGGGTTAAGTGACATAGTTCGAAGCCTGGCAATTGCTGGCGGGGAGATTTAAGATTCTTTAAGGGGAGATTTCCACTTGAGGGATTTTTATCCTCACCCCTTTTTCCCTCATGTTTAGCCCCATTGCTTTTCAGATTTTAAGACGTTCGCCCCATTGTTTTGGCGATTTTAAGAACTTTCAGCCCATTTATGTCTCTTTTAAGACCTTTCGTCCCATTTAGGTGTCGATTTTTTCGTGGCGAGCGATAGCGAGCTTGTTATTTAAGAGGAACCGGCCTTCGGCCGGGACATTTTTCTATCGAAGAATGTACAAATTTATCTTAAAAGGGGATCATGGGGGTGTAATTTCAATTGATTTCAAAACAAGTCAAAACAACACCAAAGGCTTGATGGAAGTCTAGGAAACACACTAAAAACCTCCCCTTTAACCCGTTCAGTACCAGGGTCGTCCTTTTCTTCCTATTCTGGCAACTATTAGAGGATTGTATTCAGCTTAGGACGGACCTCTAGCAATAATAAGGCTTCAAACTATCTCAACCCACCCTTTCAACTACCACAGATCCTTCCTAAGCTGCGTGATATCGTCTGAATATTAGCTAGCATAAAATACAACACACGTCGCTGGTACTGAAGGGGTTAAGGGGAGGTATTTAGTTTGTTCCCTACTTTTTCATCAAGCTTAAAATTACACCCCGTAGACCCCCTTTCAAGATAAATTTGTACATTTTTCGGTAGAAAAATGTCCCGGCCGAAGGCCGATTTCTCTTAAATTACAGGCTCGCTATCGCTCACCAGGAAAAAATTGACACCTAAATGGCACGAAAGGCCTTAAAAGTGACATAAATGGGGCGAAAGTTCTTAAAATCACCAAAATAATGGAGCGAACGTTTTCAAATCTCAAAAGCAATGGAGGTAAACCTGAGGGAGAAAGGGGTAAAGAAAATAATCCCTCAAGCGGAAATCTCC
>CM064563.1:21768544-22118700 GCA_032716605.1 Paralithodes platypus
GTGTCATTCCCCTTCTGTTACTGTTGTTTCTGGTGTTCCACAAGGCAGTGTCCTTGGGCCTTTGCTTTTTATTATTTTTACTGCTGACCTGTGTTCCGAGCTTGAAAATAAACTAATCTCCTATGCTGATGATACAACTTTATATGCGTCAATTGCATCACCAATAGATCGACACGTAATTGCTACTGCTCTGAATAGGGATTTAGCCAAAATTACATCATGGTGTGAACTTTGGGGCATGAAACTTAATGCTAGTAAAACACACTCCATTATCATCAGCAGATCTCGTACCTTGGATCCTCCCCATCCTTATCTACAAGTTTCTGGCGAGCAAATTGAGAATGTGGATACTCTGCGTTTGTTAGGAGTTACTCTTGATCCCAAACTTACTTTTGAAAAGCATATTCGTTCTTTCTCCTCTTCCATTTCCCCAAAAATTGGTCTGCTTCGCAAGGTTTATAAAACATTTGCTTGTGACGCCACAGTTATCAAGTCTTTTTATGCTTTTATTTTGCCACATTTCGAGTACTGCTCACCTGTCTGGTTGTCAGCAGCTGACTGCCATCTCAAGTTGCTTGACAGGTCGCTAAATTCCATCAGTTTTATTCTACCTAATTTGTCTCTTGATCTGTGTCATCGACGTAAAGTTGGTGCCCTTAGTCTTTTATTTAAGTTTTTAACAACCCTCAGCATCCCTTACATGGGGTTCTGCCTGGGCCCTATGTCCGGGCTCGTGCAACTAGATTCACAAGCAATCTTAATTATCTTGCCATGAGCCGTGTTAATTTTTCTACTACACAGTTTTCACGGTGTTTTGTGCCGGCCATGGTTGACTTGTGGAATAAGTTGCCAAATGAGCTAGTCAATTCAGCTAATATCTCCATTTTTAAGTCTAGAGTTAATGTTTCTTTGCAGCATTAATTCTAATTTTTAAACTTATTTTATTCTATTTTATTGTATTATATTTAAGCTTGATATCCTCCACTGCATAATATGTTATCTGTGTTTAATATGTGTATATGTACGGTACAGTATACAGTGTATGTTTTTATTTTTTCCTAAGTTGCCATAGTCTCTCTCCAGTGCCTCCGGGTGTTTTGTGTGGATTGATCTTGATGGTGTTTCTGCACCCTGGTTGGAGACCGGCATCTCATATAATAATAATAATAATAATAATATCACTATGTCTGTCAGATGTTGAATATGGTGGATAAGTGTAGGAACATGTTTGTATATATCACTATGTCTGTCAGATGTTGAATATGGTGGATAAGTGTAGGGAACATGTTTGTATATATCACTATGTCTGTCAGATGTTGAATATGGTGGATAAGTGTAGGAACATGTTTGTATATATCACTATGTCTGTCAGATGTTGAATATGGTGGATAAGTGTAGGAACATGTTTGTATATATCACTATGTCTGTCAGATGTTGAATATGGTGGATAAGTGTAGGAACATGTTTGTATATATCACTATGTCTGTCAGATGTTGAATATGGTGGATAAGTGTAGGAACATGTTTGTATATATCACTATGTCTGTCAGATGTCGAATATGGTGGATAAGTGTAGGAACATGTTTGTATATATCACTATGTCTGTCAGATGTTCAATATGGTGGATAAGTGTAGGAACATGTTTGTATATGTCACTGGAAACGATGAATTAAAGCATAGATAGTGCTGATACCAATTATTGATCGAAATATACTTAGTGCCGCTACATCACTTATGTGGCCGACTGTACAGTCTCACTCATTAATTTGGATGCATTTTGAAGCCTCGAGTGGATTGAGGGGAGATGGTCTATTTTTCTGGCCCTCCTTCTCCCTACGGCTTATCCCCATTAGTTTTGATATTGTAAGACGTTTGCCCCATTAGTTTGTCGATTTTAAGATGTTTCGCCTTATTTCTTTGTCAATATTAAGACCTGGAGTGCCCTTTAGGTGTTGATTTGTTTTCCTGGCGAGCGATAGCGCTGCTCCACTCCTATTTTGTCCAGCTCTCCAAACCTAGAATTGGCAAATTTTCTCAGTCTTTCTTCTACCCAACAAGTAAACTCTAGAACTCTCTCCCTCAATCAGTCTTTCCTCCATCCTATGACTTGAACAGCTTTATCTTTCAGGCATTTTGATGCAAACATCCCTTGAATTTGGCTCTGACTCTTTTGGCTTAGGGGGAGATACTTGTACAGGCAGCCTGCCCTTTGTCTCCTTCATACACATAGAAAACACACACACACACACACACACACACACACACACACACACACACACACACTCCTCCCCGTGGCGTAACTGATAGCGCGTCTGGCTCACAACCAGAAGGTCCCGAGTTCGAGACCCGGGCGGGGAAGAGACATTTGGGCAAGTCTCTTAACGGTGTAGCCTCTGTTCACCTAGCAGTATAAATAGGAACCTGGTATAAGTGGACGAAGTTGTGACGTCCCATCTGGGGTTGGTGATCGGTTACAAGGTGAGATGGGTATCGTACTGGTCAACCTAAGCTACTGGTCAACCTAAGCCTTCGGGTGAGACTGGTACCGTAGTGAGAATGGTACCGTACAGATTAACCCTAAGTCTTCGTTTCCAGATGTCGCCAATTGGCTAAAATACAGACTACACACACATCCACAGCCATTCCAACGATACATAAACACTTAACATGCATTTCACGCAATACATTCCCAGTTAAGGAGGCGCGATAATAATGAGCTTAGCTCGCATTGCGTGGATTCCCCTTCACGAACAAGTGAGTGAATTACACTCACACACACACACACACACACACACACACACACACACACACACACACACACACATATACACTCACACACACACACACACACACACACACACATATATATATATATATATATATATATATATATATATATATATATATATATATATAGAGAGAGAGAGAGAGAGAGAGAACATATTCGTGTACCGTATATTAGCCGTGATTGAACTCCAGCCAATGTTAATATATTCCAGTGTGTGTGTGTGTGGGGGGGGGGGGGGACGTACGACCTCTGACTCCATTATTATGTTGATCTGAGCCCCCCCTCCCCCCCCCCCCCCCCGCCAACAGATTTATCCCTTGCCAGAGCCCAGTACCCCCCGTCATGGCTCTTTGGAACACACTGATGTACGGTACTGCTGGGGTGTCAGAGCAGGTCCACATTAGTTCCCGACCCCTTTCTCCCTCATACTTAGCCCCCCCTCTACCAGGACCACCAGATTTATCCCGCCCCAGAGTACAGTACCCCCCGTCACAGCTCTTTGGAACACACTAATTAACCCTTCAGACTCATATGACGCAGAGGTTGCCAGATTAGCAATAAGAAATAGAGTTCTCTCACTCTTATAATTACCTCTCCAAAATTAGTTTTCTGCCCACAGCTAACTCAAAGACAACTGCAGAGGTTGAAGTAACTAAACTAAAGGTTTCTAAATACCCCTGATGGTAACAAAGGCTTTAAAGTATCCCCAATAGGCTCAACACAGCTAACTCAAAGACAACTGCAGAGGTTGAAGTAACTAAACTAAAGGTTTCTAAATATCCCTGATGGTAACAAAGGCTTTAAAGTATCCCCAATAGGCTCAACACAGCTAACTCAAAGACAACTGCAGAGGTTGAAGTAACTAAACTAAAGGTGTCTAAATACCCCTGATGGTAACAAAGGCTTTAAAGTATCCCCAATAGGCTCAACACAGCTAACTCAAAGACAACTGCAGAGGTTGAAGTAACTAAACTAAAGGTGTCTAAATACCCCTGATGGTAACAAAGGCTTTAAAGTATCCCCAATAGGCTCAACACAGCTAACTCAAAGACAACTGCAGAGGTTGAAGTAACTAAACTAAAGGTTTCTAAATACCCCTGATGGTAACAAAGGCTTTAAAGTATCCCCAATAGGCTCAACACAGCTAACTCAAAGACAACTGCAGAGGTTGAAGTAACTAAACTAAAGGTTTCTAAATACCCCTGATGGTAACAAAGGCTTTAAAGTATCCCCAAATAGGCTCAACACAGCTAACTCAAAGACAACTGCAGAGGTTGAAGTAACTAAACTAATGGTTTCTAAATACCCCTGATGGTAACAAAGGCTTTAAAGTATCCCTAATCGGCTCAAAATCGCGTCATTTGTCGGAAAGGGTTAAGGGGCTAGTGGCTGGCTTTGTTGGGTCTATTTATCCATTTATTTTGTAGTTTCCTCGCTAGTCCTCCATCAAACACTAAAAAACCCACCCCCTATACCCCCCTTCAAGATATATTTGTACATTTTTCGGTAGAATAATGTCCTGGCCGAAGGCCGGTTCCTCATAAAATTACAGGCTCGCTCTCGCTCGCCAGGAACAAATCGATCCCTAAATGGCACGAACGATCTTTAAATTGACAACGAAATGGTGCAGAAAGGTGTTGAAATCGCCAAACTAAAAGGCCGAACGTCTTAAAATCCCGAAACTAATGGGGCTAAAACCTGGGGAAGAAGGTGGGCCCAGAAAAACAGCCCATGATCTCCCCTTAGTAACGCTGGTCCCGCTGCTGGTGGTGGTGGGTGGTGTGTGTGTCCGGGCAGGTCCACAACATTAGTTAACCATATTAAATTATGATGATTTATTAGTATGTCTATTAACGGGAGATTTCTACCTGGAGGCATTTTTTTTTTCTGGACTCCTTTCTCCCTCATGTTTAGCCCCATTGTTTTTCTAATTTTAAGACGTTTGTCCCATTATTTTGACAATTTTAAGAACTTTCAACCCATTTCTGTCAATTTTAAGACCTTTTGTGCCATTTAGGTGTCGATTTTATCCTGGCGAGCGATAGCGAGCCTGTAATTTAAGGAACCGGCTTTCAGCCGGGACATTTTTCTACCGAAAAATGTACAAATTTATCTTGAAAGGGGCTCAAGGGGGTGTAATCTTAAGCTTGAAGGATATCTAGGGACCAAACTAAAAACCTCCCCTTAAACCATATATTAAACTATATAATACAAAAAAAATAATAATAATAATAATAAAAATAAAAATAAAAATAATAATAATAATAATAAAAAAAAAAAAAATAATAATAATAAAAATAATAATAATAATAATAAAAATAATAATAATAATAATAATAAAAATAATAATAATAATAAAAATAATAATAATAATAATAATAAAAATAATAAAAAAAATAATAATAATAAAAATAATAATAATAATAATAATAAAAATAATAATAATAATAATAATAATAATAATAATAAAAATAATAAATAATAATAATAATAATAAAATAATAATAAAAATAAAAATAATAATAATAATAAAAATAATAATAATAAAAATAATAAAAATAATAATAATAATAATAATACCAACAACATACACCTGAAGATACACCTGAGACCACACGTTATGGAAAGGTATAATTATTAGGGGGGAGTGACCGGCTTTTGTTTCTCTCTCACCTTTTCTCTTTCTATGGTTTGTATTCATTCGGGGCCCCATTCAGCCTTACTGTTTTAAGGGGAGATTTCCACTTGAGAGATTTTTTTTCTTGACTCCTTTCTCCCTCATGTTTAGCCCCTTTGCTTTTCTAATTTTAAGACGTTCGCCCCATTATTTTGACGATTTTAAGAACTTTCGACCCATTTCTGTCAATTTTAAGACCTTTCGTGCCATGTAGGTGTCGATTTTATCCTGGCGAGCGATAGCGAGCCTGTAATATAAGAGGAACCGGCTTTCAGCCGGGACATTTTTCTACCGAAAAATGTACAAATTTATCTTGAAAGGGGGTCTAGGGGGTGTAATTTTAAGCTTGATGGAAGTCTAGGGAATCAACTAAAAACCTCCCCTTAAGACGTTTATCCCCACCCAGGTGTCGATTTATTCCTGGCGAGCGATAGTGAGCCAGCATTGTATGGAGAAATCCGGCTTCGCTGGAAACATTTTTCTATCGAAAAATTACAAATTTAGCTTGCTGTCAAAATGAAAATATATATATGATGGCTCGCTACCGCTCGCCAGGAAAATATTGACACCTGTATGGGGTTAAACGTCTTAAAACAGTAGGCTGAATGGGGCCGAATGGATGCAACCCAGAGAGAGAGGGAGAGAAAGAGAACACAACGAGGTGGGTCCCCTTAAGGAAACAGTGTATACAAAATTGCGAACAGGAAAAAGAAAGACCAGAAAAGTACTAATTGCAAGGCTCATTAACGAGAGGAAAAACACTTGGGTGCATAAAACAAATGAAATTACTAGTACACACACACACACACACACACACACACACACACACACACACACACACACACACACACACACACCCCCCTATATCTACATTTACACACACACACACACACACACCTATATCTACATTTACACACACACACACACACACACACACAGCCCGTAGCCTAGTAGGTAGCGCTCTCGTCTCACACACGAGGGGTCGGGGGTTCAATCCCCGGCCGGGTGGAGACAAATTGGGCTTGTCTCCTTTCATGTGTTAGCCTCAGTTCACCTAGCTGTAAATAGGTACCTGGAATAAGTGGACGACGTTGTGACGTCCCATCTGGGGTTGGCAAAAATGGTACAAGGCGAGATGGGTATCATATGGTTCACCTAAGCTGATGGCTACCTAAGCCTTCGGGCGAGACGGTACCGTCTATAGTGAGAATGGTACCATACAGATCCACCCTAAGCCTTCGTTTCCGATGTCGCCAATTGGCTAAAACTACAGACTACACACACATCCACAGCCATTCCAACGATACATATAACACCTACACATATAGGAGGCGGGAAATAACGAGCATGCTCACTCCCGCAATACAACTAGAGTAAATACAACTAGAGTAAATACACACACACACCCTGTAGCCTAGTAGGTAGAGCTCTCGTCTCACACACGAGGGGTTGGGGGTTCAATCCCTGGCCGGGCAGAGACAAATTGGGCTTGTCTCCTTTCATGTGTTAGCCTCAGTTCACCTAGCTGTAAATAGGTACCTGGAATAAGTGGACGACGTTGTGACGTCCCATCTGGGGTTGGCAAAAATGGTACAAGGCGAGATGGGTATCATATGGTTCACCTAAGCTGATGGCTACCTAAGCCTTCGGGCGAGACGGTACCGTCTATAGTGAGAATGGTACCATACAGATCCACCCTAAGCCTTCGTTTCCAATGTCGCCAATTGGCTAAATACAGACTACACACACATCCACAGCCATTCCAACAGCACATAAAACACTTCACATGCATTTCACGCAATACATTCCCAGTTAAGGAGGCGCGATAATAATGAGCTTAGCTCGCATTGCGTGGATTCCCCTTGACGAACAAGTAACTGAGTAACACACACACACAAACACACACACACACCTATATCTACATTTACACACACACACACACACACACACACCTATATCTACATTTACACACACACACACACACACACCTATATCTACATTTACACACACACACACACACACACACACACACACACACACACACACACACACACAAACACACACACACAAACACAAACACTAATTTCCTGTGAGTCACGTAATCCGAGATATATATCATTATAATTAAGTCAATTATCCGATAAATTCCACCATTAAGGGGAGGTTTTTAGTTGATTCCCTAGACTTCCATCAAGCTTAAAATTACTCCCCCTTGACCCCCTTTCAAGATAAATTTGTACATTTTTCGGTAGAAAAATATCCCGGCCGAAGGCCGGTTCCCCTTAAATTACAGGCTCGCTATCGCTCGCCAGGAAAAAATCGACAAATGGCACGAATGGTCTTAAAATTGACAGAAATGGGGCAAGGGGTCTTAAAATCGCCAAACTAATGGGGCGAACGTCTTAAAATCTCAAAAGCAATGGGGCTAAACATGAGGGAGAGGAGGGGGTTCCAGAAAAAAATCCTCCAGGTGGAAATCTCCCCTTAACGTGACGTAATATCATAACCTGCTGTATCATTTTGTAATCCTCCTATGGAAGGGGAGATGGGGCGTTTTTCTGCCCCCCCCCCCCTCCCCCCCCCCTTCTCCCTCATGTTTTGCCCCCACTAGTTTTCAGATTTTAAGACGTTCGGGCCCGTTAGTTTGGCGATTTTCGAACTCTTTCGTGCCATTTATGTAGCAATATCTATTAGACCTTTCGTGCCATTTAGGTGTCGATCTTTTCCTGACGAGCGATAGCGAGTCTGTTATTTTAAGCGAAACCGGCCGATCGAAAAATGTACAAATTTATCTTGATGGGGGTCTAGGGAGTGTGTTTTTTAAGCTTGATTAAGGTCTAGCGAAGAAACTACAAAATACATGAATTTATAAATAAAATAGATCTCCCATAAAATAACCACTATCCCCCTTTAAGAGAAGATTTCCACTGGAGTGATTTTTTTCTGGACACCTTTCTCCCTCACGTTTAGCCCCATTGCTTTTGAGATTTTAAGACATTCGCCCCATTAGTTTGGCGATTTTAAGAACTGTCGCCCCATTTTTTTCAATTTTAAGACTTTTCGTGCCATTTAGGTGTCGACTTTTTCCTGGCGAGCGATAGCGAGCCTTCATTTTATGAGGAACCGGCCTTCGGCCGGGAAATTTTTCTACCGAAAAATGTACACATTTATCTTGAAAGGGGGTCTAGCGGGTGTAATTTTAAGCTTGATGGAAGTCTAGGGAACACACTAAAAACCTCCCCTTAAACCGGAATTAATACAGTTCCTGATAATAATGAGGTAATTGTTTCCGTAATCACAACGATGGCTCCTCCACTTGTGTGTTGACCTGTTTCTGACTAGCCTCCTTCTTACTCTGAGTCATATAGTTAAGGGGAGGTTTTTAGTTCGTTCCCTAGAATTCCATCAATCTTAAAATTACACCCCCTAGACCCCCTTTCAAGATGAATTTGTACATTTTTCGGTAGAAAAATGTCTCGGCTGAAAGCCGGTTCCTCTTAAATTACAGGCTCGCTATCGCTCGCCAGGATAAAATCGACACCTGAATTGCACGAAAGGTCTTAATATGGGGTGAAAGTTCTTAAAATCGCTAAACTAATGGGGCAAACGTTTTATAATATCAAAAGCAATGGGGCTAAACATGAGGGAGAAAGGGGTCAAGAAAAAAATCCCTCAAGTGGAGATCTCCCCTTAATATATTTAACTACTATGCTCCTACCATCAACAAGGGACTGCTTGAGTTCTCGAAAAGGGGCTCCTGTCCTGACTTTATGCTTGTCTTGCAGTGTGCTGGCTTAATAATCCAATAGGGTTGATAGCCTCTGAAATCCTATTTTAACTAATCTTACCATCAATCTAGAACAAAATTTTTTTTTTTTTTTAATTATAATACTAAACATGATCGTGTGTGTGTGTACAGTATAATATATATATATATATATATATATATATATATATATATATATATATATATATATATATATACAGTATATCTGTGTGTTTTCTTGTATACTATTGTACGGAGAATTTCCATAATGTGGAGAAGCCTAGCTAAATGTATCAGTGTTAGCTCCCTGGTGATGACAATGACAGGTGTGGTGGAGGTTAAGAGGAGGTTTTATAGTTTGTTCCCTAGACCTCCATCAAGCTTAATATCGCTCGCCAGGAAAAAAATAGACGTCTATATGGCATAAAGGTCTTAACACGGACAGAGGGCGAAAGTTTGTATAATCGCCAAACTAATGGGGCGAGCGTCTTAAGGGGAGGTATTTAGTTTCTTCCCTAGAAATCCATCAAGCTTAAAATTACACCCCCTTGACCCCCTTTCAAGATAAATTTGTACATTTTTCGGTAGAAAAATTTCCCGGCCGAAGGTCGGTTCCTTTCAAATTACAGGCTCGCTATCGCTCGCCAGGAAAAAATCGACACCTAAATGCCACGAAAGTTCTTAAAATTGACAGAAATGGGGCGAAAGTTCTTAAAATCGCCAAACTAAACGGGGCGAGCGTCTTAAAATCTAAAAAAGCAATGGGGCTAAACATGAGGGAGAAAGGGGTCCAGAAAAAAATCCCTCAAGTGGAAATCTCCCCTTGAACAATGAGGCTAAACATGAGGGGAAAGGAAATCGCTGTAGCGGAAACCTCCCCTCAATTCCCGCGTGTTGACCCACAGATTCCCCCCCCCCCCCCCCTGGTGTTTTCTGGCCCTTAATTCCGCTTTTATTAGAGGGATTTTCCGAGCTTCCGCGAACGGCCGAAAATCACGATATAATTTCATAAGATGGAGTTGGGCGACCTAGATAATATGTGTGATTTTTTTTTTCGGGCTCTGTCTCGAGTCGGCTACCCCCAGTCAAAAAAATAAATAAAAAAGGGGTATGTGGCTTGTGCCTGAGTATATAGATAGATAGATAGATAGATAGATAGATAGATAGATAGATAGATAGAGTTGGAGTCACATGGGCGCTGTTATCAGACATTTTTCCTGTCACTTTTGTTAGGATATATTATGTTTTCGCCTCCGTTAGTACAAAGGGGTACAAAGGAAATCAAGCAACAACAGATCCAGCGACCCCTCAAGGCTGCTTGCCCTCCAAAACACTGATGGTCAAGTGTCCAAATAGTAGTTTAGAGTGGGTAAGGGGAAAATGGAAAGGGAAGACTGCCCTGGGACAAATGTCCGTGGCAGGATTACATGATGTTAGTAGAGGACAGTTGTTAGTAATATAATGGAGGGTAAACTAAAATACTGTATTCATTTACAAATGCAGTCAGTCGTGGATTTAAGGGGAGATTTCCACTTGAGGGATTTTTTTCTTGACCCCTTTCTCCGTCATGGTTAGCCCCATTGGTTTTGATATTATAAGACGTTCGCCCCATTAGTTTGGCGAGTTTAAGAACTTTCGCCCCATTTCTGTCAATTTTAAGACTTTTCGTGCCATTTAGGTGTCGATTTTTTCCTGGCGAGCGATAGCGAGCCTGTAATTTAAGAGGAACCGGCCTTCGGCCGGAAATTTTTTCTACCGAAAAATGTACAAATTTATCTTGAAAGGGGGTCTAGGGGCTGTAATGTTAAGCTTGATGGAGGTCTAGCGAACTAACTAAAAACCTCCCCTTAAGGCAAGGTGTTTTCTAGGCGAAGTTTTAAGAGAATCAACGGTGCTGCAGTCTATAACGTCTCGGGGAAGCCCATTCCACAAGTTGGCAACTCGATTGAAGAAGAAATTCTTAGACTCGTGTGAGTTAAAAGATTTACCAATAATTTTGCAACCATTCCCTCGCGTGATATTTGATTGGTCGATTGTGAAATATTTATTGCAGTTCATATTGTCGATGCCTTTGATGATTTTGAACACTTGAATTAAGTCGCCTCTTAATCTGCGCTGGGTTAAAGGAAATATATTTAATTCTCTAAGACGCTCCTCGTATATTTTGTTCTTTAGGCTAGGTATCATTTTGGTAACTTTACGTTGAACTCGTTCTAGCTTGTCTATATCTTTTTGGTAGTAAGGGCACCAGGATTGAACGCAGTATTCCAGAAGAGGGCGGACTAAGGAATTGTAAAGATTACATCTTTGGATTTATGCTCACATGACCTGCCCATAAAGCCAAAAAGGTGTGTTCCGACCTCGACCTCGTCTGAGGGTAAACAAGATATCTCGCAAAGTTAAGAACCGATTTTCACGAAATTTAGTGGGCAGATAGGATATACGCCAGGGAAGAAGTAATTCTATTTACGAGGCTATCTAAAGATTTTCACGAAATTTGGCGGGCAGTTAGGATATACACCAAGGAAGAAGTGACTCAATTTAGGAGGCGATCGGGAGATCTTCACGAAATTAGGTGGGCAGATAGGAAAGAACCAGCCAGCATAGATGGAGGAATGCGCTCTACCGAATGGCTCTCTAGTTCAGAAATGTTTTGCATTTGTATCAACAACTAAAGTGATTTATTTATTTTATTTTTTTTTTTTTTTCCCCAGATAAATTAAATGTCAGATTTTCAATTGGAAGCTGTCAGACCAGAATTGTTTTACTGGGGGATGGGGGTACGTATATATTTGCTTAGTTATTTATATTTTATTAATATTTTAGTTTTCTCCCTCGACCTCCATCAAGGTTAAGGTAGCTCATACGGTATTGTGCAGCATAATATACTGGTTCGGCTCAATGGTTTAAGGAGGGGGTTTAGTTTGCTCTCTAAACCTCCATCAAACTTTAAAAAAAACACCTACAAGACCCCCTTCGATATAAATTTTTACATTTTTCTGTAGAGAAATGTCCTGGCCGAAGGCCGATTCCTCTTCAAATACAGGCTCGCTTTCGCTCGCCAGGAAAGAAATCGGCCTCTAAATGGCACGAAAGGTCTTAATATTGGCAAAAAATAGGGCAAAAAGTCTGAAAATCGCCAAACTAATGGGGCGAATGTCTTGAAATCTCATAACTAATAGGGCTAAACATGAGGGAGGCGGAGGACTCAAACACCAACTGACTCCCCCAGACCCCACCTAAAGATAGCCTAAATGTACAGTTTTATCTCGAATGGGGATCTTTATTTAGCTTGATGGAGGTCTAGGGAAGAAACAAATACAATAATAAACAAATACAATAATAAACAAATACAATAATAAACAACTGCAGTCATACACAATACAATAATAAACAAATACAATAATAAACAAATACAATAATAAACAAATACAATAATAAACAAATACAATAATAAACAAATACAATAATAAACAACTGCAGTCATACACAATACAATAATAAACAAATACAATAATTAACAAATACAATAATAAACAAATACAATAATAAACAAATACAATATATAAACCAATAAATATATTCCCTCCCCCCTTAAGGGGAGATTTCCACTTGAGGGATTTTTTTCTTGACTCCTTTCTCCCTCATGTTTAGCCCCATTTCCTTTCTAATTTTAAGACGTTCGCCCCATTATTTTGACGATTTTAAGAACTTTTGACCCATTTCTGTCAATTTTAAGACCTTTCGTGCCATTTAGGTGTCGATTTTATCCTGGCGAGCGATAGCGAGCCTGTAATTTAAGAGGAACCGGCTTTCAGCCGGGACATTTTTCTACCGAAAAATTTACAAATTTATCTTGAAAGGGGCTCAAGGGGGTGTAATTTTAGGCTTGATGGATATCTAGGGACCAAACTAAAAACCTCCCCTTAAATGAGATCATTCGAAGCCTGTTAATTGTTGGCTGCTGTTAGACGATTATATTCAGAGCCTCCTTTATAAACTTAATAAAATCGTCTAACAGCAGCAGGAATGGAATTGACCACTTGCGAGTTTCAGGCTATAAGGAAGTTGGAATCGTAAACATCGATATTAATACGAAATGCAATAACAATGTAGATTTCTGATGGGCAAAAAAGTGTATTAAATTCGGTTTCATGTATAAACAAAAGCATCACAACCGTAGTTTAGCTGGTAATTCTGCTAAATATCGATGTCTACGGCTCCAACTTCCTTATAGAACGAAACTCGCAAGTGGTCAATTAACCCCTTCAGACTCATATGACGTAGAGGTTGCCAGATTAGCTATAAGAAATGGAGTTCTCTCACTCTTATAATTACCTCTCCAAAATTAGTTTTCTGCCCACAGCTAACTCAAAGACAACTGCAAAGGTTGAAGTAACTAAACTAAAGGTTTCTAAATACCCCTGATGGTAACAAAGGCTTTAAAGTATCCCCAATAGGCTCAACACAGCTAACTCAAAGACAACTGCAGAGGTTGAAGTAACTAAACTAAAGGTTTCTAAATACCCCTGTTGGTAACAAAGGCTTTAAAGTATCCCCAATAGGCTCAACACAGCTAACTCAAAGACAACTGCAGAGGTTGAAGTAACTAAACTAAAGGTTTCTAAATACCCCTGTTGGTAACAAAGGCTTTAAAGTATCCCCCAATAGGCTCAACACAGCTACTCAAAGACAACTGCAGAGGTTGAAGTAACTAAACTAAAGGTTTCTAAATACCCCTGATGGTAACAAAGGCTTTAAAGTATCCCCAATAGGCTCAAAACACAGCTAACTCAAAGACAATTGCAGAGGTTGAAGTAACTAAACTAAAGGTTTCTAAATATCCCTGATGGTAACAAAGACGTTAGAGTATCCCCAATAGGCTCAACACAGCTAACTCAAAGACAACTGCAGAGGTTGAAGTAACTAAACTAAAGGTTTCTAAATACCCCTGATGGTAACAAAGGCTTTAAAGTATCCCTAATAGGCTCAACACAGCTAACTCAAAGACAACTGCAAAGGTTGAAGTAACTAAACTAAAGGATTCTAAATACCCCTGATGGTAACAAAGGCTTTAAAGTATCCCCAATAGGCTCAACACAGCTAACTCAAAGACAACTGCAAAGGTTGAAGTAACTAAACTAAAGGTTTCTAAATACCCCTGTTGGTAACAAAGGCTTTAAAGTATCCCCAATAGGCTCAACACAGCTAACTCAAAGACAACTGCAGAGGTTGAAGTAACTAAACTAAAGGTTTCTAAATACCCCTGATGGTAACAAAGGCTTTAAAGTATCCCCAATAGGCTCAACACAGCTAACTCAAAGACAACTGCAGAGGTTGAAGTAACTAAACTAAAGGTTTCTAAATATCCCTGATGGTAACAAAGACGTTAGAGTATCCCCAATAGGCTCAACACAGCTAACTCAAAGACAACTGCAGAGGTTGAAGTAACTAAACTAAAGGTTTCTAAATACCCCTGATGGTAACAAAGGCTTTAAAGTATCCCTAATAGGCTCAACACAGCTAACTCAAAGACAACTGCAAAGGTTGAAGTAACTAAACTAAAGGATTCTAAATACCCCTGATGGTAACAAAGGCTTTAAAGTATCCCCAATAGGCTCAACACAGCTAACTCAAAGACAACTGCAAAGGTTGAAGTAACTAAACTAAAGGATTCTAAATACCCCTGATGGTAACAAAGACTTTAAAGTATCCCTAATCGGCTCAAAATCGCGTCATATGTCGGAGAGGGTTAAAGAGATGTCGTCGGTACAGAAGGGGTTAAATTACCTTCAATCTATACTTTATATGTCTTCATTACATTTTAAGAGGGGATAGTTTTTTTTTCTGGACCTCCTTCTCCCTCGTGTTTAGTCCCATTGGTTTTCAAATGTTAAGACGTTTGACCCATTACTTTCTCAACTTCATGACCGTTCGTCCCATTTCTTTATGAATATCAACACCTTTCGTGCCATTTAGGTGTCGATTATATCCTGGCGAGCGACAGCGAGCCTGTAATTTAGGGAGAAGACATTTTTATACTGAAAATGTACAAATTTATCTTGAAGGGGATCTTGAAGGGGATCTTGAGGATAATTTGATGAGCTTGATGGAGGTCTAGGGATGAAACTCAAACAATACTAATTACCGGTACATAACTAAATATGCATACCCTACCCTCTTAAGGGGAGGTTTTTAGTTTGTTTTCTACTCCTCCAGCAATCTTAAAATTTCACCCCCTTGACCCCTTTCAAGATAAATTTGTACATTTTTCGGTAGAAAAATTTCCCGGCCGAAGGCCGGTTACTCTTGAATTACAGGCTCGCTATCGCTCGCCAGGATAAAATCGACACCTAAATGGCACGAAAGGTCTTAAAATTGATTGAATGGGGCGGAAATTCTTAAAATCACCAAACTAATGGGGCACACGTTTTAAAATCTCAAAAGCAATGAGGCTAGACATGAGGGAGAAAGGGGTCAAGAAAAAAAGTCCCTCAAGTGGAAATCTCCCCTTAAATTACCTTCAACCTATATATATATATATATATATATATATATATATATATATATATATACACACTACATTAACTACACTAACTACGATCGCCAATACACTAACTAGGATCGCCAATACACTAACTAGGATCACCAATACACTAACTAGGATCGCCAATACACTAACTAGGATCGCCAATACACTAACTAGGATCACCAATACACTAACTAGGATCGCCAATACACTAACTAGGATCGCCAATACACTAACTAGGATCACCAATACACTAACTAGGATCGCCAATACACTAACTAGGATCACCAATACACTAACTAGGATCACCAATACACTAACTAGGATCACCAATACGCCAATACTAGATCGCCATACACTAACTAGGATCGCCAATACACTAACTAGGATCACCAATACACTAACTAGGATCACCAATACACTAACTAGGATCACCAATACACTAACTAGGATCGCCAATACACTAACTAGGATCGCCAATACACTAACTAGGATCGCCAATACACTAACTACATACACTAACTAGGATCGCCAATACACTAACTAGGATCGCCAATACACTAACTAGGATCGCCAGTACACTAACTAGGATCGCCAATCCAATACACTAACTAGGATCGCCAATACACTAACTAGGATCGCCAATACACTAACTAGGATCGCCAATACACTAACTAGGATCGCCAATACACTAACTAGGATCGCCAATAGAGAAATGATTGCCAGGCTAAATATTGGCTTTTTCAACATCCCTGCACTGTATATTGCATGACTGGGAGCATGCATTAAGGGGGATGGTGGCTCGCTTTTTCTGGACCCCCTTCTCCCTCATGTTTAGCAGATTAGTTTTGAGATTTTAAGACGTTCGTTCATTAGTTTGGCGATTTTGAGACCTTTCCCCCCATTTCTTCGTCAATGTTAAGAATGTTCGTGCCATTTATTTGCCGATCTTTTCCTGGCGAGCGATAGCGAGCCTGTAATTATTGAAGGAAGCGGCCTTCGGCCGGGACATTTTTCTACCGAAAAATTTACAAATTTATCTTGAAAGGGGGTCTAAGGGGTGCTATTTTAAGCTTGATGGAGGTCTAGCGAGGAAACTCAAAAATAAATAAATTAATAAATACATACATACGACCAAAAACCAAGCACTAATCCCTTGAACTAGGAACGCCAATGGAGAAATAATTGCCAGACTAAATATTGGCTTTCAACATTCCTCTATATGGCATGACTGAATTAAATGGCCTGGGAATTGTAGATTAATTACAGGTTAAAGGAATTTACATACCAGTCAGTTATGTATGCTAGGTATGGAGATTATATATATATATATATATATAATATAAGGTTTGTGTGTAATAGGGTAAGCTTGTGTGTGTGTGTTTGAGAGAGAGAGAGAGAGAGAGAGAGAGAGAGAGAGAGAGAGAGAGTGAGAGTGCAGATTTTCTAAAGATCAAGAGTTAACATACTGTTTTAAGACGTTTATCCCCATCCAGGTGTCAATTGTTTACTGGTGAGCGGTAGCGAGCCAGCATATTTTTTATTTTTGTTTGACAGCAGGCTAAATTTGTACATTTTTCGATAGAAAAATTTCTCCGGCGAAGCCGGATTTCTTCATATAATGCTGGCTCGCTATCGCTCGCCAGGAAGAAATCGACACCTAGATGGGGATAAACGTCTTAAAATAGTTGGCTGAATGGGGCCGAATGGATACAAGCCAGAGAAAGAGAGAAAAGGACAGAAATAACAAAAAGCAGGTCACCCCCCTTAAGGCTTAACCCTTTGCGTATCGGCGATGTCTTTTTAGATTGGATTTCAGTTACATTTAGACGATGTTATGAAGCTTAGGAAGGATATATGGCAGCAAAAAGGATCAATTGAGGTAGTCTGTAGCGTTTTAATGGGTCGACGTCCCTCCTAAACTGAAACAAAAAATAGATTAACCCTCTCACGTTTTTTACGCAATTTTGAGCCGATTAGGGATACTTTAAAGCCTTTGTTACCATCAGGGGTATTTAGAAACCTTTAGTTTAGTTACTTCAACCTCTGCAGTTGTCTTTGAGTTAGCTGTGTTGAGCCTATTAGGGATACTTTAAAGCCTTTGTTACCATCAGGGGTATTTATAAACCTTTAGTTTAGTTACTTCAACCTCTGCAGTTGTCTTTGAGTTAGCTGTGTTGAGCCTATTGGGGATACTTTAAAGCCTTTGTTACCATCAGGGGTATTTAGAAACCTTTAGTTTAGTTACTTCAACCTCTGCAGTTGTCTTTGAGTTAGCTGTGTTGAGCCTATTAGGGATACTTTAAAGCCTTTGTTACCATCAGGGGTATTTAGAAACCTTTAGTTTAGTTACTTCAACCTCTGCAGTTGTCTTTGAGTTAGCTGTGTTGAGCCTATTAGGGATACTTTAAAGCCTTTGTTACCATCAGGGGTATTTAGAAACCTTTAGTTTAGTTACTTCAACCTCTGCAGTTGTCTTTGAGTTAGCTGTGTTGAGCCTATTGGGGATACTTTAAAGCCTTTGTTACCATCAGGGGTATTTAGAAACCTTTAGTTTAGTTACTTCAACCTCTGCAGTTGTCTTTGAGTTAGCTGTGGGCAGATAAATTGGGAGAGTAGTTACTTAACCTCTGCAGTGAGAGTGAACTCTATTGATTTGTATTGCTAATTACTTCAACCTCTGCAGTTGTCTTTGAGTTAGCTGTGTTGAGCCTATTGGGGATACTTTAAAGCCTTTGTTACCATCAGGGGTATTTAGAAACCTTTAGTTTAGTTACTTCAACCTCTGCAGTTGTCTTTGAGTTAGCTGTGGGCAGAAAACTAATTGGGAGAGGTAATTATAAGAGTGAGAGAACTCTATTGATTATTGCTAATCTGGCAACCTCTGCGTCATATGGGCGTGAAAGGGTTAATCGTTGCCAGAATAAAATATCTAGCATACCACCGGTACTGAATGGGTTAAAGGTCATGACAATTTACCAACTCCTTAATAGCTAAAGGCAATGTGATGCTTGTAATTGCAAACTAGGATTTCTATACATATCCAGCCAATCACAATGCAATAGCCTCGATTAAATATAGCCTCGATTCCTGTATGGAGTGATCAATCGTATGACTCTATATTATATCATTTATTTAAGGGGAGATTTCCACCTGGAGGATTTTTTTTTTCTTTCTGAACCTCTTTCTCCCTCATGTTTAGCCCCATTGCTTGTGAGATTTAAAGACGCTTGCCCCATTAGTTTGGCGATGTTAAGAACCCTCGCCCCATTTCTGTCAATTTTAAGACCATTCGTGCCATTTAGGTGTCGATTTTTTCCTGGCGAGCGATAGCGAGCCTGTAATTTAAGGGGAACCGGCCTTCGGCCGGGAAATTTTTCTACCGAAAAATGCACAAGTTTATCTTGAAAGGGGGTCAAGGGGGAGTAATTTTCAGCTTGATGGAAGTCTAGGGAATCAACTAAAACCCTCCCCTTAATTAAGGGGAGGTTTTTAGTGTGTTTCCTAGACATCAAGCTTGAAATTACACCCCCATGACCCCCTTTCAAGATAAATTTGTACATTTTTCGGTAGAAAAATTTCCCGGCCGAAGGCCGGTTCCTCTTAAATTACAGGCTCGCTATCGCTCGCCAGGAAAAAATCGACACCTAAATGGGACGAGAGGTCTTAAAAGTTATATAAATGGGGTGAAATGTCTTAAAATCGCCAAACTAATGGGGCGAACGTCCTAAAATTTCAAAAGCAATGGGGCTAAACATGAGGGAGAAAGGGGGCAAGAAAAAAATCCCTCCAGTGGAAATCTCCCCTTAATTAAGTTACCGTATGATGTGACACCCCATAGGTGTCACAAGTATATACTTGTGACACCTATGGGGAGTTTTATTTATTATATTTTATATATATTATTTTGTTTCGAATTATTAGGATCGTTTTTGTTTTTTTATTTCTCCTAAACCTCTATCAAGCTTAAGAAAATCTCTCCCAAGATATCCATTTCGATATCCATTTTTTTTTTTTTTTTGTCTATGTGATTGAGGGAGGCAAAAGGCATAACTACCTATAGCGAGTGCCTCCCCCATAGTTGAAAGAGTGACAGGGCCAAAATCAAGGGACGTTCGAGCCAAAATGCCTGGACACACGGAGTTGGAAGCAATTTAAGTCTGTACATTTACACACACACACACACACACACACACACACACACTCTCTCTCTCTCTCTCTCTCTCTTTCTCTTTCCTTGATACCTTTTGATACCTTTTGATGTGTTCGCCACTCTTCTAGCGGCACCAAGGAGCGCTACGCCCCTCGTTATGGGTGGTGATTTGGTGCAGTAGACTGTTTGAAGTGACAGCTCGCTCCCTTGCAAGGATGGGCTCGTCTGGCACTTTTTTCAGTTCGACATCTAGGGCTCTCTTGAAGTTGTCTAACGAGATGTCCCTCATGTCTCTTACTCGCCGTGGGAGTTTGTTGAAGAGACGTGGGCCTCTGTGTGATAACCAGCCCTCTCGCAGAGAGCCCATAGCACCCCTGTTATTCATCCGGGGGATTTCGCATTCCCAGCCTCTCCTATCACTGCATTTCATGACTATCGGAGTATGTAGGTTTGGTACTAAACCCTCTGCGATTTTCCACGTGTATATTATTAGGTAACGTTCTCTTCTACGTTCCAGTGAGTACAGATTCAGTGCTCTTAAACGCTCCCAATAGTGTAGATGTTTTATCGAACTTATATGCGAAGTGAAATTTCTTTGTACACTCTCTACGTCATTTATTTCACCTGCTTTGTATGGGGATGTTAATACGCTACAGTATTCAAGCCGCGGTAGCACTAGAGATTTGAAGAGCGTTATCATAGGCAATTCACCGCGTGTTGTAAAAGTACGCAGAATCCAACCCGTTAGACGTTTCGCAGCCGCCACTTTGACCTGGTTATGCACTTTGAAACCCATACTTTCAGACATTAATACCCCAAGGTCTTTCACACTGTCTTTCCGTTCTATTATGTGGTTAGATTCTGTTAAGTAATTTGTAATTTCTTTTAACACCATTATTATCTCCGTACCGTATTAATTTGAATTTTTCCTCATTGAATTGCATGTTGTTTTCCCTGGTCCACTGGAACACTACATTCATGTCTTCCTGCAGTCGGCCCGTTTCCTCTTGTGTGTTTACTATCTTGCTTAATATTGTGTCATCAGCAAAAGACGACACCGTACTGTGTCTGGTGTTGGTATCTATGTCGCAAATTTGTATGAGGAACAGAAGGGGCGCTAGCACTGTTCCTTGGGGCACTGAGCTTTTGACATCCGAAGGCTCAGATGTGACTTGGTTTACTGCTACTGATTGTTTTCGGTTTACGAGGAAATTGTATATCCACCGTCCGATTTTCCCAGTTATACCTTTTGCTTTCAGTTTGTGGGCTATTATACCATGGTCACATTTATCAAATGCCTTAGCAAAATCGGTGTAAATGACATCCACGTTTTTCTTTTCTTCTAGTGCTTTAAGAATTTTGTCATAGTGTTCCAAAATTTGTGAGAGACATGATCTTCCCGCTCTGAACCCATGTTGACCGGTGTTGTGTAGTTCATTTGTCTCCATGAATGTTGAAATTTTGCTTCGCAGGACTCGCTCGAAAACTTTAATGATGTGAGAGGTTAGAGCTACCGGGCGGTAGTTTTTTGGTAGTGCTTTACTCCCTCCTTTATGCAGTGGGGCAATTATTGCGTTTTTCAAGCTATCTGGTATGTCACCAGTGTGTAGACTCCTTCTCCACATTATAGCCAGGGGTTTTGAGAGGTTTTCCTTACATTTCTTCATTAGGATCGAATTCCATGAGTCCGGGCCTGGTGCCGAGTGGGATGGCATGTTGGAAATGGCCTCTTCTATGTCTTTTGGACCGAAATCAATATCCAGCATCTGAGGGGTTTCCGTGGGGGAGGTTTCCACGAAAAATATATTTTGGTCTCTGATGACTTTTGTTTCATCAGGCTCACTGAATGCCATTTCATACTGCCTGCTTAAGAGTTCGCTCATTTCCTTTTTGTCCCCTGTGAAAGAGCCGTCCCCTTTGCTCAGTGGGCCGATGTTTGATGTTGTTTTAGCCTTTTGTTTGGCGTATGAAAAGAAGTATTTGGAATTTTCCTTTATACCTGCAATAGCTTTCCTCTCCTCTTCCATATGTTGTAGTTCATATGATATTCTTAGCCTTTGTTCAATTTCCACAATTTCTCTATCTATTTCGACCTTTTGCCTATCCTGTAGATTTTGATGTGTGCGTCTTTGTGTGAGTAATTTTCTTCTTCTGTACAGCCTCCTCCTTTCCCGATCTTGTTTGCTTCTTCGTTTTGTTTGTCTTGCAGGTATATGGTGGCTACAGATTTGGGTCATTGTTTCTGTTATTAAGACTAGACATTCTGCTGGTGTCAGGTTATCCATTAAATCTTCCCAGTCTATTTCCTCCATTTCTTGATTTACCTCTTCCCACCTAATGTTTTTGTTAAATTTAAAGTTAAATTTACTGAAGGGGCCGGTTTTTGTTCTCGATTCTGAGGTTGTCTGTACACTTTCTAAGGTTGTTTTGATCTCAATTAATTTATGATCTGAGTATGTTGTGTCCGATATGTTAATGCTGTGTACTAGAGAGTCGTTAGTGAAGACCAGGTCTAAGATATTGGTTTCCCGTGTGGGTTCAGCAATATGTTGGGTAAGACTAAAAATATCACAAAGTTCAAAAAGCTCTCTCGTATTAGTATTTGCTTCTCCGGTGTTATTTGCCACTAACTGGTTTTCTAGTTGTCTCCATTTAATGTTTGGTAGGTTAAAGTCTCCTAGCCATATAATATTTGGTGTTGGGTTCCCCAGGGTTTCCACTTCTGATTTTATTTTGTTGAGCTGGGTTTTGAATTTTTCTCGGGATGAGTCTGGAGGCCTGTATGTAACAATAACTGCTAAATTTAGGGATTCTATTTTAACTCCAAGTATTTCCACCACTTCGTTACTGTTATTTAGGAATTCAGTACATATCAGCGAGTCATGTATGTACAAGGCTACACCTCCATGTGATCTATGCGTTCTGTCCGCCCTATGTAGGTTGTAACCAGGAATCCATACCTCACTATCTTTCTGATCTTTAATGTGAGTTTCTGTGAGAGCCGCAAATATAGCGTTTCCTTCTTCTAGCAGGCCCCTAATAAATGGTACTTTGTTCGTGGTTCTATTTTTTAGGCCTTGGATATTTGCAAACAAGATTGGGGAGGGATTGTTTGGAGTACTATGTGTACCTAATAGTCTTCGGGATGTATTGGCCACTCTTGGGAGGCCAGGAGGTGCTCGAGGTGTTCTATGTGCTCTTCCATCTCCCTCAGTCTCTTCATCTTCATCTGCCCTTTCCCTCCTTGCCTTTTTCCTCTTGTCTCGTCCTCGCATATCTAGAGAGTTTTTTGGGCTACCATTCGTGTTAGGTCTAGCATATCTCCAAGTCCCTTTAATATGAAAAGCTGGGCATTTCATATTGTAGCAGGTCTTGTTCTCAAGTGATGTCTTCCAAAGGGATGGGTGGTGGTATTTGCAGGTTTCACCAAATCTACATTTTCCATGACTGGTTATGTTGTTGCAAATTTTGGGATGAGCAAATCTACATGAATTCCCATTATATTCGCCCTTTTGACCAAAGTAGCACCTTCTTTCCAGATAATATCTGCACACTGGTGTAGACAACCCCAGTAGGTGTGGCTGGGGCTGGGAGGGGTTATGTGGTGAGCTAAGTGTGGTTGTGGGTGATAGTGGGCTTGGTGTATGGGTGGGTGAGGCCTGCAGGGGGGTGGAGTTACGTGCCTGCAGGGGGGTGGAGTTACGGGTCGGTTGTAGGTGGGCAGGTGGCAGTGGTGAGGGGGGAGGCGATGTGGAAGGGGAGCCTGATATGGGGGCTTGTTGCATCCTACGTTCATCCTGCAAATGTATTTGATCAACAGCAGTAGGGTGGTCAATGGCCATAGATGGGATTAATGTGGGTGTTTTCTGGGTCTGAGGAGGTGTGGGAAGACTCTCTCTCTCACTCCTCACTCTCTCTCTCTCTCTCTCACACACACTCTCTCTCTCTCTTTCACTCACTCTCACACACTCTCTCTCTCTCTTTCACTCACTCTCACACACACTCACTCTCTCTCACTCACACTCTCTCTCACTCACTCACTCTCACTCTCTCTCTCTCTCACTCACTCACTCACTCACTCACTCACTCACTCACTCACTCTCTCACTCTCTCTCTCTCTCTCTCTCTCTCCATAACATGTGAGTTACACAATCATTATCCAAAATTAATAGTATGTTTATTGTACTCCGCCCCGGGTGTAGTGTGTGTGTGTGTGTGTGTGTGAGAGAGAGATAAAGTATATGTGTGTGAGTGATTGGGTGTGTATATGTGAGTGTGAGTGCGCTATTGTTAATGTAATTATGTATGTGTGTGTGTGTGTGTATGTACTGTATATATATATGTGTGTGTGTGTATGTTTATATGTGTATATATGTGTATGTGTATGTGTATTATTAATGTGTATATTTCTGTGTGCACGTAGACCATAACACACACTAAGTATCCTACCCCGAGAATATAATGATGGTTTTATCATTACGGCGCAGTGGTAATGGCCTCTATTAAGGGGGGACGGAAGGGTTGTTTTCGCCCCCCTTCTCCCTCGTGTTTAACCCCATTGGTTTTGATGTTTTTAGATGTTCGCCCCATTAGTTTGGCGATTTCAAGAACTTTCGCCCCATTTCTGTCAATTTTAAGACCTTCCGTGCCATATAGGTGTCGATTTTTTCCTGGCGAGCGATAACGAACCTGTAGGCCTAATTTTAAGAAGAACCGGCCTTCGGTCGGGACATATTTCTACCGAAAAATGTACAAACATATCTTGAATGGGGGTCTAGGGGGTGTTTTTGTATAGGTTGATGGAGGTATAGGGAGGAAACTAAACAAAAATATATATAAAGATAAAAACAATAAGCCAATAAATAACGCCCATCTCCCCTTAATGGCCTACGTTATTGTCGCGCCGTATCTGATTCGAGGGTGGTCGTTTTGAATTCCCGCCTGGTCATCCACAACCTTAATCCAAATTAATTCTTTCAGTCGGGAAACATCGTCCATTTTGGGAGATAATCTTCATTAAATTTGTCTACATTAATAATTAGTTATAAGGAGTGTGAAATAATACTATAAATGATATTAACCCTTTCACGCACATATGACGCAGAGGTTGCCAGATTAGCAATAAGAAATAAGAGTTCTCTCACTCTTATAATTACCTCTCCGAAATTAGTTTTCTGCCCACAGCTAACTCAAAGACAACTGCAGAGGTTGAAGTAACTAAACTAAAGGTTTCTAAATATCCCTGATGGTAACAAAGGCTTTAAAGTATCCCCAATAGGCTCAACACAGCTAACTCAAAGACAACTGCAGAGATTGAAGTAACTAAACTAAAGGTTTCTAAATACCCCTGATGGTAACAAAGGCTTTAAAGTATCCCCAATAGGCTCAACACAGCTAACTCAAAGACAACTGCAGAGGTTGAAGTAACTAAACTAAAGGTTTCTAAATATCCCTGATGGTAACAAAGGCTTTAAAGTATCCCCAATAGGCTCAACACAGCTAACTCAAAGACAACTGCAGAGGTTGAAGTAACTAAACTAAAGGTTTCTAAATATCCCTGATGGTAACAAAGGCTTTAAAGTATCCCCAATAGGCTCAACACAGCTAACTCAAAGACAACTGCAGAGATTGAAGTAACTAAACTAAAGGTTTCTAAATACCCCTGATGGTAACAAAGGCTTTAAAGTATCCCCAATAGGCTCAAAATCGCGTCATATGTCGGAGAGGGTTAAGGGGGCAGTGCTTGTTTTTTGGTCTGCATATATTTATGATTTTTTTTTTTTAGTTTCCTCGTTAGGCCTCCACCAAGCTTTAAAATATACCCCCTAGACACCCTTTCAAGATATACGTCCTAGACACCCTTTCAAGATATACATCCTAGACACCCTTTCAAGATATACATCCTAGACACCCTTTCAAGATATACATCCTAGACACCCTTTCAAGATATACATCCTAGACACCCTTTCAAGATATACATCCTAGACACCCTTTCAAGATATACATCCTAGACACCCTTTCAAGATATACATCCTAGACACCCTTTCAAGATATACATCCTAGACACCCTTTCAAGATATACATCCTAGACACCCTTTCAAGATATACATCCTAGACACCCTTTCAAGATATACATCCTAGACACCCTTTCAAGATATACATCCTAGACACCCTTTCAAGATATACATCCTAGACACCCTTTCAAGATATACATCCTAGACACCCTTTCAAGATATACATCCTAGACACCCTTTCAAGATATACATCCTAGACACCCTTTCAAGATATACATCCTAGACACCCTTTCAAGATATACATCCTAGACACCCTTTCAAGATATACATCCTAGACACCCTTTCAAGATATACATCCTAGACACCCTTTCAAGATATACATCCTAGACACCCTTTCAAGATATACATCCTAGACACCCTTTCAAGATATACATCCTAGACACCCTTTCAAGATATACATCATAGACACCCTTTCAAGATATACATCCTAGACACCCTTTCAAGATATACATCCTAGACACCCTTTCAAGATATACATCCTAGACACCCTTTCAAGATATACATCATAGACACCCTTTCAAGATATACATCCTAGACACCCTTTCAAGATATACATCCTAGACACCCTTTCAAGATATACATCCTAGACACCCTTTCAAGATATACATCCTAGACACCCTTTCAAGATATACATCCTAGACACCCTTTCAAGATATACATCCTAGACACCCTTTCAAGATATACATCCTAGACACCCTTTCAAGATATACATCCTAGACACCCTTTCAAGATATACCCCCTAGACACCCTTTCAAGATATACCCCCTAGACACCCTTTCAAGATATACCCCCTAGACACCCTTTCAAGATATTTGTTTACATTTTTCGATAGACATTTTGGCCGGTTCCTTCTATAATTACAGGATCGCTATCGCTCGCCAGGAAAATATCGACACCTTAATGGCACGAAAGGTCTTAATATTGACAAAGAAATGTCTCAAAATCTCCAAACTAATGGAACGAATGTCTTAAAATGTCAAAACTAATATGCCAAACATGATGGAGAAGGCCGATTCCTCCAAAATGTCATGCTCGCCAGGAACAAATCGACACCTGAATGGCATCATGAAAGATCTTAGTATTGACAAAGAAATAAGGCGAACGAAAAGTCTTAAAATCACCAAACTAATGGGCCGAACGTCTTAAAATTTGAAAACTAATGGGGCTAAACATGAAGGAGAAGGGGGATTTGAAAAACCAACCACCAATGAAAAAAAAAAATCTTTGCCCCTGATATAGTAAGGTATATTTCTGACCATACCGGTACAGTCGGCCAAATGAATTATGTCTCGGCATCAAGTATATTTTGTTCTATAAAATTGGTACCAGCAATATGTAACAAGATTTCTTCATTTCGAGTTAGATATACAAACATGTTCCTACACTGACCCACCCTATTCAACATCTGACAGACATTAATACAACACAGAGCGAAGATATACAAACATGTTCCTACACTTACCCACCCTATGCAACATCTGACAGACATTAATACAACACAGAACGAAGATATACAAACATGTTCCTATCTTTCCACACCCTATTCAACATCTGACAGACATTAATACAGCACAGAACGAAGATATACAAACATGTTCCTATCTTTCCACACCCTATTCAACATCTGACAGACATTAATACAGCACAGAACGAAGATATACAAACATGTTCCTACACTTACCCACCCTATGCAACATCTGACAGACATTAATACAACACAGAGCGAAGATATACAAACATGTTCCTACACTTACCCACCCTATTCAACATCTGACAGACATTAATACAACACAGAGCGAAGATATACAAACATGTTCCTACACTTACCCACCCTATGCAACATCTGACAGACATTAATACAACACAGAGCGAAGATATACAAACATGTTCCTACACTTACCCACCCTATTCAACATCTGACAGACATTAATACAACACAGAGCGAAGATATACAAACATGTTCCTACACTGACCCACCCTATTCAACATCTGACAGACATTAATACAACACAGAGCGAAGATATACAAACATGTTCCTACACTGACCCACCCTATTCAACATCTGACAGACATTAATACAACACAGAGCGAAGATATACAAACATGTTCCTACACTGACCCACCCTATTCAACATCTGACAGACATTAATACAACACAGAGCGAAGATATACAAACATGTTCCTACACTGACCCACCCTATTCAACATCTGACAGACATTAATACAACACAGAGCGAAGATATACAAACATGTTCCTACACTTACCCACCCTATTCAACATCTGACAGACATTAATACAACACAGAGCAAAGATATACAAACATGTCCCTAAACTTACCAACCCTATTCAACATCTGACAGACATTAATACAACACAGAGCGAAGATATACAAACATGTTACTACACTGACCCACCCTATTCAACATCTGACAGACATTAATACAACACAGAGCGAAGATGCGAAGCCAAACGTAAAGCCAGCTGAGCCGTGACTTATTAGCGCTACCGTACATGGGAGATATAGCCCCCCCCCCCCCCCCCTCTGTTACACACGACCAATAGGATACCATCAGCCAAGTTTTCATATTTAAGGGGAGATACGGCGCTTTTCTAGACCACCTTCTCCCTCATCTTTAGCCCCATTATTTTTTGGCGATTTTATGAACTTTCGCCCCATTTCTGTCAATTTTAAGACCTTCCCTGCCATTTAGGTGTCGATTTTTTCCTGGCGAGCGATAGCGAGCCTGTAATTTAAGAGGAACCGGCCTTCGGCCGGGACATTTTTCTACCGAAAAATGTACAAATTTGTCTTGAAAGGTCTAGGGGGCGTCTTTTTAAGCTTGATGGAGGTCTAGCGAGGAAACTAGAAAAATAATAAATAAATGACATACTCGACCAAAAAGGGAAGGATCTGCCCTTAAAGGGAGGTTCCTAGTGTGTTGCTTAGACCTCCATCAAGCTTAAAATTACATCCCCTAGACCCCCTTTCAAAGTAAATATGTACATTTTTCGGTAGAAAAATTTCCCGGCCGAAGGCCGATTCCCCATAAGTTACAGGTTCACTATCGCTCGCCAGGAAAAGATCGACACCTAAATTGCACGAAAGGTCTTAAAATTGACAGAAATGGGGCGAAAGTTATTAAAATCGTCAAACTAATGGGGCAAACGTCTTAAAATCTCAAAAGCAATGGGGCTAAACATGACGGAGAAGGAAGTTCGAAAAAAAATCCCTCGAGTGGAAACCTCCCCTTAACCCGTACAGTACCGGTGACGTCTCTGTTATTGGATTTCCGCTACATTTAGACGATGTTATGAAGCTTCGTAAAGATGTATGGCAGCTAAAAGGATTAATTGAAATAGTTGTTAGCCTTTTAATTGATAGACATCCTTATTCAGCTGAAAACAATCGTCATATAGTTACAATAATATATTAGATATGTCGTCACCGGTACAGTCGCGCTAATAAGTCATGGCCCGGCTGTCATTACGTTCGGCTTGCTCTGTGCTGTATTAATGTCTGTCAGATGTTGAATAGGGTGGGTAAGTGTAGGAACATGTTGGTATATTTCACTGGTATGAAGAAATGAAGCTTAGATATTACAGGATACCAATTATTGATCAAAACATACTTGGTGCCGAGACATCACTTATTAGCGCGACTGTACGATCGCGCTAATAAGTTATGTCTCAGTGGTCATTACATTTGGCTTTCTCTGTGCTGTATTAATGTCTGTCAGATGTTGAATAGGGCGAGTAAGTGTAGCAACATGTTTTGTATATTTCACTCGATATGAAGGAATGAAGCTTAGATATTGCTAATACCTATTATTGATCAAAACATACTTGGTGCTGAAACATCACTTATTAGCGCGACTGTACATGGGAAATATATCTCCCCTTTTAACAACAGGAATATATTATATATATATATATATATATACAGTATATATATATATATATATATATATATATATATATATATATATATATATATATATACCGGTATATATATATATATATATATATACCGGTATATCTATCTATCTATCTATCTATCTATATATATCTATCTATCTATCTCTAAATAAATAAATAAATGTATAAACAGTTTCTCCTAATAATATATAGTAAGAGATATATTCCTGGCCACACCGGTACATGGGGAAATATACCCCCCCCCCCCCTACACAACAGCTGAGGAGAGGAGGGGGGTGGGGGGGTGTTCCCAGGAGGCCCCAGGGTTCATTCGGTCAAGGCTAAAACTGAGGTCGGAGCCCCCTGAACATTATCCTCCCCCCTCCACCCCCCCCCCCCCCCCCTGTCTCGAGTAGTGTGTGTGTGTGTATTTGTGGGTGTGTGTGTGTATTTGTGGGTGTGTGTGTGTGTAGGGGTAGGTGTTTGTGTAAGTGTAGGTGTGTGTGTGTGTAGGTGTTTGTGGGTGTAGGTGTGTGTGTGTGTAGCTGTGTGTGTGTGTATGTGTACTTGTGTGTGTGCTTGTGTGTGTAGGTGTTTGTGTAAGTGTAGGTGTGTGTGTAGGTGTTTGTGTAAGTGTAGCTGTGTTTGTGTGTAGATGTGTTTGTGTAAGTGTAGGTGTAGGTGTGTGTAGGTGTTTGTGTAAGTGTAGGTGTATTTGTGGGTGTAGGTGTGTGTGTGTGTGTAGGTGTTTGTGTAAGTGTAGCTGTGTTTGTGTGTGTAGGTGTTTGTGTAAGTGTAGGTGTGTTTGTGGGTGTAGCTGTGTGTGTGTGTGTGTGTGCTTGTGTGTGTAGGTGTGTTTGTGTGGAGGTGTGTTTGTGTGTAGGTGTAGGTGTGCTTGTGTGTGCAGGTGTAGGTGTGTGTGTGTGTGGAGGTGTGTTTGTGTGTAGGTGTAGGTGTGCTTGTGTGTGCAGGTGTAGGTGTGTGTGTGTGGTGTGTTTGTGTGTGCAGGTGTAGGTGTGTGTGTGTGGAGGTGTGTTTGTGTGTGCAGGTGTAGGTGTGTGTGTGTGTGGAGGTGTGTTTGTGTGTGCAGGTGTAGGTGTGTGTGTGTGTGGAGGTGTGTTTGTGTGTAGGTCTAGGTGTGCTTGTGTGTGCAGGTGTAGGTGTGTGTGTGTCATGTAATTATTGTTTATGCTTGATGGAGGTCAAGGGAGCAAACTCCCCCTCTCCTGTGTGTAGGTGTGTTTGTGTGTGTGTGTGTGTATGTTTTTCCCCAGAGCTCGAACATCCTCCTGCCTCGAGTAGTGAGTGTGTATATGTGTGCGTGCGTGTGTGTGTGTGTATCGTGTGTGTGTGTGTGTGTTTTCTCAGAGCTGGCAGATTGAGGGTGGTCCACATGAATAATGATAAGATACACGTGATTCTGTTGCTGTTCTTTTCTTCTGCTGTTAAAGGCGGGTGGTGGTGGTGGTGTGTGTGTGTGTGTGTGTGTGTGTGTGTGTGTGTGTGATGGGGGGGAGGGGGAACTATTGTTTTGGGAGGGCCGAATTTACCACTTGCGAGTTCCGGTCTATAAGGAAGTTGGAGCTGTAGACATCGAGAATGCACCTAAATTGCGGTGGTAGTGCTTATATAAATACAGTACATATAACCCAATGCAACATACTTCTTTATCCATTAGAAACCTACATTATTATTGTGTTTCGATTTAATATCGATATTTACGGCTCCAACTTCCTTATAGCCTGAAACTCGCAGGTAGTCAATTGGTGCAGCCCCTCCGTACCGTACCTCTGCCGTCGCCACTCACTCACACACACACACACACACACTCACTCTCTCTCTCTCTTCATCCGCTGCCAAATTATGGAGCCGGTGTCGTTAATTTTTCCTGGAGTTTGCAATAATCCCAATTACTGAAATGATATCTTTGTTCTGAGTGAGATGGAGGGTGGTGGTGGTGGTGGGAGGATGAGGAGCTGGTTGGTGGTGGGAGGACGAGGTGGTGGTGGTGGTGGTGGGAGGACAAGGTGGAGGTGGTGGTGGTGGTGGAAGGACGATGTGGTGGTGGTGGTGGGAGGACGATGTGGTGGTGGTGGTGGTGGGAGGACGGTGTGGGGGTGGTGGTGGTGGGAGGACGATGTGGTGGTGGTGGAAGGAGGACGATGTGGTGGTGGTGGTAGTGGGACGACGATGTGGTGGTGGTGGTGGTGGAAGGACGACGATGTGGTGGTGGTGGTAGTGGGAGGACGATGTGGTGGTGGTGGAAGGAGGACGATGTGGTGGTGGTGGGAGGACGATGTGGTGGTGGTGGTGGGAGGACGATTTGGTGGTGGTGGTGGTGGGAGGACGATGTGGTGGTGGTGGGAGGACGATGTGGTGGTGGTGGTGGAAGGAAGACGATGTGGTGGTGGTGGTGGAAGGAGGACGATGTGGTGGTGGTGGTGTGGGAGGACGATGTATTGGTGGTGGTTGTAGTGGAAGGACGATGTGGTGGTGGTGGTGGAAGGAGGACGATGTGGTGGTGGTGGTTGTGGGAGGACGATGTATTGGTGGTGGTAGTGGAAGGACGATGTGGTGGTGGTGGTGGTGGAGGGAGGACGATGTGGTGATGGTGGTGGTGGTGGGAGGACGAGATAGTGGAGGTGATGGTGGTGGTGGTGGGAGGAGGACGAGGTGGGGGTGGTGGTGGTGGAAGGACGAAGAGGTGGTGGATGTTACATGAGAGAAAGGGAGGTTTTTGTTTGTTTTCTGGACCCTTTTCTCCCATTAGTTTTGACATTGTAAAACGTTCGCCCCATTAGTTTGGCGATTTGATAACGTTTCACCCCATTTCTTTGACATCCTTTGACATTTCGTACCATTTAGGTGTATATTTAATGTTGATGTAATTTATGAGGAATTGGCCTTTGGCCGGGAAATTTTCTACCGAAGAATGTACACATTTATCCAGATGGGTGTCTTTTTTAAGCTTGATGGAGGTCCAGGGAGCAAACTACCCTCCCCCCTCTTAAAGTTCTCCCATGAGCCACCTGGGCCGCCACCAGGTGGCAGCTCCGGCAGGCCCTCCCGCCACCCGCAAGGCTTTCTTCTGCAGCCGGGTTAGGGCAACGTGTACATTTGGCAACATGGCTTTTGGTCTCATGCACTCTCTATACTGCATACACTCACAGGGCCGTTCCGGGGTTCTCTGGGTATGATGACAGAAGTATATATGTGGCTAACTTAGACTTGGTTAGGCTAGAATAGGTGGACTACTATCTGTGTTGCCGTATTTGCAAACTGCCCCATCTTGGTTGCAGAAAAAAGCATCCTGCTTGCCTCGTCCTCACAACGAATAATATATGTATAATTATATATATATATCCCTCCCGCCCCCGTCCCACCGGACCCCTGCCAGTTTTCAAGAGCCGTTTTCAATTTCTTATCAAAACAACCATTCGAATGTCGAAATCAAAGTCATAAAGCCTACGAAAGTTGAAAGTATGGGCGCCACCTGCATTACCATTCGACAGCTGGCATATCTATCGGGTCGCGGGGGCCGGTGATTGGTGGAAATATCCGCAGACTCCGCCCCCTCCGGTCCTCAGGGGGCGGAGTTTGGCACCCACGCGTTTATATTGAACCCCTGATGGATGCCATAATACGGAAGGGAAGTGGATTACGGAAGCGCTCTCCAAAATTCTTAGTTTTGAAATGTTGCCAAGAAAAGGGGGAAGGGAATCGTAGGGAGTGGGGGAAGAAAGGGGAACCGGTTGAGAGAGAGAAAGAGGGAGGGGGAGAAAGTGAGAGAGGGAGAGGGCAAAGAAATGGAGAATCGCAATTTGCATTCTGAGGGGAGATTTTGTTCGTTCGTTCCCCTTTTCCGGACCCCTCTCTCCCGCTCGCCAAGGGGAATGTAAGATGCTTGGGTCAGGGAAGTTTCAGCCATATTGGACACATGTGAGACAAATCCACCCTGACCTGACCAAACCACACCGTACACACACACACGCACATACACACACATACGTACATACACACGCTATGACCTCCTCTGACCTACTGCCGGGGGGACCACACCTAGGCGAACACACATACACACACATATGTACACAGGCTCGCACATACATACATAGAGATATACATACACACACATACACACACCCGACTTTTATGACACCTTTCCCTTTCATACATGCAACACATATACACACACACAACACATTGCAAGAAGTTTTGACACCTCTCACACACAGACACAAAACACACACACATACACTAACACACAACACATTCACACAACAAGTTATTACACCTCTAGTTAGTTATAATAGGACTTCAGAGGCTATCAACCCTATTGGATTATTAAGCCAGCACACTGTAAGTCAAGAATAACGTCAGGACTGGAGCCTCTCTACGAAAACTATTACACCTTTCACACACACACACACACATGACTAGCCTCACACGCGTCCCGATAAATATACCTACTGTGAAACATCTGCAATGACTTACACGCACATGCACAGACACGTACATGTATGTTTCCTATATACACACACCTGTATGCTCTGATAAACGAACACACACACAGACATACATAGACAATTTCCTCAAGACATAATTAAAATATTCTTGGTAAGTGGCATAAATTATCTGGAATTATAACTAGGCCTACAAACAATAACACACACACACACACACACACACAGAAGATGAAGTGGTGTGTGCAAAAAAATATCCGATTTTTAAAGAAAAGTTAGATAATTGTAACTCAGGAAGCGGGTCAATACGAGCCTAAAAAGCTCAACTCCTGTATACTACAATTAAGTAAAAATACACACACACACACACACACACACACACACACACACACACACACACACACACACACACACACACACATCTTACAGCTCAAAAAAACAAATCAACTTGAAGAACTCCATTGCCGTAGATAAATGTATATGACTCAGAAAATATTAAAAAAATTTACTACTGCGAGGAAACGGATATTTTTCCCCCGAATATACAGTACAGTGGATATGGTTTTATCTTGGGGTGAAGTTCAAAGTCAATATTTCCCCATCTGGAAGTGAAGGTCTGGGAATTGTAGAGGAATGGACAAACTTCACGGATAAGAGTTGTTAAGTTGGTGGATTTTTTTTTTTTTTTATACATTTCGTCGGAGGGGAGAGAGAGATTTGGCTGTGTGTGTGTGTGTGTCTTTAAGGACAATTGGGTCGTTTGTATCTTGCTCATTTAAGGGGACATGGGCCGGTTTTCTGGACCACTTTCTCCCTCGTGTTTAGCCCCATTAGTTTTCTGATGTTAATATGTTTGCCCCATTAGTTAGTTGATTTTAAGAATTTTCGCCCCATTTCTTCGTCAATATTTAGACCTTTCGTGCTATTTAGGTGTCGATTTTATCCCTGGCGAACGATAGTGAGCCTGTAACGTTGGAAGAATCGGCCTTCGGCCTGGAATTTTTTCTACCGAAAAATGTACAAATTAATCTAGAAGGGGGATCTAATGGATGTTTTTTTTTTTTTTGATGGAGGTCTAGGGAGGAAACTAGAAAAATAATGAATACATGCAAAAATGATGGAGGTCTAGGGAGGAAACTAGAAAACTAATGAATACATGCAAAAATGATGGAGGTCTAGGGAGGAAACTAGAAAAATAATGAATACATGCACAAATGATGGAGGTCTAGGGAGGAAACTAGAAAAATAATGAATACATGCAAAAATGATGGAGGTCTAGGGAGGAAACTAGAAAAATAATGAATACATGCAAAAATGATGGAGGTCTAGGGAGGAAACTAGAAAAATAATGAATACATGCAAAAATTATGGAGGTCTAGGGAGGAAACTAGAAAAATAATGAATACATGCAAAAATGGAGGTCTAGGGAGGAAACTAGAAAAATAATGAATGCATGCAAAAATTATGGAGGTCTAGGGAGGAAACTAGAAAAATAATGAATGCATGCAAAAATGATGGAGGTCTAGGGAGGAAACTAGAAAACTAATGAATACATGCAAAAATGATGGAGGTCTAGGGAGGAAACTAGAAAAATAATGAATACATGCAAAAATGATGGAGGTCTAGGGAGGAAACTAGAAAAATAATGAATACATGCAAAAATGATGGAGGTCTAGGGAGGAAACTAGAAAAATAATGAATACATGCAAAAATGATGGAGGTCTAGGGAGGAAACTAGAAAAATAATGAATACATGCAAAAATGATGGAGGTCTAGGGAGGAAACTAGAAAAATAATGAATACATGCAAAAATGATGGAGGTCTAGGGAGGAAACTAGAAAAATAATGAATACATGCAAAAATGATGGAGGTCTAGGGAGGAAACTAGAAAAATAATGAATGCATGCAAAAATGATGGAGGTCTAGGGAGGAAACTAGAAAAATAATGAATGCATGCAAAAATTATGGAGGTCTAGGGAGGAAACTAGAAAAATAATGAATGCATGCAAAAATTATGGAGGTCTAGGGAGGAAACTAGAAAACTAATGAATACATGCAAAAATTATGGAGGTCTAGGGAGGAAACTAGAAAAATAATGAATACATGCAAAAATTATGGAGGTCTAGGGAGGAAACTAGAAAAATAATGAATGCATGCAAAAATGATGGAGGTCTAGGGAGGAAACTAGAAAACTAATGAATACATGCAAAAATGATGGAGGTCTAGGGAGGAAACTAGAAAAATAATGAATGCATGCAAAAATCGCTTAAAAAGTGAGGCCCCCTTCAGTATCTTGTTATTGTTGAGCGGTACTTGCACAGTAGACAGAATGGATACAAAACACCATCTGAGGAAGAGCACTTTATTGACAACGTTTAGCAGATAGCTTCATCAGGTCACTAACAAATACTGATACCTAGGAGGCCTTAAATATCCTTTTATTATTTGATTAGTTTCCTCCCTAGACCTCCATCAAGCTCGAACGTCCCTTGATTTTGGCCCTGTCACTCTTTCAACTATGGGGGAGGCACTCGCTATAGGCAGTTCTGCCTTTTGCCTCCCTCAATCACATAGAAAAAAAAACAAAAAACAAAAAAACGCCCAAGATCCTCCTTCAAGATAAATTTGTACACATTATTATTATTATTATTATTATTATTATTATTATTATTACACTTCTTTCCTCGCTCTGTCTCTCATATACTGTATATTAGGGGAGATGGACCGTTTTTCTGGGCCCCTTTCTCCCTCGTGTTAAGCCCCATTTGGTTTGAGATTATATTACGTTCTGCCCATTAGTTTGGCGATTTAAACACCTTTCGCCCCATTTCGTTGTAAATTTTAAGAGCTTTCGTGCCATTTAGGTGTCGATTTTTTCCTGGCGAGCGAAAGCGAGTCTGAAATTTTAAGAGGAAGCGGCCTTCGGCCGGGACATTTTTCTACCGTAAAATGTACAAATTTATCTTGAAGAGGGGTCTAGGGGGTGTTTTTCTAAGTTTGATGGAGGTCTAGCGAGGAAACTCAAAACTAAAGGAATAAATGAATAGAAAAGAAAAGAAAGTTCCATTTCCCCTTAATTGTACTATGTTAAGTATTTCCTGGCTCTGTATCTCATATACTGAGTGTATAATAACTATATCTCACAAATACACTGGAGCTACTAAATGTTTCTATGCTATCAGCCGTGCTCGAACCACTGACCAGTATCCTGACTGTCGGTGGTTCGAGCCCGGCCGAGAGTGTAATATATATATATATATATATATATATATATATATATATATATATATATATATACTGTATATATATATATATATATATATATATATATATATATATATATATATATATATATATATATCAATCACTCACCCCCCCCCCCCCCCTCTTCTCTCTTTCTCAATTACTATCACTCTTTCACTCACACACACACTCACTTTCACTCACTCCCTCACTCACTCCCTCGCTCACTCTCACTCCCTCGCTCACTCTCACTCCCTCACTATCTCTCTCCCTCCCTACCTCCCTCCCTCCCACTCAAAATTCTCCCAGTGCAGCGAAGCCCCCGACCCCAGTGGTAATATTTTGGGATCGGTTCATTAGCGATCCTTCGTCAGTATTTATTGGATCTCGGTTCGGGCTCGATCCATAGTCGGTGGGTCAGTCCGGTTGATTGGGAGGCTGGTTTAGGTATGGTAGAATTACTTATGTTACTTATGTTTTGTATTATAGTATATTAATTAAATATAGACGTTATAGACTGCAGCACCGTTGATTCATTTAAACTTCGCCTAGACAAATATCTCGCATCAAACCCGCGACTGACTGCGTTTGTAAATTAATAACTTTATTTTATCCCCCCCTCAGTTACTAACCCATCTGTCCCCTCCTAACTTCCTAATCCTGCCACGGACATTAGTTCCAGGGCAGTAGTTCCCTTTCCAATGTTCCCTTGCCCACTCTAAACCACTGTTTGGACACTTGATCCTCAGTGTTTTGGAGGACAAGCAGCCTAGAAGGGTCACTAGACCTGTTGTTGCTTGATTTCCTTTGTACTCCTATGTTAGTGTGCGGAATTTCGGTGTGAGTATCCTAGGTTCAAATTCTTGGGAGTACCACATGTATTCGGTGCATGTATTTCAGTAGTTAGGTTTATTTGTGAGTTAAGGGGAGATTTCCACTTGAAGGATTTTTTTCTTGACTCATTTCTCCCTCATGTGTAGCCCCATTGTGTTTTTATATTTTAAGACGTTTGCCCCATTAGTTTGGCAATTTTAAGAACTTTCGACCCATTTCTGTCAATTTTAAGACCTTTCATGCCATTAATGTGTCGATATTTTCCTGGCGAGCGATAGCGAGCCTGTAATTTAAGAGGAACTGGCCTTCGGCCAGGAAATTTTTCTACCGAAAAATGTACACATTTATCTTGAAAGGGGGTCTAGGGGGTGTAATTTTAAGCTTGATGGAAGTCTAGGGAACAAACTAGAAACCTCCCCTTAAGTGGTGGGTTGGTGAAAATATGAAATTATTTTATATTTCATTATATTATATGATAGATAGTAATTATACCATTGGTGTAGGGAATGGAGCACTTGCGAGTTTCAGGCTATATGGAAGTTGGAGCTGTAGACGTGGATATTAACCCCCTCTGAAGACTGTGACGCATTTTATCAGTTTATTCTGGCTTTCATTAGACTATTTTATACAGCTTAAGAAGGATCTGTGGGCATTATGAGGGTGAAGACTGTCTCGATTAACCCTCTGACTTCCATATACCCCTCCTAATCTGATTAACCCCTTCAGACTCATATGACGCAGAGTTGCCAGATTAGCAATAAGAAATAGAGTTCTCTCACTCTTATAATTACCTCTCCAAAATTAGTTTTCTGCCCACAGCTAACTCAAAGACAACTGCAGAGGTTGAAGTAACTGAACTAAAGGTTTCTAAATACCCCTGATGGTAACAAAGGCTTTAAAGTATCCCCAATAGGCTCAACACAGCTAACTCAAAGACAACTGCAGAGGTTGAAGTAACTGAACTAAAGGTTTCTAAATACCCCTGATGGTAACAAAGGCTTAACTAAACGTTTGTAAATACCCCTGATGGTAACAAAAGCTTAACTAAAGGTTTCTAAATACCCCTGATGGTAACAAAGGCTTAACTAAAGGTTTCTAAATACCCCTGATGGTAACAAAGGCTTAACTAAACGTTTTTAAATACCCCTGATGGTAACAAAAGCTTAACTAAAGGTTTCTAAATACCCCTGATGGTAACAAAGGCTTAACTAAACGTTTATAAATACCCCTGATGGTAACAAAGGCTTAACTAAAGGTTTCTAAATACCCCTGATGGTAACAAAAGCTTAACTAAAGGTTTCTCAATACCCCTGATGGTAACAAAAGCTTAACTAAAGGTTTCTAAATACCCCTGATGGTAACAAAAGCTTAACTAAAGGTTTCTAAATACCCCTGATGGTAACAAACGCTTAACTAAAGGTTTCTAAATACCCCTGATGGTAACAAAGGCTTAACTAAAGGTTTCTAAATACACCTGATGGTAACAAAGGCTTAACTAAAGGTTTCTAAATACACCTGATGGTAACAAAGGCTTAACTAAAGGTTTCTAAATACCCCTGATGGTAACAAAGGCTTAACTAAAGGTTTCTAAATACCCCTGATGGTAACAAAAGCTTAACTAAAGGTTTCTAAATACCCCTGATGGTAACAAAAGCTTAACTAAAGGTTTATTAATACCCCTGATGGTAACAAAGGCTTTAAAGTATCCCTAATAGGCTCAAAATCGCGTCATATGTCGGAGAGGGTTAAAATCGACTAATAATAGCCGGAAACCAGAAAATATATGAAAGGGTTGAACAGAATTACCAGCTAAAATACGTTTGTAGTGCATTTATAAACGCAAAATCAAATTAACCCTCTCCGACATATGACGCGATTTTGAGCCTATTAGGGATACTTTAAAGCCTTTGTTACCATCAGGGGTATTGAGAAACCTTTAGTTAAGCTAAAGATTAGCAATAAGAAATAGAGTACTCTCACTTATAATTACCTCTCCACAATTAGTTTTCTGCCCACAGCTAACTCAAAGACAACTGCAGAGGTTGAAGTAACTAAACTAAAGGTTTCTAAATACCCCTGATGGTAACAAAGGCTTTAAAGTATCCCCAATAGGCTCAACACAGCTAACTCAAAGACAACTGCAGAGGTTGAAGTAACTAAACTAAAGGTGTCTAAATACCCCTGATGGTAACAAAGGCTTTAAAGTATCCCTAATAGGCTCAACACAGCTAACTCAAAGACAACTGCAGAGGTTGAAGTAACTGAACTAAAGGTTTCTAAATACCCCTGATGGTAACAAAGGCTTTAAAGTATCCCCAATAGGCTCAACACAGCTAACTCAAAGACAACTGCAGAGGTTGAAGTAACTAAACTAAAGGTTTCTAAATACCCCTGATGGTAACAAAGGCTTTAAAGTATCCCCAATAGGCTCAAAATCGCGTCATATGTCGGAGAGGGTTAAAATACATTGACATAAAACATAATATTTAGCGCTGTAAGGAATATTGTGTTCATGATTGTTTACTAATGGCATGCTTCGATTCAATTAAATAGTTTATCATGTTGATATTTAATTGAATATACAATTATAATAGCGCATCCATTCAATTAATTTTTTTTTTCAATTTTGATACGTGAATAAATATACAATTAACAATAGAGCAATGGTGTTAGTAATTTATGATAACTATTGTTTTGTTTGGTGTGTTAACTGTTTTCTGTTGTGTTGTGTTGTCCCTGTTCGGACTCTGTCTCAAGTGCCCCCCCCCCCCCCCCCGCCAAAAACAAAAAAACAAAAAAATATATAATAATACTAATTAATTATTAAAAAAAAAGGGAAAAATGGGGAATGGGCTTGGCCGCTAGAGTACATACATACATACATACATACATACATACATACATACTCTTGTTATGATATGTTCTCCCTATATGCTGTACCGGTACCCCAATGATTGCAATATTATTTGACCGTAGCACCACAACATCAGCTCTTTCCCACCCTCTGTGTTAAGGGGAGGTTTTTATTGTGTTTCCTAGACTTCCATCAAGCTTGAAATTACACCCCTATGACCCCCTTTCAAGATAAATTTGTACATTTTTCGGTAGAAAAAATTCCCGGCCGAAGGCCGGTTCCTCTTAAATTACAGGCTCGCTATCGCTTGCCAGGAAAAAATACACCTAAATGGGACGAAAGGTCTTAAAAGTGACATAAATGGGGTGAAAGTTCTTAAGATCGCCAAACTAATGGGGCGAACGTCTTAAAATCTCAAAAGCAATGGGGCTAAACATGAGGGAGAAATGGGTAAAGAAAAAAATCCCTCAAGTGGAAATCTCTTAAAGCCCCTGCCACCAATTTGCATATATTATGATCGTGTATTGTAGCGACAAAGGGGTCGCACTTGATTGGCACTTGTTCACTTCCCCCCCACACACAAAGGTAGTTAACATAACATTCGATGACCTCTGCGCGACTAATGTCATATTTGTCATAACAGCTATAGTCTATTCGCTGTAAGTAGGCGAGAAATCATGACCTCTAACCTCTGTAACTCAAAAAATCATGACCTCTATCCTCTGTAACTCAAAAAATCATGACCTCTATCCTCTGTAACTCAAAAAATCATGACCTCTATCCTCTGTAACTCAAAAAATCATGACCTCTATCCTCTGTAACTCAAAAAATCATGACCTCTATCCTCTGTAACTCAAAAAATCATGACCTCTAGCCTCTGTAACTCAAAAAATCATGACCTCTATCCTCTGTAACTCAAAAAATCATGACCTCTAACCTCTGTAACTCAAAAAATCATGACCTCTATCCTCTGTAACTCAAAAAATCATGACCTCTATCCTCTGTAACTCAAAAAATCATGACCTCTATCCTCTGTAACTCAAAAAAATCATGACCTCTAACCTCTGTAACTCAGAAACGACTAGAGTAATCGAGCTAATGTTTCTACCATTTGGGAAGAGTCAGTCAAGGAATAGATGTGGATATGTACAGCCCATTTGCTCCAGCCCTTTTTGAGTTACAGAGGATAGAGGTCATGATTTTTTTGAGTTACAGAGGATAGAGGTCATGATTTTTTGAGTTACAGAGGATAGAGGTCATAATTTTTTGAGTTACAGAGGATAGAGGTCATGATTTTTTGAGTTACAGAGGATAGAGGTCATGATTTTTTGAGTTACAGAGGATAGAGGTCATGATTTTTTGAGTTACAGAGGATAGAGGTCATGATGTTTTGAGTTACAGAGGCTAGAGGTCATGATTTCTCGCCTACTTACAGCGAATAGACTATAGCACAGGTACTTTACAAAATTGTGTTCCGAGTTCAAATTTCTTCTTTGGCTATCTCACTACAGTAGCAAGAAATAAAACCACCATCACGTAATTTCATCATATTTCTGGTTACCACCCTTAGTTTATAGTCTACCTCTACGAGTCAAATGGGTAAACTAGGTCTCAATAAACCCTCTTAATAACATAGGTCATTCTTAAACTGCATAAAATCCTCTAATGTTAGCCAGAATCCAAGGTCAAAAGACGGCATGGTTCTGAAAGGGTTAAGGGGAGATTTCCACTTGACGGATTTTTTTTTCTGGACCCCTTTCTCTCATGTTTATCCCCATTGCTTTTTAGATTTTAAGACGCTCGCCCCCTTTAGTTTGGCGATTTTAAGAACTTTCGCCCCATTTCTGTCAATTTTAAGAATTTTCGTGCCATTTAGGTGTCGATTTTTTCCTGGCGAGCGATAGCGAGCCTGTAATTTGAGAGGAACCGGCCTTCGGCCGCGACATTTTTCTACCGAAAAATGTACAAATTTATCTTGAAAGAGGGTCTAAGGGGTGTAATTTTAAGCTTGATGGAGTTCTAGGGAAGAAACTAAATACCTCCCCTTAAAGCTGATAATTATACAGTTTTAAATAAACCTGAAATTGTTCATTACTAACTCATAAATGATCTAATTAACCCTTCCAGTACCAGTGACGTATTTTTGAGTACCAGTGACGTATTTTTGAGTACCAGTGACGTATTTTTGAGTACCAGTGACGTATTTTTGAGTACCAGTGACGTATTTTTGAGTACCAGTGACGTATTTTTGAGTACCAGTGACGTATTTTTGAGTACCAGTGACGTATTTTTGAGTACCAGTGACGTATTTTTGAGTACCAGTGACGTATTTTTTATATATATTTCAGTTACATTTAGACGATTTTATGAAGCTTAGGAAAGATATATGGCAGCTAAAAGGATTACTTGAAATAGTCTGTAGTCGTTTATTGATTGACGTCTTTCCCAAGCTGAATTAAATCATCCAATATTTACCAGAATATTAGGAAAGGGACGTCGCTTTTTCACCCAAAATGTATCCTTAACACTGGTCTGGCAGCTTATGAGGTCAATATTTACAATGTTTCGGTCACCTAAATTAATCTATCATCAGTCTAGTTTCCGATACCAGTGCAAAATATTCCAGAAATGTTGCCAGAAAAATGTTGATCATCGAATGTTGACTAAAAAAGCTCTCGTGTGATACCGGCTTTATGTAAATTGTCCTTTCAAATAAAAATACTATCGTGGTTATATTATCCTTACAAAAAATACATACAGTATATTATACAGTATGCTATAATTATATATATATGTCAAAATTACCTGACAGGAATGTATCATAGTCATGGATATTCATAAAGTAACCATTAATGTCTATGGAGTTTAGTTTATTAAGTCATTTAGTATATGGTGGTGGGATTATACTGTAGCTTAAGGGGGGTGACCTAATTTTGTTTATTTCTGTCCTTTTCTCTCTTTCTCTGGCTTGTATCCATTCGGCCCCATTCAGCCAACTATTTTAAGACGTTTATCCCCATCTAGGTGTCGATTTCTTCCTGGCGAGCGATAGCGAGCCAGCATTATATGAAGAAATCCGGCTTCGCCGGAGAAATTTGTCTATCGAAAAATGTACAAATTTAGCCTGCTGTCCAACAAAAATAAAAAATATGCTGTATCGTCAGTAACTGCCGTTAAACGTATTATATTTTCTATTATAGCTGTATCTTATTAATTATATTTTCTATTATAGCTGTATCTTATTAATTTAATACAAATGTAAGATTTCCCAAACTAAGCCCAGAGATACTTGGAGGTATTGGATATCGAAGTGTGAGTCTAGGAGGGCTGGCTCATTAACTAGTCTCCACACTAGCTATATTTAGACGATGTTATGCAGCTTAGGAAGGTTCTGTGCTAGTTAAAAAGGTCGGTTGAAATCGTTTGAAGCCTTATTATTGCTAGAGATCCTTCCTAAGCTGAATACAATCGTCTAGTATTTGCCAGAATATGATAAAAGGTTCGTCCCTGGTACTGTACGGGTTAAATACATTATCCTTACAAATGAGAAATAAAAGCCTGGTTCACAAAGACAAAAATAATGCAGGTACTTGTCCAAACCACTGTCTACTACAGCGCCTCTCTATGTCTGACAAAGCTTAATTATATATGCAGATTAGACAATGTACCTGCTCGTCATCATTAGTGCAGGAATTAAGAAGCGTTATGTGATTATTAAGCTGAATTTAAACGAGAACAAAGGGGTAATTGGGTGGCAGCATGTGTGTGTGTGTGTGTGTGTGTATTGTACATTGTTATTGTGTATTGTATTATGTATTGTAACTTTTAACTTGTTGAGTAAATGATTGGATGAATGGTAACAAAGCTATGGGTAAGAGAGAGACAGAGTATATATATATATATATATATATATATATATATATATATATATATATATACAGGGTGATTCAGTAACCCTTTTCATAAATTTAATGGCAAATTCGGGAGACAAATATAAGACTAATTTACTCTATGACCCTTAGGGTGAGTCTTTGATATGATGGAGATATTACACCTTTAAAGTTATCGATAGATAGAAAAGAAACAAATCTAAGGAGTGAGAATGAAAATGTCGTTGCTAACTGGCAGGGTAGCGTAACCAAGACTTGGTATCAAAATGGCTGCATACGGTAGCTGGATGCAGTTGGTTTCGCAATTTACAAAGGTACATTACTACTGTATTTTTATTATCATCATCATTATTATTAATAATCATTGTATTAGTAGTAGTAGTAGCAAGGGGACAAGCAGGCGGCGGAGGATAAGTAAGAGGAAGAGGAGGAGGAGTAAGTGGTGGAAGAGGGGTAAGTGGAGGAGGAGGGATCTTCCTGCCGACTTTGAGCTTTGATACTCCGCTCGTCTTAATGAATCTTGAATCAATCTGTACATGAATCTAAAGATTGTTTCTTTGCTTACACGTGGTATGTAAATGGTTGCATATGGTAGCAGTTGTCTCAATGCTCAAAAGAACATTAGCAATTTATCACCATCATCATAATTAATACTCTATTCATCGTAGCTGTAGTAGTAGTAGTAATAGTCGTAGTTGTTTTATTATTATTATTATTATTATTATTATTATTATTAGGTCAAGTTATGCCATTAACATGTTATCATTAATTATGTATACAGTATTGTGAAATGTATTGTTATTATTATTGATTGGTGCTGTTGATGGTTTGTACAGTAATTGTTTCATGTGGTGCTTTAAAGCTTCTCATTATGTTGGTTTTGGTTATTATTTTATCATAAATAAATGTATGGTTAATGAAAATCTCATGTTTGTACATACTTTATTTACAAATACTTTACAATACAGTATTACAGTATACATTTTGATACCAAGTCTTGGTTACGCTACCCTGCCAGTTAGCAACGACATTTTCATTCTCACTCCTTAGATTTTTTCTTTTCTATCTATCGATAACTTTAAAGGTGTAATATCTCCATCATATCAAAGACTCACCCTAAGGGTCATAGAGTAAATTAGTCTTATTTTTGTCTCCCGAATTTGCCATTAAATTTATGAAAAGGGTTACTGAATCACCCTGTATATATATATATATAATACTCAGGCACATACCCCATTGCTGGGGGTGGCCGACACATGACAGAGCCCGAACAGAAACAAAATTTCAAGTTCCTATTCTCAGGGTCAGGGACCACTTTCGCGCTCCCTCGCCCCTTTCTCTGTCTCGTCAAATAGGATAATTATACAAGGGGAGGGGGAATCCTAAAGTATATATCACAAACACAAGTGAGGAGGGCTATATGAAGATCGGGGAATTTGTGGGGTAAAAGAGAATAAATCAACCTAAGCTAACCTAGATTTTACCTTATTGATAAGAAGCGTGTTTTGATTTGATTGGACCTCTAAAACAAAAGGCTGTTAGCAAAGCCGTGGGAAGGGAACATCTGAAAACTCTCCATCTATTAGGTGACTACTGTAATAATAATAATAATAATAATAATAATAATAATACTTTATTTCAGACTCACACAGTACAGAGGGGACCATATTGGGGTCCATATATACCTTACAGTAACATAAATATATATAAATATATATAAGCTACTGTACATAGGCTACATAAAATAAAACAAAATTAAATAATACCCAGCTTGCTATCATGTAGTTCACAGCACTGCCTCAACCAAAAACAGTGGTCATCAAACTACTGTGTTACCAAAACCACTGTCCTAATTGTGTACAGTACCATGCCTCACATCATTTAGCTTCCGGTACAGTATAATAACTATATACGCTATTTATATAATATAAATACGCATCTCTGGCATAAATGAAGCATATAGGCCTACACATGTCTATCTATCTATCTTACTCCCCTTAATGAGGGTGGCCATACACAGAAGGCCCCCAAGTGGACCTATCCCCTGTAAGAGGGACAACCCATGCCTATATTTACTGAAGGACTTACAGGATTGACTACTCAATTTAAGACCCGTCCGACCCCAAGGCCCTCTATGTATCTTTTTATCGCTATTTTTCTACAGTGGTATTTGGCTAGTCCATCCACTAACCTGCTTATGTAAGCAGTACCGATTTATATCAGGTTTACTCCCCTAGACAGGTTGCCGACCAAGGCTGACGAGTCCCTACACATGTAGTATACAATAATACTCAACAGGTTTTTGCTTATTCATGATAATCAGAAAACCCGGTAATAAACTCCAATAATACCCCTACAACTATATCCTACATTAGGACGGTACCATGGTTGAACGTGAAGTCACAGAAGAAAAAGAAGTGATAGCCGTCTGTTTACTGAATTTTAGAAACCTGCATGTATATGAGTTCAAGACTTTTAGTGCTTTTATCTTCTATTAGTCTTTATATCATGAATTAGCGTATATTAGTCTTTATACCATGCATTACACAATCGTACAAACTTACGTGTATGCAGATTGTATTTTATATTTTAGTTACCGGTAAAAAATCCATTTTCTTAAACGTTTAATAAAGAAAACCAATATTTTTGAACGGGTAGCAGGTATACAGATGGGCGAGCGATGAAAGTAAATGGAACAGAGAGTGCAAAAGAAGGTTAGGGAGGATAAATATAAAACAGGAGTACAGGACCGTGTGGGAGGGGAATTTAGAAAACGAAATGGGAGAGAGGAGTGGGTCATACTGGAAAATGGGAGAGGATGTATCAGAGAGATAGAGAAAGGGATAACAGAGGAGGGAAGAAGAAAGTGGAGGGAGGGGGTAGAAAACAAAGCCACGCTGTCATATTACAGAGAGAAGGAAAAACCAGCTAGAGAGCTTTTCTATGATGGAGGATGGGGATCTAAACTGCTGTTTAAAGCAAGGACAGGATCCCTAGAGACGAATGAGAGAACAAGGAGATGGAATGGAATGGGACCGCACTGCAATCAATGCGAAATGGGAGGAGACCGAATAGTAGAGGACGTAGAGCATATAATAACGGAGTGTACAAGATATGATGAGGAGAGAGACGAGTTGGAGGGATACATGAGGAATAGAGTTGGGGAGAGGGGGTGGGAGGAGGTAAAGCAGAGAGACGATAGAGGGGTAGGGCACTGTTGGGGTTAACACAAGAGATGGAGATGATGAAGAGGATACTAGAAAAGATATGGAGGAAGAGAAATGGGTAGGGGGGGGGAGGAACTGAGGGGTAGGTCTATAACAAACAAAAAATTATATATTATACTATCCTTCTACTCTAAACTTTCCCTCCTACTAACGTTTCTGAGCCAGTACCAATACAAAGGTCAGCCCTGTGGATCTGCACGGTCTGTGGGCGGGTTCTAAAGAAGAAGAAGAAGAGCCTAACTAAATTTTAATAAATAAATGTTCTATCTATATATATCTGTTGCCTGACGCTGTAATCCCCGAAGGGGTAGCCACGAACGAACCGCCCCCATGCACCTCTGTCCCCAGTTAGTCGTCGCCCCTCCTCCCAACAAGCATCACCTTCATCCATTATACTTCCTCACTCCATCCTTCCACCTCCCTTTCGGTTTACATCTCCCTCTCTGTCCTTCCACCTCGCTCTCTTACACCCTCTTAGTCATTCTCTCGCTTCCCATACGTTCCATCTGGCCGAACCATCTCAAGGTGTTCCTTTTCACACTTTCCAGCACATCTACCTCCACACCACACCTCCTTCTTACTTCCTCATTCGTCTGTATATCCCTCCATGTAACTCTGCACGCACTTCTCAAGTAACTTATTTCCACCCCTCTCACTCTTGGTCTGAGTCTCTTCTCCAACTTCCATGCTTCGCTTCCGTAAGTCAGTGTCGGGATTACCACACTGTCATGCAAGGACTTCTTCACTTCCATACTGACCACCCTATTTCTTGTTACTGCTTTCAGCATTCCTACAATTAACCCTCTTCCCCTGTTGCACCCTATCCCGCACTTCTTCATCCATAGTCCCATCTTTACTCAACACACTGCCCAGATACTTAAATGAGCTGACAATCTCCATAGCCTGACCGTTCAACTTTACCTCACACTCTATGGCTTCACCCCTTTTGAAGACCACAACCTTGCTCTTCCCCTCATTTACCTTCAGATTCCGTTTTTCGCACACTTCCAAGCACATTTACCAGACCCTGCAACTCCCTTTCATTATCGCTCATCAGAACTGTATAATCAGCAAACACAACAGCAGTATCCTACAGGTAACTTCCACTCATTTCCCTCCATTATCAGCGATACACCAACATCCACTGCTCTTCCTTGTATTTCTTTCATGACTCCATCCATATATACAGTAAACAACAACAGGGACATCACACACCCCTGTTTCAACCCAATATTCAGGTCAAGAACTCGCTCTGCTCATTCTCCACACGTACTGCCGCCTTTGCACCCTCATACATGCTCTTCACTGCTTTCAGCAACTTGCCATATACTCCGTATATTCTAAGTACTTTCCAGATGCCTTCTCTATCCAATCTGTCATAGGCCTTCTCCAAGTCCATAAGGCAATATACACCTTTTGTTGCTTCTCCAGATATTTCTCCACAACACAATTCAGGGTAAAAATCTGATACACATCCTCTTCACTTTCTAAAACCGCCCTGCTCTCACCTATCCATTTCTCCGTTCTCGCTCTCACTCTCTCAATCACTACCCTACTGTACACCTTCCCTAACATTATATAATGTATTACGAGTAAATGTAAGTATAGCCAGCTAATATTTGTTTCAGATATATTTAATTTAGATACAAAAAAAAAACGTAAGTATTAACTAAATTTGGACCAGCATAATAATAAGCAGTTATGTAGATAATTTAGGAAATTATAGTATCGCGCACATTGGTTATCTGGCTCATAATATTCTTTGATTTCAAATTGTATAGTTGTTATCAGAGAGCTCCTTCATAAACTTTGCAATTTATAGTGTTTAAGTGCTATAAAAAGGTATATCTGATGTGTTTTATACTTATATAATATTATATTCGCTTGTGTAAAGTATTATATGCTGTATACACTGGTATCTATTAAAAATGGCTCGATTTTTTTTTTAAAGCTACACCCCAGGAAGGATGGTTGTTCCGAAACTTCGGCCAAAATTGGAACACAGAGGATAAGATTGCTCATTGATACAGGATCTTTCGTTACAATTGTTTCACTGGACTTTATCAAACAGTGTGGATTTCTCATTGACATAAAGACAGTACCATCACCTAAAACGCTGTGATGTAGTAGGGCTAATCGACACCAAATCAATAATGCTAGAAAGTCTGAAAGGAAATAGCGTCATGTCTACTACGGTGGCCACTCCTGTATTGGGCTGTGACGTATTTATCCAGTGTAAAGCCCTAATCCTCGACCTGCAGTCCTGCATACACCAGAGCCATTAATTTCCCTACAACTCTGTAACTTTGGTGTAGCTAAGGTACGAACGATGCCTAAGCAAACATCGATGCGACTAAATGGCGATAAAGTGATGGCAATGATCGATACTGGTTGTTCAAGTTGCACTATCTCTATTCCTGGTCCCCTTGTTAAGCAGTATTCTGTAGATGTTAAGGACCTGGATAAACCTATTAAAGTTAATTGTATGCATGATACTACCTTTATTACTAAACAGTGCAGGAGGATGTCACCATCTCAGTAGATGAGTTTGAGTCAAAGTGTAATATCGATAACATGGATGATGATGGTGATAAGCATATGCTGGTAGGCATGGATATGTTGAAACGTTATCAAAGACTAGCTGTCACTTCAAATGGTGTGCTTCTTACCAAAGCATTCTAAACCTTCTCTTGGACTGACACCTCATAGTATGCTGCCCAAGGATAACTCTCAGCGGGTCTCCAAACAAGAACATACACGGAAATGGAAATAACGCCAATACTTACAGACTCATCAATGACACGTACCATGCACATTATTTACGTTTACGTTGAGAAACCCGCAGAGAGCCGCTCTCAGGCGGCATGATATGCGGGGGTTGTGCATTAGGACTAGTGATTGGCAACAGGATCAGGATTAGGGGTGTAACTGATTGGTGATCCTAGTTCTAAAATAATCAAGAGTGGGGCTATTAACTACCGGTAAACTGACGTAACTTTGGACGGAGAAATAGTTTCTGACATTCTGGAAAATAATATATTGAACCGCAGTTATGGGATAAATACATGATGTTATGGAAAAACATGTATATCTGTGGTGTTCTTCCATAATGCAGAGCCATTTTTCCATAACTGTAGCTAATATATTTGTATCCAGAAATGTCCGATCGAAGTATACCCCCTTGACCGAAGTTAGGACATTTTATGGTACATGAAATGGGAGGTGGTTCCACTCTTGGATGCTGCTGGGAAAAAAAAAATATTGTCTAAATATGTCCGTGCTTGCCTGATGATACGTGTCGTATTTTAGGTTGTGGCTGCTTCTCGTAAATCGTATATTTGTAGGGTTTAAATATGTGTATCTTTGTCTATTTGTATGCTACTAAGTTGTTAGTGATTTTATATAACATATGTTGTCTGTGCATTTTTCTTCTTGTTGCAAGTGGCTCTAGACGTCTAATGTCTTGTTTGTGCAAAGCGACAGATATAGTGTGTCTGTAATCACGTCTGATCCATTTTGCAGCTTTGTTGTGTATGGCCTCTAGTTTATTTATGTTGTTGTGAGTGTGTGGATCCCAGACGGTGTCGCAGTATTCTAAGTGTGGCCGAACAAGTGTTTTAAATGCTAGAATTGTTATGTTTGCGTTACACTTAGTGAAATTCCTGCGCAGGAAACCCAGGGCCTTATTAGCCTTTGCTCTGATGCTGCTAACGTGAGTGGTCCACCTCATGTCCGCTGAGATGTGGACCCCCAAATATTTGTGGGAGGGAACAGTATCCAGAAAAGTGCTAGGGAGTTTGTAGGAGAATGGAATGGTTTTGTTCGAACGGGTACCATTAACCCCTTCTGAACCGGCGACGTCTTTTTGACTGCATTCTTACTATATTTAGACGATTTTGTGCAGTGTAAGAGGGATCTGTGGTAGTAAAAAAGGTTAAGTGAGATAGTTCGAGGCATTCTAATTGCTGTAAACCCTTATTAAACTGCATATAACCGTATAATAGTAACTAAAATCAACTTAAAAGGGCGGCACCGGTATTGAATTGGTAATTATGTAGAGGTGATGCCATGCATCTCCATATACTTAAGGCTTCAAATTATGTTAACCCTTTCAGTACCGATGCCATCCTTTTAATTTTATTCTGGCTACTTTTGACAATTACAGTATATTCAGTTCAAAAAATTATGTGACTCATTTAATTAAATTGTATAGCCTAGTTGCCTAATTACGGTCATGGGGTTCGGTCTCTGTTGATTCCTAAGCGATTGACAGCCAACAGACCTCATGATTGTGGGATGGGCAGCTGGGCTAGACCTAGTCAGTTCTTTTCATTTACCCTTCTTTCTCTAGCCCTAGTTTGTTTCTGCTATTTGTCAATTTTGCTCAATTAATTCATCCTACTGCAGCTAGTAGCCTAATGACCGTTTCCAAATTGGGAGTGGCAATGCTATTGCCACATTTTTTAATTTAAATTAATTTGTGTAATAGTTTGCTTTATAGTTTAGAGAGTTAATAGCCTAATAGACTTAACGATGATAGATTTAAAGAAACTTAAGATTCTGAAGGGAGGGATGAAGGGAAGTTTAAATAGGTGTTTAACACCTAACGAGCGGCCTAGGCGGTAAATAATATGTAGCCACCAGCTGGGTGTTTTTACCCAAAATAGGGCTGTTTACGTGATCATTTTCATGCCTAAATAAGACCCAGAGCGTTAAACAAGTATCTATCCCTGAAAGGGCATAAACAGAACTTTCCAATGACACTCCAACAATCCTTGTATGACCGCTAGTTCTCTTGCAACAATCGCGCAACACGAGTGCAAAAACCATGTAATTCGGTACTTTCCCTAAACAATTCACTGTGTAGCGAGTGTGAGAGGGTGGAGGAGGGTGGGATTCATGTCAGTTGGTCCACCGCGGTGGTCTGGAGCAGTCATACGCTCGCTACTCTCCTGCCACCACTTGTCTCTCTCTCTCAGCAACATTACGTGCTGAAAATGCCACACGACTTATGTTGTGAGCCGCCACATAGTCCAAATTTCTTTCACTCGACATATGATGCGCGCCGCTAAAGAAGGGTTAAGAGATCTTGATGCATTTTTATTAAGTGCCACGGCTGATTAAATTAAGGGTAAATTCGCCACTGTTACTAAGTCGCTAGCCACTTACAATAATTACGCTCAGCAGGTATATGGTTTATTGACAATTACTGACGATGTGGAAGAAGAAATGTCGGCAGATCTTGAGTACTTTGAGGACGTTAATACAGCCTTAGCCAGACTATCTTCCACCCAAGAATCAACCCCTGTTAAGGATACCGGTACACCAAAAGCGACTGGCTTTAACCTGCCGAAGCTTACTTTGCCTACCTTTTTCCGGGGATTCGGCTACCTGGACTGGATTTTGGGATATCTTTGAGTGTTCCGTCCATCATAATAAAACACTCACATCCATCCAAAGGTTCACATATCTCCGTGGTCAATTGAAAGGGGAGGCATTGAAGTTGATCGGTGGGTACAAGCTAGAAGCTACAAGCTACGAGTCTGCAGTGGAGTTGCTGAAGAGAACGTACGGGAGAGAGGAAGTCATCAAGACCGCGTTAATTACTAATTTCTTCACGCTAGATCCTCCATCCTATGATGTGACGGACCTAAAGGAGTACTATGCCTCCTTTGAGAGCCTCCTCCGATCTATGGAGACAATGGCCATCACCAAGGAGGAAATATTTAGTGTTAATATCTTGAATTAGATACCCTCTCCCCTAAAGGAAATCGTAAGACGACAACTAAGCGACTCTCCACTAAACTTGGAAGCGTTGGTGCAGGTGTACCAGACTGAAGTCTTCAATATGGAGAGTACTGGACACTACCGACAAGTGGAGATGTCGCCATCTACTGCAGCTTTATCGGTACAAACTTCTCCTAAACAGAAAAGGTCAATATCATTAGGTTGTAAGTTGTGCAGTGTCCACGGTTATCTGTGGTATCAGTGTCCTAAGTATCCTAAGGCTACACAGAAGATTGGCAAGGCTAAATCACTTAAGTTATGTACCAGCTGTCTGGCAAGAGACCACTTCAACAGTAATTGCACCAATTCCTACATCAAACCTTGTAAGTATTGCAAGGGGAAACATTGGTTTTCCCTTTGCACCCAGTCTCTCAATCAACACCATACAACCAACATCTCCCCCCCCCCCCCCCCCGGCTCTGACTCAACCCACAGTTCACCATGTGCTACAAATATTAATCTATAACAACAGTCCTACATCACCAGTCCTCTAAGCTAAGTTCATTGTATCGATATTGTATTATGTGAACATTCCTACATGTCATGCAATTGAATTAGCCGTGTGTGGGGGACTGGATTACACCCATCGACTACGTCGTTGGTAATTATATTATAACTATTTGTTGGGTTATTTCATGTACCAGTGATACGCAATTAACCTTTTTATCTAAATTCCCGACAAACAATGAACAGGTTTCGTACTATCTCACCTAACCTTTTTTGCTACCAAAGATGACAAAATAAGTGAGAGACGCTATGTAAACCTGCACTCGAACTCCTGGACTATCGGGTCTGTTTTTCTTAACCCGGCAGCTATGGGGAGACTCTTAAGAGGTTTTACTGGGCGACTGCGGGGAGACTCTTAAGATCCTAGGCCTTAAATTTTTTTTTTTTTAAAAGGCCCCAGTAGCACTTGAATCTTTTTTTTTTGCCCCTCGGCCATGCCACATATTACTCCTCCACATCCCCTCCTTCCCCCCCCCCTTCAATTATCACCTATTTTTTCTCTTATTCCTGTAGGAGGGTGAAGGTGGAGGAGGGAGAGAGACTCGTATCCCGATCACTACATACAGTCTCTCACCAGAGCTGGTGGAGGGAGGATGTGGTCTCTCTCTCCTCCAACTTCATGACTGAACCGCTACTTTATTTCACGTTTCTCACCATCTAAACACTTTTCCCACTTGTTTTATTGTTGTAACATGTTACTATCTTCATATTAAACGTAAAATAGGTGCATATGGATAAGTAATAATGATATTTATGGTAAAATAACAATTTTAGTGAGGAAAGAATGTAAATACCTACGCACAGCGGTATGGTGTATACTACAGGGGCTGCGCAGCGGAGAGGTTAATTAATACCTTTCAATTCAATACTCAAGCTCTGCAAAACATCGAACACGGTCCTGAATATGTGTTGCACATCAAGAAATAATCCCATCTCGTCAACAATAAACATACAGGCAGTGTTTTTTTTTAGTGTTAATCCTGATCCAGAGTTTGTTGTTGTTCCCCAGGCTGTTTGGCCGAACAGCCCCAAGGTCCCGAGCAAGGCCAAGGCCATAAACGAGCGCCCCCACAAAACCCTCCCTGCTGACCATTAACCCGTAAACGGCAGCAAAGCTCATAAGAGGTTTTACTGGGCGACGGCGGCAAAGCTCTTAAGAGGGAAGCCTAAACAAAACATTTAAACAGCCCCAGTAGCACTAAACAATTGTTTTTTTTCCCTATACCTCATATCACTCCACATCCCCTCCTTCTCCCTTTTCCCCTCCCCCTTCAATTATCACCTATTTTCCCTGTTATTCCCTAATTCGTTGGTATATATTTGTGCTAACATTAGCAAAATGTGTGGAGCATGTGCTTACATGCCTAGCGAGTGTGTTATACAACTGAGTGTGTGAATGAGTAGGCTCTGTGGCTTGAGGCCTCGTGGAGGGAGGGGTTGCCTCAATTGTCTCCATAATTCATGAATGGGCTGGTCCATCTATATTCGCGATTTTGACCAGAAAAATTATATTTTCACTTGTTTTATTGTTATTACAGGTTACTATCTTAATGGTGAAGGTAAAATAGGCTCATATGAATAAGTAATAACGATATTTATCGTAAATGACGATTATAGGCCTGAATGGAGCCAATATGGTCACCGATGGGCAGCTAGTTCAATCCCCCCCCCCCCCTCCCGTTGCCGGGTTAATAAAGCCCAGGTGACCGAAGCCACTCCAAGGTGCGCGAAGCTGAGGAGGTTGTGGAAATGCCTGGGAAACGAAAGCCCCACCTAAGGCCCTGTGCCCCTCAGCAATTATGAAGGAAAAGTTTAGGGGCAAAGGAAAAATGTGACGCTTTCGCTCCCAATCTGCCAACCTCTAGGTTGGCAGTAGGGAGGTCAATCCACGGAAGAGACGCCATCACTTGAAATCTAGAAAATATATAAGTAAAAGGAACAGTCAGAATTAAAGCTATGGGTATGGCAGAGAACGCTCAACTCTCACTCTGATAAACCAGCCCATCACCACATGATTAGAACCCAATCCTCTCAGCATCAGCTGGGAAAGGCCCTAGAAAGCCACCTTTGGCAGGGGTATAGCTCCCCTATTTCAACTCCTTTCGGGGTTGGGCACCTGCCCTTTAGAGTTAACCTAAGAAGTGCGCATGGGGGTAATTAGAAACGTCCCCCTGTGCTGACGTATTTGAGCTGTTTCCATCACTAAAATATTCATTTTACCATAAATAGCATTAATACTTATCCATACGCACCTATTATGGGTTGATTATAAAGGTATTTACCTGAAACAACAATAAAACGAGTGAAAACAGCGTTTGGATGGTCAAAATCGGAGGTACAGGCCGCGAGTTATATAATGTATGGGTGAGGCAACCTGCTTTCCCGCCAATTTCCCCCAAGGCCACTGAGACACAGTCGATCGATACTCTCTCTCTCTCTCTCTTGCACTCGCTTGCTAACAGAGATGACAATGCCCTGCTTGCAACTCGCTAATGTTAGCATGAAAATATACCTCAGAATAAGGGAATAACAGGGAAAATAGGTGATAACTGAAGGAGGGGAGGAAAGTGGGGAAGGAGGGGAGGTAGAGGAGTGATATTTTGCATGGCCCAGGGGCCCCAAAAAAAAAAAAAAAAAAAAATTTGATGCTTAAGTTGATTTTTTTTTTCTCTTACTCTTAAGAGTCTTCCCGCAGTCCGCCGGGGGAACTGTTAAGAGTCTTCCCGCAGTTCCCGGGTTAAGGGAGGTTGCTTCCATGGCCTATATCTTAATGAAAGAATCGTTTTCTGTGGTGAAGCCTAATGTTGAGCTGTACACAACTACACATTTATAAAAATGTTATGAGTTTCTCACATAAAAAAGACCACTGATTTTTACGCCTCCCTTGCTTAGTATTCCTGCCATTCCACTCCTGATAATCACACCAGCTGTCGCCACATAAAATAACTTAGATAAGCTACATTTCAATTCTGTTAGGAGACATTGATGACAGTTCTTCAGTATCCTACCCCTAAAACCAAGCAGATCACAATGGACATTGTAGTTTGAATAGGTTTCATCTCTGGAGTTAGAGTTGGAATTGTATCGATATTGATCATATTGCCCATATACATATTACAGTATATACATGACAAGCTATGACCCTGCATAAAACTTCGTTTTTTACTTCACTCCTGGTCCCTGGAGTTTACCTTTAAAAAGCACAAATAGTAATGGAGTATTGAGTAATGCCGATCATGAGAGTCTGAGAGACGTAGTGAAAACAAGGAAAGCAGGCATATTGAAAGTGCTTATTGGATCGTTGTGCTACATCAGCACGTACGAATGTCTGAAGGGTAAAAATTCGATTATCCCCTCACCTAGACTTAAAGTCATCATCATCTCTGACCTCACCCTCACCTAGACTTAAATCACCCTGACCTCAAAAGACAACGACAAACTTACCCCTCATATACAGTACAGTAGTATAAAATCCACCTTTACTATCTCTCCTAACCCCTATTATACTAACAATTGTTCTTTTCACCCCTCCTAAAACGCCTGTGCAGTAATCTGGAGACACCACAACCCTCCAAGCAAACTGCACATTTAAACAATAAGAAGAAGAAGAAGACTTAAAGACACCACAACCCTCCAAGCAAACTGCACATTTAAACAATAAGAAGAAGAAGACTTAAATCACCCTGACCTCAAAAGACAACGACAAACTTACCCCCCATATACAGTACAGTAGCCTAGTATAAAATCCACCTTTACTATCTCTCCTAACCCCTATTATACTAACAATTGTTCTTTTCACCCCTCCTAAAACGCCTGTGCAGTAATCTGGAGACACCACAACCCTCCAAGCAAACTGCACATTTAAACAATAAGAAGAAGATTATTCCTGTATAATATGTTTAGCTTATAAGATGATTATCAACATCTCCAATCACAATATTTTGTTAGACCTAATATTTTATAAGATGGACGTGCAGAGTCTCTGTTGATTACGGTACCCCTATTCCTAATCCCCACTTCCTCGTGTAGGGTAAGTGCCTAAGTGCTGCGGCACTGGGTAGCCTGACTAGATTTGGACCTAGCGCCTAGCGGGGATCTCTCTTCTTATTGTTAAATGTGCAGCGGGGATACTCGTGGACATAAATAAACCCTCATCCACCTCCTCAAATGATAATATTGTCATTAGGCTAGGCCTAACCTAACTTGACAACCTGACCTGGGTCTTGTCTTGACAAGACGAGACCTAGCCTAACCTGAGGACTGCCTCTGCTCTTAAAAAGTATGTGGTAGGCTAACGTTCAACAAGACTACATCGGTCTTAGGCCTATTTAGGCTACCATGTTTTTTGTTTTTTTGGTAGCCTACGATTTTAGTTTCTGGACACCTAGGCTATTTGACAGGTACCGCCAACGATTTAATACATATTTTTTTTTTCGGTTTCCACGCATCCAACACCAAGCTACACCCTTTTCTGGTGTACGAAACACTAAAATAGCAACATTTGGGGACACTTTAATAATTTATAATATGAGACTAAATATAAAGACAACTTTGTTGCGTTCGTGGAAGTAGGCCTAGCGTCGCTTTGTTTACTTTACGCTTGGAGTGACTTTCCGCCTTGGCGGTCGACTTAAAATGGCTAAGCTACGCTATAACCAGTTGTTGGGTACATTTTTTGATAAAGACTTGCGTTAGGCCGTCTGGCCGTGGGATACAGGACGGGTTGAGGGGGGCTCTGCCCCCCTCTCCCCCCCCCCCCCCCCGTGAATTATAATAATCGTCATCTATGTTGCCAGCAGGGGGCAAGTAACTGCAGCTGGCCATAACCTCGAGCGTCCTGGGTAAACGAAGCGACGACGTCACGACGGACTCCCGCCGATTTTCGGCACAAACACGCCGTTTTATTCTCGTCGAAAACCACATTTAAAAAGTTATTACAGTAGGCCTATATCATTTAAAATACTATTACCGGACCAGAAAAAGGTGTAGCTTTGTGTTGGATGCGTGGAAACCGAAAACAAATAGGCCTATGTATTAAAAATAATTAAATCCTTGGTGGTACCTGTCAAATAGGTGTCCAGAAACTAAAATTGTACCTTTTTTTTTCTACAAGGAATATAGTGTTTCATAGTTGTTTTGCATGGTTTGAGTGGAGGATTTGCATAAACTTACCGATTAGCCTACCCTATCTATCAATCTGAAGATACAGCGTCAAATTGCGCCATTTAATTGGTGAATCGCGCTTTTACAGTAGGTAAGGGAAATTGTGGGGTACATTGGATACACGATGGGATGAGGGGGGGGCGTTGCCCCCCTCTCACCCTCCCCTTGATTTATTGTCATCCTCATATGATATAGGCCTATGTAGATCTGTAAGGGGGCATAAACAGGTTGCCGGTATTTTGTTTTTGTGAGTAACGCTCACGCCATGTATTGAGTGAATCGCACTCACCCCATCGTTCAAAATAAGAAGTTGAAGGATTCATTGTGCGCAATGCTTTTGTTTACGGTCTGGATTTATTATTTTTGTGTTATTTTTCGGTGTAGGCTAATCGGGTTTTTTCAAGTGTCGATAAAAAAAATCCTCTATGCGGACTATACGTAATGAGATAAATATGGCGAGTCTATTGGTCCCTATTTTCCCTAATAAATTGTTTCTAATAGGGCGGATGTAGTGACAGTAGTGTCCTTGAATATTATCAAAGATGTAGCCTAGAAGACGAGAAATTACTGTCAATATAAAAATCTTGTAATTAAATTGCCAAAAAATTGTTTCGATTGTTTTTATCTAGTTTAGAGTTGTGTAAAGGTGTTTTGATGTGTGATAATAAGCCTACTAGGAAATCCATATTTACCCATTAAACAACAATCTAAAAACACGCCCCTCCAGCCCACTCGCGAAAAATAACTAGGGGCCTAGGCTATTTGGCCATAACCGTTTGCCGTGCGATACAAAGTATGTTGAGGGGGGGGGGGGGGAGGCTTCCCCCCCCCCCCCCCAATATTTATTGAAATCCTCATATATTTAAACAGTAGGGCGTGAAAAACAAATTTTCCGAGATGCCGACGCTACACTCGGGGCGGATGTAAACAAAGCCAGCCGCCTCTTGCGAGGTAGGCGATATAGAGGATATTTTGTTTTTTTCAGGATCAGTAATCCATTTTAAGGGCATTTAGACATGTAAGAATGAAATACATGGTATAAGAAACCTATAGGCCACGGTAAAATTGATGTATGAATTTAATTACAAGATTTTTATATTGTCCAAAATTACTTTAAAGTACTGTTACTGAGGGAGAGTGAAAAACACCTCCAAATCTCCGATATTGCGCGTTGGGCAAGGATATAGTATTTGAGCGTAGGCTAGGCTACCGCGGCCACCTGCCTTGTTTACACTACGCGGACGCTCGCGATCATGTTCCTGTCTATTTTGACTACCGTGGGATACAATAATAAGGGGAAGGATGTAGTATGTAGGCCTACGGTCGTCTGTTTACATAGGTCGATTGCTCGCGGTTAAGCTCCTGTCTATTTTGTTGTTATTTGCCCCCCTGCTGGCAATATAGGCTATAGCCTATGATGATGACAATAACTTGGTAAGGTATACTTTTATGTGTGTCTATGCACCAGTCAACCAAGAAACTGGGAAAGGTGAGGAAGAAAATAGAAAATTTTGGAATAAAGTCAATAAATGTATAAGAGAAAGGCAAGAGTGTACACAAGTAATATTAGTAGGCGACATGAATGGTAGAGTTGGAAACGAGGAGATAGAAGGTATAGTGGGTAAATGGGGTGTGGAGGGTAGGAATATGAATGGTGACTTCCTTTTAGAAGTATGTGCGGAGAGAGAGATGTTTCTGGCTAACACATTTTTTGAACATGGTCACATTCATAGATATACATGGCACAGAGGTGAAGGTGAGCAGGAACAGAAATCTCTAATTGACTACGCCATGATGGACTCCGGACTAAAAGGAAGAATTTTAGATTCAAAAGCTGCAAGAGGTATGCTGACGGGATCAGACCACTATACAGTGCTGACAAAAGTGAGGATAAGGAAAGAGTGAAAATATGAGAGGAAAGAGAGAAAACTGACAGTAGAGAGAATAAATGTGAGAAAATTAAATGAAGAATGTAATGCAACAAAATACAAGGACATCCTGAAAGAGACTATAAAGGACATGGATGTTATGATAGATCTGGGAAATACTGTAGACGAAGTATGGAAAGGTATAAGAGACTCCATGATTAAAGCAGCTGAGAAAGTATGTGGGAAGAAAACCTTTAAAATGTGGAAGAAAAAAGGTAACGCATGGTTTAGTAAAGAGATAGAAGAAATAGTGAAAAAAAAAAATTCAGAAAGAGTATGCTGCAAAAGAATATACCTAGAGAAACTAGAGATGCGAGGAAAGAAGAATATACAAATTTGAAACAAAGAGTGAAGAGAGCGATACAAGACGCTAAAAGGAAGACAGATGAGGCATATGGGAGAAAGATTAGTGAACAGTTTCTGAATGACAGGAAAGCATACTACAGAGCTGTGAAAGAAGCCAGAGGGAAGAATACTGAGAGTGTCTCAGGTGGTAGGATGAGGGACATGAATGGGGAAGTGGTAGAGGGTGATGATGTGGTGAAAGTATGGAAAGATCATTTTAGTAGCTTAGCTGTAAAGAGTAGGGGGAAGGCAAAGATCTCATCCATAGGAATGGAGAGAGGTAGAATAAACAGGGTAGTTGAAAGCCAGATAAGCAGAGAAGAAGTAAAAGAAGCAATCAGTAGACTTAAAATGGGCAAAGCTGCTGGAGTAGATAACATCCCAGGTGAAATGCTGAGATATGGAGGAGAAGAAGCTGTTGACATAATGCATAGGTTATGTAAATTAGCATGGGAAAAGGAAAGTGTACCAGAGGACTGGAGGAAAGCAGTGATAGTACCCTTGTACAAGGGGAAGGGTAGTAAAGAAGAGTGTAAGAATTATAGGGGAATTAGATTGCTTAGCATACCTGGAAAGGTACACGCAAGAGTAGTAACACAGAGGCTACAGAAGATAACGGATGGCAAAATAGGCGAGGAACAGGGAGGTTTCAGAAAGGGCAGGGGCTGCGTTGACCAGATAGCCTCAATGCGATTGTTGGTAGAGAAGTATCTGGCCAAAAACAGAAAACTATGCAGCATTCATGGATTTAGAAAAAGCCTACGACAAAGTAGACTGGGAGGGCCTGTGGGATGTGTTAACAGTATATGGTGTGGGAGGAAAGTTGCTAATGGCAGTAAAATCTTATTATAGGAATGCAATGGCAAATGTGAAGGTAGGGGATAAGTTAAGTGAAAGTTTTGAGGTTAATGTAGGTGTAAGACAGGGATGTGTCATGTCAGCTTAGTTGTTCAATATATACATGGATGGAGTGATTAGGGAATGTAGGGCTGTATCAATGGGTGTGGGAGCTAGACTGGAATCAGAGGGAAGAACATGGAAGATTTTAACATGCCTATATGCGGACGATGCAGTCCTGTTGGCGGAAAATGCTGAAGAACTTCAGAGAGTGGTCACTGACTTTGACAGGGTATGTGAAAAGAGAAAGTTAAAGGTCAATGTAGGGAAATGTAAGGTAATGGTGTTTGAGAGAAGAATGCATGAAACCATAGATTTTAAGGAAAAATATAGAATCAAGAAAGAACACAAGAAAAGTTGTAAAATAAAATTGAAAAATTAAGTACTAGAAGAGGTTGAAAGTTTCAAGTATTTGGGAGCTGTACTATGCAAATATGGTAAAATGGAGAGTGAGGTAAAAGAGAAAAAATGCAAGGGAGAAAAGTGATTGGAGAACTTGATAGTATTCTCAAAGGAAGAATGGTTAGCCAGGAAGTCAAAAAGTCACTGAGAAACAGTGTGCTGCTCCCAACACTCGTATGGAAGCGAGACATGGACGGCAAGTGACGAGGACCTCTTCAAACTGAGAGCTGTGGAGATGAGCTTTTTCAGAATGGCAGTTGGCATGAATAGGCTAGATGGGCCAAGTAATAGGGAAGTGTACGAGTCCTTTGGAATGGAAGAGCAGGCTTTGGGCATTGATTGTGGTGTGGTTGAGTGGATAAAAAGAAGTACTTTGAGGTGGTATGGTCATGTTCAGAGAATGGATGAAGACAGAATGCCAAGAAAGATATATGGGAGTCAGGTGAGTGGAACCGCTAGTAGTGGAAGACCACCTATGGTATGAGAAAAGAAAGTGGAAAAATATATTGAAGAAAAACTTCCACGTAGTGGAAGGGGCATTGTGGCACGGGCAAAGGAGGCATGTCTTGACAAAGTAGCTTGGAGACGTTTCTGTCATGGCCATCCTCTAGTGGGGGTTTCCCAGGGGGAAACAAAGCGTCGGAGATGATGATGATGATGATGATGATGATGATAATAAGTGAGGGGGAGCAATTTGGGCAAAGCCCCTCTTCAACTTAGGCTATTTTTATATCCCACATCAGTCAAAATAGACGGGAACATGATCACGAGCGTCCACGTTATCGCGTAGTGTTAACAAGGCGGGCAACTACATTCTTTCCATAATAGGTTGAGGGGGGGGGGGCTTTGTCTCCCCTCACCCCCCCCATGACTTATTGTCATCAAAATATAATTACCAGGTAGCCATCATATATAGCCTAGGCCTATTGCCAGCAGGGGGCCAATAACAGAATAAATAGATGGACGGGAACTTAACCGCGAGCAATCGACCTACCGTATGTAAACATGACGACCGTACACCCGGTCCCCGGATACTACATCCTTCCGACCGTACGCCCGGATACTACATCCTTCCTGCGCGTTGTAACAACAGAAAATGGGGATTGTGAAGACTGAAAGGAAACTCGTCTGCGTGATAGTCAATGCCCACGCTGTTCAGAAATCAGAATTTAAGTATTGTATTGGACCTACTGTCATTTCGTATAATCTGAAATACGGTAGTTTTGACAAGGCAAAAAATAAATATGGAAGGCTCAAGCCTAAGCAATTACGATCAATGGAAAGTAAAAGTCAAACTAGGCCTAGGCCTATGTTGAGTTTAGCTCAATATTTGGGTCGACAACCATTTTTCTTTTTGTAATTATTTAGAAAAGGCTCGCCGCCTTATTATAAATATTTTATTAGGGACAATGCAGGTCTATGGAATCCTTAGGCTTATACAGTACTGTACTCATGTATAATCCACTTTGGGAGAAGAATTTAGATAATTTATAAAATCCGATATTAATTGGAAAAACTCAAAAGAGCTATCACTCTCAGAGCTCCTTCGGATATCCTCACTGTTTACAAACGTCTTCATTATGGAGTATAATCGGTTAATATAAGCTTTGTGCACCACAGCTATTTTTGTATATTTTTGTATTTATTTATTTTTTATTTGTTGTTGTTGTTGTTGTTGTTGTTGTTCCCTAAGCTGCCTGGCCGAACAGGCCCGAGTCCCTGAGAAAGGCCATGTCCACGATCGGGCTTTCCCACAGAGCTCTCATTGAGTGTAGATTGTGTTGTTGTTCCCTAAGCTTTTTTGTTTTTCAGGGTACTGTATTATAATATTGCAGACCACCAGAAATTAGTATTTACCCATTATCCATCAATCTGAAGATACGGCCCTCACTAGTGGGCAGAGCTAGGAATCGGAGGGCAATACAGCTATTTTATATATTTATATACAGTATTTGGTTTTGTAGTTTGTGTTGCTTTTCATGTTTTATTTTTATTTTATTTTTTGCATTTTCATTCAGAATTTTAAGTAGACCACTGAAAGTTAGTACCGGTACTTACCTAGGTATGATCCTGTGTAGCGGGTAGACCTGTATTTATCTCAATAATTTGGTAATGTTACAATATATTTTTACATTTTACATTCATAAATAGTCCACTAAGATACTAGGTTAGGCTAGGTTAAATATATTGTTCAATGATTCTTAGTAAATAGGCATCTCAAAAACAGTTCCTTCCGCTACACAGTATCTTACCCTTACCTATTATCCATCAATCTAACAATGGCGGGTGAGTCACGCTCGCGCCATTTTGAGTGTCTGCAACCCGAGCAGGGCGAGCACCCTTCCAATCCCACAAGAAGAAGAAGTTGTTGTTCTTGTTGTTGTTTTCCCCCAAGCTGCCTGGCCGAACAGCCCCAAGGCCACGAGCAAGGCCAAGGCCATAACCAAGCGCCCCCACAGAACCCTCCCTGCCGACCACAATAAAGCCTGGGTGACCGAAGCCACTCCATAGCGGGGAGCTGAGGAGGGTGTGGAAACGCCCGGGAAACAAAAGCCCCGCCCTGTGCCCCTCAGCAATTATGAAGAGAAAGTTGAGGGGCAAAGGAAAGATGTGACGCTTTGGCTTCCAATCTTGGTAGATTAGGAGGTCAATCCACGCAAGAGACGCCGTCACTTGAGATCTAGAAAATATATAAGTAAAAGGAACAGTCAGAGTAAGTTATGGGTATGGCAGAGATCGCTCAGTTCTCACTCTGATAGACCAGCCCATCACCACATGACTAGAACCCAATCCTCTCAGCATCAGCTAGGAAAGGCCCTAGAAAGCCGCCTTTGGCGGGGGGATAGCTCCCCTATTTCAACCCTTTTCGGGGTTGGGCACCCGCCCAGAAGAAGACGTAGAAGCCATTTATTGGGTGAATTTCACTTTTACAGTAGGTGAGGGCAATTGTGGGGTAAATTAGACGCGCCACGCACAAGCTTCTTGGGGTCACCACCAGATGGAGAATGGTCGCTTGGTAGCCTAACCAGAATATTTTGTAGGTCAAACATAAAAATACCAAGATTATACGTTGTATACTATTATTAGTCATGAGTATGATTTTTGAAGCAGTTTAAGTTTGTTTAATAAGATATTCGCCCTTTGTGAATAATAAAATTTATTTTTCTGAATATCTCATACCTTTGTATAAAATATGTTATCGTTTCAGTTGCTTTATTCAGAGGTATATAAATTAAATAATTCATCCAATGTAAGTTTCTTAGAAGTGTTTACATTATATAGCGTTTAAACCTCAGGTTAGGCCGCACCTGGAATATGCGAACCAGGTGTGGGCTCCATATATGGTAAAGGATATAGAAGCAGAGGAGAGCTAGCAAGCTGGTACTAACGTTGAATAACGCGGGCTATGAGCAGAGGTTGAGGACACTGGCATATAGGAGAAAGAGAGGGGATATGATAGAGACTTTTAAGATAGTGTCAGGAAAGTACGATGAGGATGTGGGTGAAGGTATCTTCTTGATGCGGGAGGGAACAAGAACGAGAGGACACTCTAAGAAAATTTACAAAGAAAGAAATAGGCTTGAGAAGGCAAAGAACTCATTTTGTGATAGAGTGGTAAATGAGTGGAACGCACTGCCCCAGTATGTAGTCGATTCCGAATCAATAAGGGAGTTTGAAAGTAATCTTGATAAAGCATGGGGAAGACAAGATTTGAAGTTTGATTATAAAACAAAAATACAGAATAGTAAAAATGTTGCGTCTGCTACCGCCGCCGCCAACACCGTAAACGACTGCAGCAGTGCAAGTACTGGTACTGAGCTGGATACACAGGCATAGTTTGCCTTTTTCCAGAGGATCTAGTGTAAGAAACTGTAAGAAACTGTAGAGTAGAACATAATAATAGTTCATAAAATAAGATAGTCTTTACCAAGAAAAGATCTCGGCCTTATCTTTTACCAAGAAAAGATCTCCGCCTTATCTTTCCGGTACAATAACTTCTGCCCGTAAACGCGTGTGTGTTTGTTTACAGGGAGAGGGATGAGGCCGTGAGGGAGAGAGTGTATCGTACGTCTGGCAATGATGAGTGAAGAGGTGTTGTCATATCCTCGCATTCCTCGATCATGTATTTCCCCATCTATTTTAAGTGATTTTAACAATACAGTAGTTAAACTTACTGACAGTAGTTTATTCCACTGTAAATAATTCTACTATAACATGTGTTTATTAGATATACTATTTCTATAAGGATTTGGTGCTTAGCAACTTAACATTCTTATTTTACAAGCAATTTCTGGATTCTTATAAAAAAAAAATTTTCGCCATGTGTAATGATTGTAGGGTTATAGTTTATACATACCTGCAGGGTGTCAAACGAAAGCCACTTCCATTATTTTGAGTCTTTATTATTGTATATGTAAAAATTAAATCATGGTTTATAGTTCGATTAATGTCTTTGGACGTGATAAAATAGTCAAAACAAGGCTATTCCATGTTAATTTTCTTGTATTCCTTCTCATATTCATTCAAGTCTTCAAACCAAATTTCTCCAGTTTGACACCCTGCATACCTGTATATTAATTGTGTGTGCACAAATATATATGTTACTACCAACAAAATGCCATATGTGAATGGAATGCCTTTTAAACGAAGCTGGTTATATTGTTGAGTTGCCAAGTAAATTACCGCTTGTCCTAGGGCCCTGCGACTATGCGATAATTTTATGACCGGTGGTCACCACAAGAAGCTCTTCCGTGGGGTTTCTAATTGAATGCATGATGGGCTGGGGGGGGGGCTCAATCCCCTCACCTCCCATGACTTATTGTCATCGTCACATGTTGATCTGTAAGGTGCAAAAACAGGTTGCCGTTCTTTTGTGTTGGCGAGTAACGGCTATGACGGGTGAGTCACGCTCGCGCCATTTATTGGGTGAATCTCACTTTTACAGTAGATACTCTACCGTATATATAATGTATAATTTTCCAGAAGCTGGGACTTGTATGGCAATTACTTATAGGTCCTACATTTTGTATATCAGCCATAAAATTCAAAGTCTTAGCTGTGGTGCACAAAACCTATATTGTCCGTATAATTGATATTTACCCCCTGCTGGCAACATATATGGTGATTTCAATAAGTCATGGGTGGTGGTGGGGGGGGGGGGGGGGGTTTAAACCTCTCCCTTAACCCATCTTGTATCCTACATTGGAAATATAACAAAAACCATAAATACTGTACAGTACACTCATTTCTCAAAATCTGGAGGAAAACAAAATTAAAAATAAGGATGTGAGCCTATTCCCTATAATTATTATTTTTGTTCAATTGAATCTATAGCTGGCTATAGGCCTAGGCTAAGAGGCTGCTCCATCATTTATGGCAGCATTATACTATGGAGAACGTCCTTCGTTGAATAAAGAAGAAAGTCAATATTATTGTCAACATGATTGTTGGGCTAAATTCACCGTATTTTGACTTTTAAATTTCAGTTGAGATTTGAGAACGTGGCACAGATTTCACAACTAGAGCAGCTGAGGCACTCCACTGATTTCAAGGGTCAATACTGGCTACACCGCCTATATTTTATGCTATTATTTTAGGTACCGGTATTACTGACTTTAAGCACCAACAGTTAGCCCATTGATCTTTCTATGCCTAATAGATCCGGGGAGAGCATTATACATCATTGCTATACCGGTATATGCCAGGTTTATTTTTTTTTTATTTTTTTTTATATATTTAGGCATTTTATATACCAAGTAGTGTTGGCTGTGAGTGTTTACCCATTATCCAATGATCTAAAGAAACAGTCCTCAGGTTCATGGTTCAGTTAATGCTTCCAATGATAATTGACACAGTAGGTGTCAAAATTAGGTACGGTACCTCTAGAGTTTTCGTACGGTATATTAAATGTCCAAACTCTACACTGCTAAATAAATGACTATAGCTAGGACTACATAATATAGTAATATATTTTACATCTTTTGTATAGATAAGAAATCAATATTTGTAGTGGTGATTATCGATCCCCAGAAGGGGATTGAAGACTTTCTAAAAGAATCAATAAATCTAAATCAATCTTTCAATTTCAGATCTTTGAGGTCTACTGTACGTGCATCAACAATTCAAGACAGCCGTTCCTCTCTTTTCAAACATCACCAACAAGTGATACCAAGCCTTCGATCTCCGACTCAGCTTTAGTGAAAAGACATCTTCAATCTACAGTGGACACTCTATAGGAAGGACCATGTTGAATCTGTACACTCGTCTCAGTCATCTGGGATTATCCTTATCAGTGCAGAACCTTGGTGGGACTAATTGGGTGCGACATGCACGTATGGTAGCCAGGAAGCCTGTCCGGGTTCACATGCCAGTACATGATGAGAAGAAGGGGACCATGGAACAATATGAGGAGATGCTTGTCAAGAAGAAACCAACCAAAAAAAAAGGTACAGTACAGTATACAATATATGATAACTCTGGCTTTGTCCAGTTGTCCGCACTTCCACCTTACAAATGCTGGTCAATTTTGGTAAATTCTGGCAGTTCTACTTTTGGTGACATTGCAAAATTTGACTAGGCTATACAATCCATTAATAGAGAGCTATGCTGTATTTCACAAAAAATACATCAACAACCAACCCAAAATATCTTGAATTCACAAAAACTGAACAGTGTTTGTAAAGGCCCACTATACATCAATTATAACATGGCTTGAAGCAAGGGTGTGTGATGTCCCCATGGTTGTTCAGTATATACAGTATATGGATGGAGTCATGAAAGAGATACAAGGAAGAGCAGTGAATGTTACAGCACCCATGATAAGGGAAGGGCATGAGTGGCAGCTGCCTGTGCTACTGTTTACTGATACCGATTTGATGAGTGATAATGAGTGTGAGTTGCAGGAATTGGTAAATATATTTGGAGATATGTGTGTGAAACAGAACCTGAAGGTCAATGTGGTGAAGAGTAAGGTTATAGTCTTTGAGAGGGATGCATTCACAGAGTGTAAAGTGAGATTAAATGGTCAGGTACGGTAATGGAGAATGTTGGCTCATTTAAGTATTTGGGCAGTGTGATGAGTAAAGAGGATAAATTGCAAGAGAGAGTACAGTACAACAAGGAAAGTGGATTGTAGGAACGCTGAAAGTAATGACAAGGGTTTGGGTGATGAGCATGGAAGTAAAGAAATAACTGCATGATAGTGTGGTAATCCCAACATTAACGTATGGTAGTGAAGCATGGACGTTCTTGGAGAGACATAAATCAATAGTGAAAGGGGTGGAAATGAGTTACTCGAGACGTGCGGGTGGAGTCACATGGAGAGATAGACAAAACAGAGAAAGTACGAGAGCATTGTTGGGTGGATGTGGACGTGCTGGAGAGTGTGAAAAGGAACACCTTGAGGTGGTTCAGTCATGTGGAGCGTATGGTAAATGAAAGAATTACTAAATTAATGTACAAGAGTGAGATGGAAGGACAGATAGGAAGAGACAGACTGAGAGGTAAGTGAAAGAATGGAGTTGAGGGATATAAGAATGAAGGAGGTGTTGGGTGGGAGGAGGAACGCTGACTGACAGAGGACAGAGGTGCATGGAGGAGTTTCATTCGTGGCCATCCCCTCGCGGTTTAGGGCGTCTGGTAATAGATAGATCATCCTCAGGGTCAAAACTAGGACAATATTGCTTATTATTTTTTAACTGAAGTGAATATAACTAGAAATCCAGGACAAATTACCTAAAACTGTATTGTATCTTCTATTGTGTCACTACAAAATACAGTATATTATAAAACACTGTAAAGCATTAAATTAACTGAGTATGTTTGTGGCCTGGTATTGAAGTGGCTCTGGTTTGATACCCTGATCATCCTGTGTGTGTACCCCCATGACAGTTCACCAGGGGCAGTCATTGGAGAGAAAGAGAAAGCTGTTGTAGTGGCTTTGTTATGTTATATTTGAACAGTCAGTGTGCTCAAATAGGCTGTCAAATCAGAGACTATTTACCCCTTGGCATTCATTTCAGTTATTATCTATATTATTACAGGTCTCCCTCGATTTACGATTTGGTTACGTTCCTGAAAACCCGATCTTCACTAGAAAAAATTGTATAGCGAACCCTAAAATTAATGGGGTAAATGGGGATGCGTTCTCGGACCAGCCAAAACCCAAACACCTAAAACCTATAATAATATCATAAATTGGGGCATTGGATAGTGAGGAAGACCTGTATTATATGCATAAAGTTAAATTTATCCTCTATAGTTGCCTCTATACCCCTGGAAGTTAGTTAGTTAAGTAGAGCAGATTAACCAGACCACTGAGCTCCGAGCAAACCATACAGATTTTCCTGTGTTCCCTTTCACGCTCAGTCCACTCCCAAAACAACATTGCCCCGGATTGACACCCTGCACTGAAAAACTGGAGTTACCATTTTATCAATAAGCTTGATCACTAACAGTATACCAATACTGTATTACACTAGGTGCCCAAAGATTAAGGGGAGATGGGCCGTTTTTTTGGTATATTAATTAATTTATTCATTTATTTCTCAGTTTCCTCGCTAGACCTCCATCAAGCTTAGAAAACCCCCCTAGACTACCCTTCAATATAAATTTTTAAATTTTTCGGTAGAAAATTGTCCCGGCCAAAGGCCGGTTCCTCTTAAAATTTCAGGCCCTGAAAGGTGTTAAAATCACCAAACTAATGGGCCGAATGTCATATACTGTAATCTCAAAACAAATTGGACTTAACACAAGGGAGAAAGGGGACCAGGAAAACGACCCATCTCCCCTTAATAACTCCCATCATCCCAGGAAAATTTCTCAGAAGTTCACAAAACTAAACTTCTCAGATGCCGTAAAAGTTATAAGGTGTGAGACAAGATATTTAGTCTATTAATCATATTAATCATAATAATTTAAGTAATTTTGACCTCTCCTACCATCCCTCTTAATAAAAACATTCCATTAGATAGATAGATATTACTTGACAAGAGTCTGTGTAATAGTTTGAGTTTAGCTAGCTATTAGCTGTAAGAATAGATATTACTTGACAAGAGCCTGTGTAATAGTTTGAGTTTAGCTAGGTATTAGCTGTAAGAATACTTTAAAGTATGGGTTGCTGCATAACTGTATTACCGGTACCGGTCTATTGGTGTCACTTACAGCAGTGTTTTGAAATTTGATAGAAGTTAATTGATCACTTGTGAGTTTCAGGCTATAAGGAAGTTGTATTTTTTATATCGATATTTAGCTGAATTACGAGCTGGGTTCGAATCCACGGACTGCCACATGTGTTTGTAATATTTCATTAATCGATTTTAGGAGTAGAGTTGGTTGTTGGATAGAACATAATAATATATAAATACATAAAACCAATTTCAACATGGTGTACTGTACTTTCTATCCATCAGGAACTTTCATTATTATTGCATTTCTGTTTAATATCGATGTCTACAGCTCCAACTTCCTTATAGAACAAAACTCGCAAGTGGTCAATTAGGCCTACTGTATACAGTATTCCCTATTGTATAAATTCCCATAATTTGCTATTTACATGTCAGTATGGTTTCAGACAAAGCAGATCAGTGGCGGTCCAGCTGTTATAGTCTATTCGCTGTAAGTAGGCTAGAAATCATGAACTCTATCCTCTGTTACCCAAAAAGGGCTAGAGCAAATTGGCTGTAAATTTCCACATCTATTCCTTGAATGACTCTTCCTAAATGGTTGTTGTTGTTGTTGTTCCCCAAGCTGCCTGGCCGAACAGCCCCAAGGCCCCGAGCAGGCCAAGGCCATAACCGTGCGCCCCCACAGAACCCTCACTGCCGACCACAATAAAGCCTGGGTGACCGAAGCCACTCCATGGCGGGGAGCTGAGGAGGGTGCGGAAACGCCCAGGAAACCAAAGCCCCACCCAGGGCCCTGTGCCCCTCAGCAATTATGAAGAAAAGTTGAGGGGCAAAGGAAAAAATGTGATGCTTTGGCTTCCAATCTAGGTAGACTGGGAGGTCAATCCACGGAAGAGACACCGTCACTTGAGATTTAGAAAATATAAAAGTAAAAGGAACAGACAGAGTAAGCTATGGGTATGGCAGAGATCGCTCAGTTCTCACTCTGATAGACCAGCCCATCACCAGAAATATTAGCTTGATTACTCTTGTCGTTTTTTAGTTACAGAGGTTAGAGGTCATGATTTATGGCCTACTTACAGCGAATAGACTATAGCCTACCAGTACTATGTTATCTCCTTCAGCACCATGACACCTTTATACTTTTGATTCTGGCTAGAATTAGATGGTTTTGTGCAGCTTATGAAGGACCTAGGTCACTAATATGGTTTATTGAGATCATATTTACCCATTTGGGTCATATAGGTAGATTACATACTAAAGAACATTGTCTAATGGCAACCAGAATATGATGAAGATTACAAACTAAAGAAACTTGTCTAATGGTAACCAGAATATGATGAACATTATGTAAAGCCGGAGTCACACGAGCCCTTTTACGAGCAATGTTTTCGGGCAATTATGGTCTGGAAGCTTAAAAAATTACACCTTATCAGAATTCAGCCGCCTAACATAATCTACCTTCAGCCTAATTGCCGATACCAGTGCGAAAAAGTCCCGAAATAATACGATAAACAACTTGCTCATAGAAAATTGACGGAAAAGTCGCTCGTGTGACAGCGGCTTAATGGTGGTGAAGGGGTTATTAGATTAGCTATTTGATGTGAGACTAATTTTGTTTCATTGAAGTTCAGTGGTGGCTTTTGAGTTAAACTTTCATAAGAATATAATCTACCCTCAGTCTAGCCGATGATACCAGTGCAAAGTTGTTCCTGAATTAATTATAATGTAAAACTTGCAAAATAAATAAACCAAAACTGGGACGACACAAGATGAATGCAAAGGAACTAATCAAAATACCAATCAAGATATAAAGACTGCTCTTGTGGATCTGCCTTCAGTTATGACAATCTATTCAATGCAGTATTGTACAGTATAAGTAATGGTTTGTTGTTGTTGTTGTTGTTGTAATAGTTTGTTTTACCATGCAGCTAGTCATTGGTCCTAATGTTAGCTAGGGCGTTAAACAAAAGTCAAGTCCCGTACTTCCCAAATTGACTAATTCCTTGAACGTGACGATAGTGCGTTTTTATGTGTGCGATTAGTTTGCTTGGGAAGCAGATTAACTTGCTCATGTAGTAATGTACACCCTACATGTATGTGGTGGATTGTGTTCTTTTATTCCATAAATTTTATTTTAGTAAGCGTTGTTTCCACATAGCGATTTTGATAAGTTGGTTTGTCTTTTTACTGTGTTCGTATAAGTTTTGGTTTGTTTATTTTGCAAGATTTACATTATAATTGTACAGTACAGTATATGTAAAGATAAAATTATGGATTATACAATACAGTAGTTCAAATTATGGATTATACAATACAGTAGTTCAAATTATGGATTATACAATACAGTAGTTCAAATTATGGATTATACAATACAGTAGTTCAAATTATGGTTTTGGAAGTGATATAATAGCCAAAACAATGCTATTTCATGTTAGTGTTTTTGTACTCCCTTCTCATATTCATTCAAATCTTCAAACAAAATTGCTCCGGTTTGACACCTTGACTTCAGCAACACAACAACTAGTTTACCTGGGATACAAATTCACTTGCTCATAAAGTAGGCTTTTCCAATTTTTGTAATGCAATTATATCCATTTAAATTGATGTTCAGATCAATTCAGCTATTGTTAATAAATATATAATATGTATTTATTGATATATTATTTTTAACATTGTTCTTAACATCAATCTAAATGGATATAGGCCTACTTGCATAAAGAAATTTGCAAGAGCTCACAAATATTTGTCAGTAGCTGTACATTCTTTGTGGTAGTTTTGTGTTTTTATATTTTTGTATTTCATAATATTATTTTGCTACTTCTTCAATGCGTTACTTCCACAGTGATTTTGATACGTTCTTTAGTCTTTATATTGTGCAGTTTGTGTTTTGGTTTGTTTGTTTTGAAAGTTTTACAGCTTGTTTAATGTTAATACTTCAATTAGCAACAGTCTGTAGGCTTTTTCCATTTACGTTTGATGTCCCCAATACTATTTGATTGGTAGATTTGGCCATGATAAGATATATGGTGATTTCTAGGGCAGGTGATAACTATAATGCAATGGCAACTTTAGTGGCATTCAAGTTGTTGTTGTTGTTCCCCATGCTGTCTGACCGATCAGCCCCAAGGTCCCAAGCAAAGCCAAGGTCTTAACCGAGCGCCCCCACAGAGCCCTCCCTGAGAATGCCCAGGTGACCGAAGCCACTCCCAGGCGAGGAGCTGAGGAGGTTGCGGAATCGCCTGGGATACCGAAGCCCCACCCAAGGCCCTGTGCCCCTTAACAATTATGAAGGGAAAGTTGAGAGGTAAAGGTATACATGGCATTCGAGTATACATAGTTACTGGCTAAAGTACCATACTAATATATAAACCTTATTTCAGAACCAGATGTGGCAAACCATCGTAGTGAAGAACCAGACATTGTACTCAGTCATGAAGATCTATCTACTGGAAAGCAAAGTGAAGGACCCGACCTGATGAAGGAAATAAAGCATGAGAATTTATCAGATGCCAAAGTTCCTATCAGGTAAGAGTAAAGGCGGTGTCACACGAACTCTTCTTCCGTCAATTTTTACGAGCAATTGTTGTTGTTGTTCCCCAAGCTGCCTGGCCGAACAGCCCCAAGGCCCCGAGCAATTCCAAGGCCATAACCGAGTGCCCCCACAGAACCCTCCCCGCCGACCACAATAAAGCCTGGGTGACCGAAGCCACTCCATGGCGGGGAGCTGAGGAGGGTGCGGAAATGCCCGGGAAACCAAAGCCCCACCCGGGGCCCTGTGCCCCTCAGCAATTATGAAGAGAAAGTTGAGGGGCAAGGGAAAAATGTGATGCTTTGGCTTCCAATCATGGTAGATTGGGAGGTCAATCCACGGAAGAGACGCCGTCACTTGAGATCTAGAAAATATATAAGTTAAAGGAACAGTCAGAGTAAGCTATGGGTATGGCAGAGATTGCTCAGCTCTCACTCTGATAGACCAGCCCATCACCACATGACTAGAACCCAATCCTCTCAGCATCAGCTAGGAAAGGCCCTAGAAAGCCGCCTTTGGCGGGGGGATAGCTCCCCTATTTCAACCCCTTTCGGGGTTGGGCACCCGCCCAAGCAATTGTAGTCTGTGGCAGCTTCAAAATACAGTATGTTTCATCAAATTTAAACTAGACTTTCATTTCATCTGACGGTAAATTGAATCACTTAGCAGCTAATTTCTGGATACTTAATGGCAAAATGTGATACAACTATGTCTCTGCATCATATTAGAACCAAGTTTATATAATTAGCACCATATTTCACTACAAATTCTTCAAAATAACTGAAAAATCTTGATGGGAACTTTGCAATTTACCGTCAGTTGAAAAGAAACAGAGTATAGGTGTCTTTTTTTCTTCTGCTCTCACTTGGAAAGACCATATTACCAGTCTCGCTAAGGCAGCCTCCCAGAAGCTGGGTGTGCTCAACCGCCTCAAGGGGTTCTTTACCCCTGCGCAGCTACTTGCTCTGTAAAGGGGCACAGTGCATCCTTGTATTGAGTATTGTTCACATGTGTGGGGAGGATCCTCTCACACCGCACTCCCAGATAAAGTAGAAAGGCAAGCCTTTCGTGTCATTAACTCCCGTCCACTCACCAACTCTCTACAATCTCTCTCTCTCTTCGCCGCAATGTTGCATCTCTCTCACTATTCTATCGCTACTACAATAATCAGTGTTCCTTGGAGCTTTCCCAGTGTATACCACCTCCTCTACGTAGGGTACGTAGTACCCGCCTTGCAACACAATCCCACCCCTACTCTGTGCAACTCTCCAACCCAAGAGTGAAATGCTATTCTCAAACTTTCTTCTATTCAACTGCTGAGCTCTGGAACTCTCTCCCAGAATCAGTCTTTCCCTCTTCCTATGACTTAAATTGCTTCAAACTCCGTGTGTCCAGGCATTTTAGCTCGAACGTCCCTTGATTTCGGCCCTGTCACTCTTTGAAATCTGGGGGAGGCACTCGCTGCAGGCAGTTATGCCTTTTGTCTGTTCTCATAGAAAAAAAGAAAAAGAAAAATTTAATCTACCATTGATCTAGTGTCCGATGCCAATGTGAAAGAGCCTCAAAATAGTACGAGATAAAACTTGCTCATCGAAACTTGACGGAAAATGCGTTTGTGTAACACCGGCTTGAGTGTACAATAACTGTTTCAAGACTGGTCCAAAAGAGTAAATGTTTGAATTATATTACTGTACAGTACTTCATAAGCCTGGTTTTCTTTCATAATATCATCATCATCTCCGACGCCTTGTTTCCCCCTTGGAAACTCCTGCTAAAGGATGGCCATGACAGAAACGTCTCCAGGCTACTTTGTCAAGACATACTTCCTTTGCCCGTGCCACAATCCCTCTTCCACTACGTGGAAGTTTTTCTTCAATAAATGTTTCCACTTTCTTTTCCCATACCATTGGTGGTCTTCCACTACTAGCTGCTCCACTCACCTGACTCCCATATATCTTTCTTGGCATTCTGTCTTCATCCATTCTCTGAACATGACCATATCACCTCAAAGTACTTCTCTTTATCCACTCAACCACTCCACATTCAATGCCCAAAGCTTGCTCATCTCCACAGCTCTCAGTTTGGAGAGGTCCTCGTCACTTGCTGTCCATGTCTCACTTCCATACGAGAGTGTTGGGAGCAGCACACTGTTTCTCAGTTACTTTTTCACTTCTTGACTAACCATTCTTCCTTTCAGAATACTATCAAGTTCTCCAATTACCTTTCTCCCTTGCATTTTTCTCTTTTTGATCTCACTCTCCATTTTACCTTATTTGCATAGTACAGCTCCCAAGTACTGTACTTGAAACTTTCAACTTCTTCCAGTACTTCATTTCTCATTATTATTTCACAACTTTTCTCATGTTCTTTCTTAATTCTATATTTTGCCTTAAAATCTATGGTTTCATGCAGTCTTCTATATATAAATATATAGACCAAAACCAATCAATACCCCCTTAAAAAGAAGGACCCCAGGGGGTAAGGGGGCCGTCATCTAATGGTGGAGGAAAAAAAGAATATGCCTCACGCATCCTACTGCGTGTCGTACAAGGCGACTAATAGGGGGGGATGGCGATAGACTTGTGGACCAACAGCCATTACTAGACAATAAAGTCTTTATCTTAGCACTGTCTTGGTATGGCACTGCTGAGGCTGGTGGGGTGCGGATAGGTGCCACAGGGGACCAAGTCTTAACTGGGCGCTGTTTGGCACCACACCTGTGTCGGCAACAGTGTTTGCATTTTGGAGCAGTGTTGGGGCAGGACTTTATTGTTCTATAGTCCAAATATCCTAATATACAGTAGAGTCTTGTTATGGTGCTTTCTTTTTTGTAACACTGTTAAGGCTGGTGTGGTTGCAGATACTGCAGGTGCAATTGCTGCAGGGGGAGTCTGCTGAGGCACGGTTAGCACTATGGCAACATCAGCCACAGTGATGACTTGGTGGGTCAGTGCTGTGGCGGGACTTTATTGTACTACAGTACACTCCAACTACTGAAAGGCAACCCCGTCTGAGCCGTTACAATGCATGTAATGGAATAATTACGCTAAACCATTGTATGTACAGTATTGTATGTATTTCAATTACTGTACTGTAATCTCTGAATTCCCTATTTCCTGGGATGGGATGGTTTTTTCTGGCCCCCTTCTCCTTCGTGTTTAGCCCCTTTGGTTTTTAGATTTTAAAACGTTTGGCCCATAAATTTGGCGATTTTAATACCTTTCGGCCCATTATTTTGTCAATTTTAATACCTTTCGTGCCATTTATGTGTCAAATTTTTCCTGGCGAAGTATAGCGAGCCTGTAATTTTAAGAATTTTCAGCCGGTACATTTTTCTACCGAAAAATTTACAAATTTATCTTAAAGGCGGGTCTAGACTCTAGGGGGTGTTCTTTTAAGCATGATACAGGTCTAGCGAGGAAACTATCGACACCTAAATGACACAAAAAGTCTTAATATTGACAACAAAATTGGGTGAAAGGTCTTTCAATCGCCAAACTAATGGGCTGAACGTCATAAAGTCTGAAAACTATTGGGGCTAAACATGAGGAAGAAAGGGGACCAAAAAAATGACCCAGCTCCCCTTAACCAAATGTGCAATAAGGACACCCTGATATAATAAAGATCGTTGTGCCATGTTTTTGTTTTGCAAGGAAATTATTTATGGGGGTAGGGTTGTCTATTTATGTACAGGTCTCCCTTACTATCCGATGCCCGATTTACGATATTTGTTTAGGTGTTTGGGGTTTGGCTGGTCGAAGAATGCATCCCCCATTTACCCCATTAATATTAGGGCTCGCTATATGATTTTTTCTATTCAAGATCTTGTTTTCAGGAACGTAACCCAATCGTAAATCGAGGGAGACCTGTATTGATTATTAATTTAGTTTCTTCCCTAGACTTCCATCAAGCTTAAAAATACATCCTCAAAATCCCCCTTTGAGATATATTTGTACATTTTTCGGTAGAAATATGTGCTGGCCAAAGGCCGGTTCCTCCGAAATTACAAGGTCGCTATCACTCGCCAGGAAAAAATTGATACCTAAATTGCACGAAAGGTCTTAAAATCCCCAAACTAATATGGCGAATGTCTTAAAATTTAAAAAGTAAATGGGTCTAAACATGAGGGAGAAGGGGTCCTGAAAAAAAAAAAATACTGTACCTCCCCTTAACTTTATATGTTTTTCCAGGAGTTTGCTGAACAACGCCTCGTCTCGGAAGTATCGCGAGGCTAAGGGGCTGTTTGTGGCGGAGGGCGTGAGGATCATCAAGGAGGCGCTGGAGGCCGGAGCACACCCCAAGGCCATCTTCTTCACCCGACTCAACCAGCTGGTCCGACTCTCCGACAACCCGGATAACTTTGGCCTGGAGGACCTGCTGTCGCTGAATACGCTGCCGTTCTACCGGGCCCCGTACAAGACCCTTCAAACTTGGTCCACTCTCACAACCGCTCCTGGGATAGTTGGTACGAGCAGTGATGCCAATTTAGCTACTTTCCCGCTAGATCTAGAGGCATTTAGTTCAATTTAGAGGCAAATTTTCACATCTAGCAGGAGATTGGAGCTATTTTAAGTGATATTCTAGAGATTGTGGCATTATTTTAGCGGTATTCTGGAGATTCAAGCTATTTTAAGTGATATTCTATAGATTGTGGCATTATTCTAGCGATTATCAGCATTTATTTACGATCTAGCAGACTTGATTTGGTAACCCTGGGTACGATTAACCCCTTGAGGATTAACCCCTTCTGTACCGGTGACGTCTATTTCATTATCTATCTATTGCCGGACGCCTTACTCCCCTTAATGAGGGTGGCCATACACAGAATGCCCCCAAGAGGACCTCTTCCCTGTAAGAGGGACAACCCGAGCCAGTTTACTTTAGGACTTTCAGGATTGACCACTCAATTTAGAATCCATCCGACTCCGAGGCCCTGTGTATCTTGTTAGCACTATTTTTCTACAGTGGTTTTCAGCTAATCCATCCACTAACCTGCCTTCCCCTTAGGTAAGCAGCATGGATTTGTATCAGGTTTACTCCCCTAGACAGGTTGCCGACCAAAGCTGACGAGTCCCATCCACCCGGATTTTTATAAGGTTGTCTCCCCTAGATGTGCTGCCGACCAAGGCTAACCAGTCCCATCCACCCGAATTTCATTATATCCTGTCAACTATTAGATGATCTTATTCAGTTCAGAAGAGACGTGTAGCAATCAAAAGACTACAGGCTATCTCAATTAATCCTTTTGGCTACCATAGAGCCTTCCTAAGCTACATATGACCGTCTAAACGTAGCTGAAATAAAATGAAAAAGACTGGTACAGAAGAGGTTAAGAATGCATATTGACAGATACTATATTCTGGCTATCATTAGAAGATTGTATACAGCTTAAGAAGGATCTGTGAGAATTAAAAGGGTGAAGGCTATCTCAATCAACCCTCTGTCTTCCATATACCCTTCGTAACCCGTATAAAATTGTCTAATAATAGCCAGAAAACAGAAAGGAAGAGCGTCATCGATCCTCAAAGAGTTAACCCTTTCTGTACCGGCGACATATATACCGGTATATATATATATATATATACGGTATATATATATATATATATATATATATATATATATATATATATATATATATATATATATATATATATATATATATATATAAATATATACAGTATATATATATATATATATATATATATATATATATATATATATAGGCTATATTTTTTATTTTTTTTTTTTTTTTCCTAGGTATATTTAGACAATTTAGTGCAGTATTTACCCCCCTGATACTACTCTCCTTGTCGCGATTGGGGGGCTTCGGGGCCGGCGACTGGGGCTTGATGGGGGATGGTTGTGGTCATTTCCCTTCCTATCTCCCCTCGAGCTTTCGTCCTCAGCTTGACTAATTTTGAGTAGTTTTTCTTTCCTCATTCTGTTTTTCCCCTTCTATTCTTGTTCTGTCCCATTCGGCTGTCCTCGGACGGCCTATATCTCATTGTCTCCCTGGCCTGGCTAGGTAGCAGACTTCTGACCTGATTTGTCTCTTCGGTTGCTGATGTGGCCGGACTGACTTGATTCCCTTCGGTAATGCATTTTTTGCTTCTCGACGTGATTCTTTCTACCTTCGACCTGATCACTTCTTGGTTAGTGTTGCGGTGTAGCAGTTCTTGCCTCCTCCTTCGGCCCTGCCCTATAAGAGCTCTGATGTGGAGCTCATGTGGTCCGGCTGAACTGGTGAAATGGCGAGAAATATCTGCGTGTCTTCACCTTCCTCGATTTGTTCCCCTACTGCCTTTCTTGACTCGTTTAGTTATATATCTTCATCGAATCCTTCGGGCCAGCCCTATGAGAGTTCTTTTGTAGAACTCAGTGGTCTGGTTAAACTAATATTAAATAAAAACAAGTGCAGTATTTAAGAAGGGTCTGGGGGTAGTGAGACTGTTCAAAATCTGTTAATTGCTGGAGGTTCATTTTAACCTGAAAAAAATCATCTAATAGTAGCCAGAATAAAGTTAATAGACGTTACTGGTACAGAAGGGGTTAATACGTTGTTGATTACTGGAATTTTCTAACTAATTACAGTATATTTAACAGGGAAGGAGGAGGTCGGGCGCCAGTTGGACTAGATAATAGTCCATCAGGCGCCTGGCCTGGGGAGCTGGTGTATATGAAGGGTCATGCCTGGATGTGAGGTGGGCGGGCATTGTGGTGTGCTCCGCTGCGTGTCTGCCTGCTGAGACCGGAACCTCTCTAGGTGGTCTGGGGCTGGGGCTGGGGCTGAAGGCCCTTAGGGATCCTTGATTTCTAGGTCTTCTGGTGACCTATATGTGTGTGAATTTGTATTTTGTTTTTTGTCTCTCCCCTCTGTGTGTGTTGCGTCTGTGTCCCAAATTCCATGTTCGCTAAAAAATCCCAGTCGAACCCCCCCCCCCCCCAAAAAAAAAAGAGTAAAAATAATTATAATTGAGAGATTACTGTACTGTATTGCCATTTTATTCACCCGACTCTATCAACTGGCCAGACTCCAACAACCCCAGTAACTTTGGCATTGAATAATTTACCCTTCTACCACTTACCACTTCCATACTGCAAAGCACAGCGGAAGTCACAACCTAAAACACCACCCTTACCAGGCAAACAAGGATATGTTTAGATATTCATTCTTGGCCCGCTGCATCCAAGAGTGGAATCCTCTCCAATCTCATGTAGTTGATAACCCCAATCTTGATACTGTACTTTTGTAACTAGTATCACCAAACGTTATAATTATACACAATCCACATCTTGTTTCTGGCCCCTTACCAGTGTTGTTAGCTATATTCCTGCTAGATCTAGAGGTATTTACTTCGATCTAGAGGCAAATTTTTACATCTAACAACATGAATTCTAGCGATACTCGGAGATTAAAGCCATTTCAAGCGATATTATAGAAATTGTGGCACTAATCTAGCAATTTTTGGCATTCATTTACCATCTAGCGGACTTGATTTGGTAATCCTGTCCCTTACCTGCTCATTGACCCCCACACAACCCTCTGACACAATGCTGCCTTTGAGTGGCCCACAATGGGTCACAAAATTTATACTAAAACTGTAACCATAAACATTTACCTTGATCCAAAGAGGGAGGTGAAATCTGGACCGGATACCTAGTCTTGAAGCTAAGGTTTTTGGGTCCCCAGGGTCTGACAGAGAGGATTTTACTGTATTTGTGATAATTGTTGGCTTTACGTAAAAGTTTATTTTACTACAGTACTGTATATCTATCTGCTGTATATACTCTTGCACATACCCCCTTTTTTGTTTTGTGGGTGGCTGACTCGAGACAGAGCCCGAACAGGGACAACACAACACAACTAAAAACAAAACTCAAATTTACACACATCTAGGCCGCCCAGGAGAAAAACCCAGAGACCTATACCCATATGGGGTCCCCGGATCTCCCGGAGAGGCTCCCATTTATGCAGGCAGACATGCAGCGGAGCACACCACCATGCATCCAGGCGTACCCTTCATATATACCGGCTCCCCGGGCCATGCGCCTGACGGACTATTATCTACCGGTAGTCCAACTGGCGCCTGACCCCCTCAGGCCCCTCTCCCAAACTACCGCATTTACATTCATCTATTCACTAGCATTCTCCATTTATTCCTATTTATTACCACTTCTCTTGCCTCATCTATAGTCATTCCTCTATCTTCATATAGTACTGGTACCGTATATAAAGTTGAGGTGTGACACCAATATACAGTGCTTACCCCAATTTTGCGAGAAATTGGTCGACATTGCGGGCCGCAAAAGTGGAATTCGCAAAATTGGATTAACTAACCTTATGGGGAAAAATGAATATGGTCGACATTTCATCAGTGACGGCCCAATTTTTTGTGATTTCCGTAATTTATTTGCTTTGTTTGTACACACATACATGTAATTATACATCCCACAATAAAGAAAAACATAAGACATTATCATAGGATATAGGAGTAGTGATAGACAATACGTTAAATTTCTCAGAACATTTAGCGGAAAAGATAAATAAAGCCAATAGAATTGTAGGGCTGATAAGGAGGACATTCATGTCAATGGATGAAGAAATCTTCAGGAATCTCTATACAGCGCTGGTTAGGCCGCACCTGGAATATGCGAACCAGGTGTGGGCTCCATATATGGTAAAGGATATAGAAGCAGTGGAGAAAGTGCAGAGGAGAGCTAGCAAGCTGGTACCAACGTTGAAGAACGCGGACTATGAGCAGAGGTTGAGGACACTGGGACTTCCGACACTGGCATATAGGAGAAAGAGAGGGGATATGATAGAGACTTTTAAGATAGTGTCAGGAAAGTATGATGAGGATGTGTGTGAAGGTATCTTCTTGATGCGGGAGGGAACAAGAACGAGAGGACACTAAGAAAATTTACAAGGAAAGAAATAGGCTTGGAAAGGCAAAGAACTCATTTTGTGATAGAGTGGTAAATGAGTGGAACGCACTGCCCCAGTATGTTGTCGATTCCGAATCGGTAAGGAAGTTTGAAAGTAATCTTGATAAAGCATGGGGAAGACAAGATTTGAAGTTTGATTACAAAGCAAAAATACAGAATAGTAAAAATGTTGCGTCTGCTACCTCCGCCGCCAACACCGTGAACGACCGCAGCAGTGCAAGTACATACTGGTACTGAGCTGGATACACAGGCCTAGTTTGCCTTTTTCCAGAGGATCTATTGTAAGAAACTGTAAGAATTATCCTTGAGAAAATCAAATTAAATGAGCAATTGAGTATTTACAGTATTGCGAGATTGGAGAGATAACGTTTGTAAGTGGAAGGATACAGAGCTTGGGTTGTGACGTCGGGCCACAGCGCGGCCTGACGTCACGACCCGGCCATCCCTCCCCCCCCGAAAACTAGTGCAGAGAGCCCCACTTTCTTACGGTGCCACCCACAAAAGTAGAGTTACATCGCAAAATTAGGTTTTCATAAAAATTTGCATTTTTGGGGTCTTGGTTGCAAAATTGGTGTTTCGCAAAATCAGAACACGCAAAATTGGAGTAATTACTGTATATATCTTAGTTAATTAAAATTTAAAACTTGCAAAACAAACAAACCAGAACCAGAACCACACAATATAGAGACAAAAGAACTTATCAATATTAATATGTGAAAATATCGCATTGAAGATTTAACAAAATTATGAGGGCTGGTCCTATCCAGAGTGAGGTTTGGCATCCTCTACCCAACCTTAGCTGTTTCTGTCTGTCTCTTTTACTGTCCTACTTTTCCTTCTGGGGGCAGGGGGCTAGGAATCCTCCTCCCCTTGTATAATTCTCCTACTCGACGAGACAGAGAAACGGGCGAGACAGCACGAGAGTGGTCCCAGACCCTGAGAATAAGAACTTTAAATGTTGTTTCTGTCAGGGCTCTGTCTCATGTTGACCACCCCCAGCAATGGGGTATGTGCCTGAATATATACAGTACTGTACATTTATTGTTGAGAGATTTAAGTTTTAGTAATGTCCAGTAGTTTTTAGCTTTTCGCACTTGATATGAACTGTTTTGGTTTCAGGAGTGTTCAGCTTACCTGAGGAGAAGAGGTTGAGTCATGTGGAGAGTCCTGTACCAGTGGTGGTGGTTCTGGACGAGGTGAGGGAGCCGTCAAACATGGCCGGTATCCTTCGTACGGCTGCTGCTGTTGGTATCCAGCGTGTAATACTTATGAAAGGTACTTACTATGTTATTTTTTCCATTAAGTGAGAGGTGAAAATCTGCATATTAGTTTTATTATTTAGTTGTACCTGGCTGCTCCAAAAATAGACTTGTGAAGCATATCATTTTTCATAGAGGCTGTTGATTGGCTTATGAGTAGGCACATGTTCAGTATATCAAGATATGTTAATTATTTCATATCTATGTTTCCCAAATTTACTAATTCCTTGAACGTGACATTAGTGCGTTGTTATGTGTGCCCTTAGTTTGCTTGGGAAACAGATTAACTTGCTCATGTAGTAATGTACACCCTATGTGGTGGATTGTGTTCTTTTATTTCATAAATTTTATTTTAGTAAAGTGGCTTCGGTCACCCGGGCTTTGTTAGTGGTAAGCAGGGAGGATTTTGTGGGGGTGCTCGTTTGTGGCCTTGGCCTTGCTTGAGGCCTTGGGGCTGTTCGGCCAGACAGCCTGGGGAACAACAACAACAACAACAACAACCAAAACAGGAACAGCACAATATAAAGACAAAAGAACTGATCAAAATCACTATGTAGAAATAACGACTTAGCAAAATATATCGCATACATAATTATCATACTGTAATGTGAACACAGAACAGAAAGGATATTACGAGAATAATAAGTAAGCGTGAATGGAGATTAACTGCTGAGATGCGGCTCGGTTCTAAATTAGTAATGTTTTGACGACTTCATACGTTGGTTTACGTTGTATTTGCCCAGAGTCCTTACGTCTTTACTTTGCGTGTGCGCACTTCAATATTTTGTATTTCTGTTAATATAAAAACATGGCTCTTGTCTCGAGTTGGCCACCCCAGAAAAAAATAAAAATAAATAAAAAAATAAATAAAAACAATAATAAATAAATAAAATGGGTTATGTGCCAGACTATATAGATACATAGATAAGTAATTTACCCTCCCAGAGACTGTAAGAAGATGCTATGTTCACAAATGGTTGCTTTAATTCACTTTACACCCCCCTGTTACTACTCTCCTTTCCGCGGTTGGGGGGCTTCGGGGCCGGCGACGGGCTTGATGGGGGATGGTTGTGGTAATTTCCCTTCCAATCTCCCTTTGAACTTTCGTCCTCAGCTTGACTAATTTTTTAGTAGTTTTTCTTTCCTCATTCTATGTTTTTCCCCTTCTATTCTTGTTCTGTCCCATCCGGCTGTCCTCGGACGGCCTACATCTCATGTCTCCCTGACCTGGCTAGGTGGTTGACTCCTGACCCGTTTGTCTCTTCGGTTGCTGATGTGGCTGAACTGACTTGATTCCCTTCGGTAATGCATTTTTTGCTTCTCGATGTCATTTTTTCTACCTTCGACCTGATCTTTCATTCTTCGCCCTGATCACTTCTTGGTTGGTGTTGCGGTGTAGCAGTTCTTGGCTCATCCTTCGGCCCTGCCCTATAAGAGCTCTGATGTGGAGCTGATGTGGTCCGGCTGAACTGATGAAATGGCGAGAAATGTCTGCATGTCTTCACCTTCCTCGATTTGTTCCCCTACTGCCCTTCCCTATCTATCTTGACTCGTTTAGTTATATATCTTGATCGAATCCTTCGGGCCAGCCCTATGAGAGTTCTTTTATGGAGCTCAGTGGTCTGGTTAAACTAATAAAAAAAAAAAAAAAAAAATTACAACTGTAATTCTTTTCAACAAAATACACTGGTGATGGAGAGAGTTCCGACATTCTTTTATTTCATAAATTTGATTTTAGTAAGCATTGTTTCCACACAGCAATTTTGATCAGTTATTTTGCCTTTATATTGTCTTTGTCGAAGTTTTGGTTTGTTTAGTTTGCAAGTTTTACATTTTAATAGGCAAATCACTGGGGTAGTGGGGGAAACGACCACTTTACTTGTGATTAGGGGAAACATATCAGTTGTGAATCGTGGTGCAAGCGGTGTTGGTGACAATGTTGGTGATAGTGGTGCTAGGGCCAAAAAACATATATAAACTGACAACAAGGGCTGGTTCCACAATTTTAAGGGAGGATGCTTCACTTTTTGGTCAATTTTGTATTTATTAATGATTTTTCTAGTTTCCTCCCTGGACCTTTATCAAACTTTAAAAAACATCCATTAGATCCCCCTTGTAGATTAATTTGTAAATTTTTCGGTAGAAAAATTTCCCCGCCAACGGCCGGTTCTTCCAAAATTACAGGCTAACTATCGTTCACCAGGAAAAAAATTGACGCCTAAATAGCACGAAAGGTCTTAATATTCACAAAGAAATGGAGCAAAATGTCTTAAAATTGACAAACTAATGAGGCAAACATCTTAAAATCTGAAAACTATTGGGGCTAAGCATGTGGGAGAAGGGGGGGGCCAGAAAAATGGCCCATCTCCCCTTAATAAAAGGTTTGCCCTGACTAATGTCCATGTGACTGGTGAAAGTGCCTCAGACAACCTCATCAAACACCACAATCATCTTTTTTTATATTATCAGGGCGGGAGGGGGTCCTAGGAAAATATTCGTGGTGGTCCCTGCCGCCTAACCCTCGCGTATCTCAAGGGGGGGCTGTACCGGTACTTGAAACTTTCAACCTCTTACAATTCTTCATTTCTCAGTTTAAGTTTGCAAATTTTATTGTGTTCTTTCTTGATGTAATAATTTGTCTTTTAAGTCTATGGTTTCATGCATTCTTCTCTCAAACAATATTACTGTACCGGTATCTTACATTTCCCTACATTGACCTATGTACTGTATGTATATAATATACAGTATATGTATGTATTGTATATACTCAGGCATATGCCCCATAGATGGGGGGTGGCCAACTCGAGACAGATCTTATGCACCGGTATTTAATGTATCTTGCATAATTCATTGTTTCTCTGTAATTAAGAACATCTAGTACATGTAAATGTTTTCTCTTATTTTGCATGATTTATTGTCTAAGTAATAAAGTCCAGCCAATATTAATAGTGTACTAAAGACCTTGATGATCATTTGTGTGAAATGTAGAGTTAGTTACTCAACCTGGGACCTGTCAAGCTGCGGGCTCTGGCTGTGTAACCTCCAGCACAATGTGAAGTAATAAGTAGTTAAGTACTGTATTAACCCTTTCACTGGGGTTGCCGTACTGGTACGCCCTGGAAATATCCTGGAACTATTAGCCCATTAATGCCTGTGGAGACGAGTGTGAGTGATCAGGAGTGCGGCAGGCCTCCATCCGCTCTGCAGCAAGTCAGCCGTGGCACTGAGGCTCTGTGGGGTGGCTCGCGAGATATATTCAGTGTTGCCAAAGGCAAATGTAACGGAACATTGCTAATTTATTTGCGAATATTGCCGATGTCAGTAGTAACGTTGAGGGTGAACCCTGCTAGCTAGAGGGCTCGTTCTGGTGTCATTTGAAAGTTCTTTTTTTTTTTTTTTTTTTTTTTTTTTTTTTTTTTTTTTGTATGCTGCATACATTAAATTTAATTCAGGCACTTTCTTATGAAGCAATCAGGGGTGGCTGCATGAGCCCTAATATATCGGGAAATTGCCCGTACTGAGAGGGTTAAAGTGTATTCAAGCTAACCTGCACATTTGTAAACATTATTTTTAACATCGTTCTTAACACCAATATACCCCAACTTAAATCAATGAAAGCATGTGATTCTCGCAGGATTGGAACCCAGGATACATACAGAACTTACACGCTATAACCATTACACCATCAAGACAATATTAAATAAAGGCGGCGTCAGACAAGCAGTTTAGAAAGGCAGTATAGGAAGTATAGAAAGGTAGCATTACCAATTTCTGCCAGGTTACCGTGAATACACTTTAATCATGTTTTATTATAAACGCTTGAAGATTATCAAAGGAAAATTATAGTACAGTAACTTAAAAATTATAGAATTACACAGATTATGCGGAAAGTTGTTTGCAAAATAATGATTTTGACTGTATACCTATTTTGCTTCCAAACACAACCAAGTGGCTTTAACTCAGTAGGCTAGTATAAAATCTTTATTATCATCATCATCATGTGGCGCCCCTGTTTTGGTTTGTTTATTTTGCAAGTTTTACATTATAATTACACAGTTTATGAGTGTAGTTGTCTATGAACTATTGATTATGACTCTACCTATCTTGCTTCCAAGCATACCAAGACTATTGTAGGTTATATTTCAGCTGACGGCATATTGAATCTTTTAGCAGCTGATTTGTCAATACTGTACTTAATGGTTGACTTTTTGGATACCTTTGGATGTGTTCGCCGCTCTTCTAGCGGAACCAAGGAGCCCCTCGTTATGGGTGGTGATTTGGTGCAGTAGACTATGAAACTACTATGTCTCTATATTAAATAAGTACCAAATTTTCGTAATCAACTACATATCAGGGATCAGGTACTCTGGTCCGATCTCAAAATAAAGAACTTGACAACAGAGGCAGCCCTTGACAGGGTTCGCCTAGAAAGCCGCCATTTAGGACATTAAACTGTAAAAACATTCTCTTTGGACAAAACGGTCTTTAAGCTTGTATGTATGTACAGTATGTATTATGTATTTTGCTTCCAAATCTTTGTAATAGCCGAGTAATTATGTTGAAGGGATTACAATTTACCATCAGCTGAAAATACACAGACACTAGAACAGAAAAAAGAGATAGAGAGATTAATTAATTGATTGATTGATTGATTGATTAATTAATTAATTAAGATTGATTGATTATACCTCTTGCATTTGCAGGCTGTTGCGACCCATGGGAAACCAAAGTGGTGCGAGGAGGGTGCGGGGCTCACTTCCGACTACAGATGACTCTGAAGGCGACCTGGGACTCCCTCGCCAACTTCGTACCGGAGGATGCCCAGCTCCTGGTGGCTGACATGTGCCGGAACCAAGACCTCGATGCAGACGAGAAGGAAAGAGAGAACCACAGCCACACAAGGAAAGTAAAAAACAAGCAAAGTAAATCCAAGCTAGTCGACCATGAAGAACATGGTCATGATATTTATGAATTAGACAGTGAAGGGAATAGGGTGCTCATTGATTCAAGTTATAACGACAAGCAACATCTCCGCCAGTTTGAGAATGTCCAGCTTCCCGTCAGGCTTTACGATAGAATGATCCACTATTCCTCCACTTCGGACAATAGTGAGGCCGTTGTAATAATTGGCGGGGAGACGGGCTTGAGTAATGCTGCCAAAAAGTTTGCTTCCATTCACAATGGTTTGCAAGTGTCCATCCCTTTAGCTAATGGAATGGATAGTTTAAACTCAAGTGTGGCTGCGGGCATAATTCTGTATGAACTCAACAGACAGTATCAACAAGAAAGCAAATGATCCAGTATCGATGGTTAGAAAACTAGAGGCAACAATGAATTGATTATAGGCTAAGATTTTTTTATTGTAATATATACTGTAAATATCAACCTGTATCATACTTGTTTTTCTTGCCATGCATGATGCCATTTTATTAAGAGATATAATTACATGTAGTCTCAGGATAGAAACTCAGCACTATTGGATAGAAAGAATTATTTTTAATGAAAATATTTACCGGTACAGTACTTGTGTTGTGGTATGTACTTCCGTACATACAGTCAGCAACAGTATTGTTGTTGTTGTTGTTCCCCAAGCTGCCTGGCCGAATAGCCCCAAGGCCCTGAGCAAGGCCAAGGCCATAACCTGTAGGAGACTGAAGGAAGCGCTGGACGACTTGAACGAAGCAGTCCGTCTGGCACCTTCCCAGACACGAGACGTACGGCGTGTCCTGGCCAAGATTCGCGACGAGATGCAGGCGGAACTGGAATCCTGCACCTCTGCCGCCGACCTGACTCAGCTGCGGCATCTGGCAGCCTCCGTCGATACTCTCTCCGAGGCAGACTTACCCATGACCTCCAGCATTCTCTCTGAGTCCGGCTATGCGTCCAATATATAGGTTGACGGAATAGGTATACAGTATTTCCTCGCTTAAAGTTGTAGTTGTGTTCCTGAAAAAGATAAGTTTAAGATCAGCCACTTTTTTCACTAAATTATCTTGTGATTTTCACTATTTGTATTCATTAAATAACTTAGTAATTGATGAAGCATGCCAACTTGAAATTAGAACACTGTAAGTGAGGATTACATATTTACAGTATCTTTAAAGCTTGACATGACATTATATAGAAAATAACTTTTAAGCATTTTACTTCAAAGCTATCTTGATATGATCTTATAATTATTATTGATTATAATAATTGAAGATGTATTTAAGTACAAGGTCATATAATAAGCTGAGAATCAATGAGTTTAAGGTGAACATTTTCTATAATGTCTGCTTTGAAGTGGAGACATGTACCACCAAGGTTCAGAGTTCTGAGAGATCTTTTTAATGTTTTGGAGAACTCACTCATTAAGTTAACTCTTTCATTTACTGATTATCATACTGTATATTATTCAGATTATATTTAACAAAACAAATTATACATATACATATTATATTAAACTAAGACAAAATCCTACTAATTGTTTTAGTCAAAACATGATGAAAGGGTTAAATAATGAGTATGTGTAATCTCATATGAGTACCATAATTTAATACTGTATTCTAATATCTAGGTGTAGCAGCAAAACAGCTTTTAATCATTACAATGTGTAGACATTTGATTACATGTAGTTAGCGAACCGGAGTCAAGAGGTAGAGGAGAATATGCTAATCTCTATGCATGTGTCTGAACCAATATATCTGCAAATATATCTGGCGACAACCTTACTTTCAAGGCCATTACTTGGATTGGAGACAAGTGTTAACCCAAATAATTCCATTGCAATAATTCCACTACTTACTTTGAGACGTACCCATAAGGAGACCTGGGCCTTGTGAAGAACCCCATGAATTATTGTCCCTGTTATTGTCTATATACTGTCTTAAAGCTCACGTGCCTTTTGTATAGTTTGTCCCGTTTACTGTTCCCTGTTTTTAATCAGTTCAGTCGAGTTTATAGATTAACCCTCTCACATCCTTATGACGCAGAGGTTGCCAGATTAGCAATAAGAAATAGATTACTCTCACTCTTATAATTACCTCTCCAAAATTAGTGTTCTGCCTACAGCTAACTCAAAGACAACTGCAGAGGTTGAAGTAACTAAACTAAAGGTTTATAAATACCCCTGACGGTAACAAAGGCTTTAAAGTATCCCTAATAGGCTCAAAAATTGTGTCAGGACGTGAGAGGGTTAAAGTGTATGTACTATGTAGTCGAGTTTATATCAATAGAATAGTTTGTATTTATTTTGCTACTTGCAGAATGTCCTGGTCTTCCTCACAAGGCTCATGTTTGTGGATTCTTTCTTCCTGAAATATGAATGTATTTCCACACTCGGGTTCTGAGACTGACAACAACTCGCCAAGTTGGGGTAGACTAGATCAACACGTATGCAGTGCTCAATTCGGTACCAATTTTGATACAAATATACTCACAAAAAAGAATCTATAGATTAATATATTTAATGTCAAAATGCACCTTAACTGTCATACATTGTGTTTCTAAATTAATTAATGTAATTAAGCTCATTTTCTGTGTGTAGCGTTTCTATCAATTTTGTGTACTAATTGGGTCACTGCATACACTTTTCTATCCTACGTTACTCATGAGACTCGCCCAATAAGCTGGCTGAGACTCGCCTAATTTTGACTCATTGATTTGGACTCTTTTGTGTGAAAAATTGACATGGGCACCCAGAGTTTCAGCTTTGGAATGATGACAAATTTTAGTGCTAATCTGGATCTCTCTAGGCTCATTTATATTGCTGTGATGCTGCTTAGCAATATGGTCTAATGGCTTGATTGCTCTACAGTCAACGTTTCCTCAGAAGACTCAAAACTACGAGGTGAAGTGAACGAAGCGGAAGGACCGCATTGTTACCGCAGCATCGCAGTCATGGGGAGTAACCAGACCCGCTCGACAATATGGCAGCTCACTAACCAGATGTACTCATATGCCCAGATCTCGCCATGTGTTGTTGAGAATCTGTTATTTTTATCCCACTTCTGTTTCATTCTACCTTAACGAAATTATAATTTGAAATGAGCAATATTGTGTTCTATTTTTCTCATGATTGCATAGCATAGCAGACTCTCACCATCATATGGCCTTTGAATAGTTGGCTAGCAATATGTTAAGACATCCTCTGATTGTCAATTCTAGATATATTTATTGTTGTTTTAGTTACTTTATGATTATTGGTTTGGTATCAACATCTACGTAGGTCTCTATAAGTGTCAAAGTGTATTATTAGCTAACAGAGAAAGATCTGGCGCATATATGAGCGGTCTGGCAACGCCCTCGTCAGAACTGTGTCGGGGCTAGAAATGATAAAAACCATGAAAATCCAATAAATAAAGTGTGGTTATACCTAGATCAGTATACCGTGGAGAATGTGTGGGTGTGTGAATGTTGATTACAACGGAGAGCAACAAGTGAGGATAATGATGTACGTGTGATGAGCGTCTGACAGTTTGTTATGTCTGTTAAAACCCCGCAAGCAAAATAATGACTTGTGGTTTGGCTGAGATATGGCACTCTCTGCCAAACCATAATTATTTCCTTTTTATCGGAGGGAGGTAAGACACAAGAATCCTATAGCCACCCGTAATCACTATTGTATGTAGTCGTATGCTGCTGTTCCTAATGTTTGTAGTGTATTAAAATGCCTGTATAATTCATGTAATTGATACCAAAAAGTGCGCTTACTGTCTCTTCTTTATCAATGCAATACCATAACCTAACCACTGTACCATCATATGTGTGCCTTCAATGTATCTATGTTTTCAGTCGGTGTAATTAAGTGGCATCTATATACCAGCCCGTTTTATCCAGTTTGTGTCTAGCCTCCCTCTTGTTGCCCCCTCGGAATGTTGCTTTTAGGGTGAGGGAAGGGAGTCGGGGTAAAATTTATTAGAAATTTCAGAAAGTTTGGGGCTTTAGTAATGTGTTTTAGTTCTATCTATAAATTATTCATGTAAGGTTGTGACCACATCCACTAAATAATAAATTATTTGTTAGTGAACAGTGTAGACCACATCTGTAAGCAATGTTGTCAACACAGTTCAAATTATTAGATATACAGCATACTGTATTGCCAACATATTCATGTATTTTTAGATATTGATAACTCTGTTGCCAACTTGTGATAATTCAGGAATGAAGCAAACCACATCTAGATCAGAATTCCTTGGTACGGTTCTTTATCCTCCTACCCACTTTTGGGAGTTCATTTTTGTTATAATGGTTGGTGTGGCCACATCCTAAGCATGCCCCTCCCCTCACCAGTCTGATTGTGAGTCCACATCTCCGATTGGCAGTACATTATTATACCAAGCACAATTGGCCTAACTACTACAACCCACTCATTTTAGCAATAGCTCACTGGCATATGGATTCATCTGTGACCCCAATAATTAATGCAGGTTGTTGTTGTTCCCTAAGCTGCCTGGCCGAACAGCCCCGAGTCCCTGAGGAAGGCCATGGCCACGATCGGGCTTTCCCACAGAGCTCTCATTTAGTATAGATTGTGTTGTTGGCATAAGTGGTTGTGTGAAATGCAGTCTTCTATGATGTGTTTAATGGTATGGGGTGCTGTGTTACATCCCGGGCAGATGTCGACAACGGAGTCATCCAGTCTCTTCTGATAGCTCAGGAGAGCTGGATGGTGTCCGCATCTCAGCCTGGCGAGGAAGAGAGGATTCGGAAGGATGGATTTTGGGAGGTCGTGCTTGCAGCTGCGTGTTGTCTGTGAGTGAGTGGATGGATCGGCGAGAGATATGAGTATGGATGTGCTTCTGGAAGTTGGTTCGGGGTGGGCAGGGAGGGAGAGAGGACAGTAATTGTGTGTGATACCGTGTGCTGGGTGTTGTTTGATATTTTTTGGTGTCTGTGGGTGTGTTGCCATGTAGTTTAGTGGGTGGTCCTGGTTCGTGGAGGCTGCTGCCAAGAATTGAGTGCCTCTCATGTCCAGATGGTCTTTGACTTTGAGGATTTTGGTTTCTTGATGTAGGTGATCTGTGGGTGCAGTAGCTGTGCAGCCTGTAATGATCTTCAGGGCTTTGTTTTGAATAGTCTGTAAGGTCTTATGATGTGTTTCAGCTAGGTTAGAAGCCCAGGCTGGGCTTGCGTATTCCATCACTGATCTTATGTATTGTTTATATACTGTGGTGGTAGTTTCTTTGTTGTGTCAAAAAAAATTGTGAGCAAGTGACCTGAGGGCGTTAAGTCTGGGTGTCAGTTTCTTTTTAATGTTTGTGGTGTGCTGTTTGAATGTCATATGAGTATCATATGTTACTCCTAGGATTTTGGGTGTGTGTGTATGTGTTAGGGGTGTGTTGTTTATGGTGAGTTGAGGGATGTATTCGTGTTCTCCTGTCCAACTTGTGATCAGGGTTGCGGTGGATTTGGCTGGGGCCAGATTAAGTCTGTTTGTAGTGCACCAGCCATGTAGTGTGTTGCGATAGGGTTGAAGGAGATCTGTTGCTCTTTTTGGGTCATGGTGTGTGCATGTGAGCGTTATGTCATCTGCATAGGAGGCTAAGTTTATTTGGGGCGTATGGGTGTAGTTATTATCGTGCATGTACAGATTGAAGAGTGCGGGCGATAGGATGGATCCTTGTGGGACTCCGTTTGGAAAGTTTCTGATTCTAGATGACTGACCGGCAAAAGATACGTAATTAATGCAGGTAGACCTCTTTAGTTGACAAAGAGGACTTTTCTGACTGTATACACCATTCCTACATACCAATATATAGGAAAGGGAGGTATGACTTAAGCTTTACACAATTTGTGTAGGCAAACATTATTTGGGGTTGATCATCAATTGGCAGTTGACCATAAAATGACCGCTAAATTTGTATGTGAAGAGTACAGTATTTATTACTTTCATTGCATAGGGATGAACATATTTAGTGTAAATGACGCCCAAGGCGGAAGTTGCTAGTAATTTTTGTAGAATTAGTGATGGTGAGAAAAGGTAAATAGAAAAGTACTATTGTATAAATTATGAAGTCTCCTTGTACAAACATCAATAGCCATTACTTGCAGTCCAATTATAATGGTAGTATTTAGTGCATCAATTTATAATGAATGTTCATATCATATTAGGCCGGGACTAATAGAATAAGAATGTAGACCCTGTGGGAAAGCAACTGAAGCTTACATTAATGCACCTCTTTGCCCTACATGATTTGATGTGTTCATATTAATCCATATGAAGAATTATTTACTGATCACTTAAAATCTACCATGATCTCTTCTAAATCAGTTTTCCAGTTTTTATAATATTAGCTGAATGTTAAATGGTCTGTGTAATAAATATTTCCAGGTATAGGCCTACCAAATTTTAATTGTTACAAGCATTATGATATAAGATTACCTTAAGGCCGAGGTTATTAACACTTAATAACGATGATGTATTTTCTCCACACTCTTCTGGCAGTCATTAGACAATTATTATGTTCTCTCCACCAACCAACTTTACTCCCAAACTCGATTAATGAAATTAACAAACACATGTGGCAGTCCGGGGATTCGAACCTAGGATCCTCACACCAAAAATCAACACACTTATTATTATATTAGGGGAATTGTGGTGGAGTGGTCATGTCACTGCACCGTTGAATGTACAGGCTTTCAGCTTATGCCCAAGAGGGAGTAGTTGGAATATAGAAAAAAAATAAAAATAAAAGTAGTAGTAGTAGTAGTAGTAGGCTACACCACAACAAGCGACAGTGGCAGACGTGGACTACGAGGCAGCGGTAGCAGAGGGTCGCATAGGGAGGCGACTAGATTGAAGTTGCATGGTATAGAGTACAGTAGTAGTATAGTAGACTAGTAGAAATAGAGTAATATCTGATGTTTGTAAAATATAATGAATGAAAAAAAAATCCACGATGATGAGTCTGAGTGCAAACCCCGGAATAGCGGAATAGGAAGCAGCTGTACCAAGTTGTGTGCATTGATGACTGTTCCGACCTTATTTAGGGTCCATAAGGGGGGATGCACAGGCTGAGTGGTTTGTAGTAAAAAAAAAAAAAAAAAAAAAAATAGTAGTAGTAGTAGCAGTAGTAGTAGAATTTAATGATGCTATTGCACTGAGGTATGATTGGCCGATTGAAGGACTGCCCGACCGATGCGTTTGTGGAACCAACAACGATGCAGACCACTCCATGATATGTAAGAAAGGAGGATTCATCAGCATCAGGCACGATGAAGTAAGAGATGTAACGGCGAACATGCTTAGGGAGGTGTGTAGAGATTTGGCGCGCGAACCATCACTCATTCCCTTGGATGGAGAGATCTTGCAGCACAGGACGGCCAACACATCCAATGAAGCAAGATTGGACGTTAGTGCAAGAGGTTTTTGGACAAATGCACAGCGAGCGTTCTTTGACATAAGAGTATTTGACCCAATGGCCCACAGCTACAGCGAGCTGTCTCTGGAGGCTGCACACAAGAGGAACGAACAAGAGAAGGTCAGGGCATATGGGGAAAGGATCTTAAATGTCGAACAAGGCAGCTTTACCCCACTAGTCTTCACCACATCTGGAGGGATGGGACCTAGGGCCCAGTGCTTCTATTCAAGGCTTGAAGAGATCATCGCAGAGAAGAAGCAACAGCCCAGGAGCCACGTCGTAGCCTGGATGAGGTGCCGTCTACCTTTCTCATTGCTCAGATCAGCACTACTATACCTGCGGGGAACAAGACAGTCTGCACCACAACCAGTGACGGTGACAGAAGTGGCTACGAGGCAGCAGTGGTAGAGGGTTGCATAGGGAGGCGACTGGATTGAAGTTGCATGGTGTAGAATAGTAATATCTGATGCTTGTAAAATAAAATGTATGAACAATATTAAATAAAATCAATGTAGTAGAAAAGAAAAAAAGTAATAGTAGTAGTAGTAGTAGTACTCGTACTCGTTCTCGTTCCCTAGGCTGCTTGGCCGAACAGCCCCGAGGTCCTTACGAAGGCCACGCTGAGACCGGGTTTTCCCACAAAGTTCTCAGGAGTGTGTGTTGTGGTGTTGTTGTTGTTGTTCTCCAAGCTGCCTGGCCGAACAGCCCCAAGGCCCCGAGCAATTCCAAGGCCATAACCGAGTGCCCCCACAGAACCCTCCCCGCCGACCACAATAAAGCCTGGGTGACCGAAGCCACTCCATGGCGGGGAGCTGAGGAGGGTGCGGAAACGCCCGGGAAACCAAAGCCCCACCCAGGGCCCTGTGCCCCTCAGCAATTATGAAGAGAAAGTTGAGGGGCAAGGGAAAAATGTGACGCTTTGGCTTCCAATCTTGGTAGATTGGGAGGTCAATCCACGGAAGAGACGCCGTCACTTGAGATCTAGAAAATATATAAGTTAAAGGAACAGTCAGAGTAAGCTATGGGTATGGCAGAGATTGCTCAGCTCTCACTCTGATAGACCAGCCCATCACCACATGACTAGAACCCAATCCTCTCGGCATCAGCTAGGAAAGGCCCTAGAAAGCCGCCTTTGGCGGGGGGATAGCTCCCCTATTTCAACCCCTTTCGGGGTTGGGCACCCACCCAATCTTCCATAATGTGTTTGATAGTGTGCGGTGTGTTAAAACCCGGACAGGTATTCCGAACGGAGTCATCCAGCCTCTTCTGATAACTCCAGGGCTGGATGGTGCCCACATCACAGCCTAGCCAGGTGGACTCTGTCCTCACAGTAAAGGACGGTTTCTGAGGGATGGACTTCAGGGGGCCGTGCATGTAGCTGAGTGTTGTCTAAGTGACTGGATGGATCGGTGGGTGGGTGAGGAAGCAGTACTTGACATAGCTTGCAGCCTCCAAAGTTCATAGAGTTCCCGCCATAAGTAAATACTGTAGTGTATTGATGTCCAGGATATATTCAATAATGGTGTCATCTTACTGAAAGGTTTCATTATTTTCTTATTCCCCTTATCAATTGTTGTGGTTACCCAATAAAACTTTGATATTCCTTTACTTGTATTGTTGACGAACTCGGACCGGCCACAAACTTTTGTCTTTTTACTGTGTTCGTATACGTTTTGGTTTGTTTATTTTGCAAGTTTTACATTATAATGCTGGTTGGGGGGAGGGGCGTCGACTGACTGGGGACAGAGGTGCATGGGGGCGGTTCGTTCGTGGCCACCCCTTCGGGGATCACGGCGTCAGGCAATAGATAGATAGATAGATAGATACATTATAATTGTTACAACTAGCTACTGGTGCAGGAACTTTAGTCGATTGGCTAAATCTCAAAATCCTAAATAATCAGTCTCTTTCAAGGGTGTCAAGTCTCGGCATAATCTCCAATAAACAGGTACTATATGGTATGAAAAGTAATTGATCATATACACAACTATGAGGAAAATGTCTTGTAGATTATAGTAATAAAATAAAAACTTACTGGTGCGCCCCTTGACGAGGTTGGGGGCTTTGGGCCCGGCGACTGGGGCTTTTGTCGTTGCGTTGACTAATTTTGCGTAGTTTTTCATTCCTCTTTCTATGTTTTTCCCCTTTTGTTTTTTATTCTGTCCCATTCGGTTGTCCTTGGGCAGCCTATATCACATGCCTCCCTGGCCTGGCTAGGAAGTAGGCTCCTGACCTGATTTGTCTCTTAGGTCGCTGATGCAACCGAGCTGACTTGATTTCCCTCAGTAGTGCATTTTGTTTTGCATCTTGCTGTGATTTTTGTATACCTTAGTCCTGATCTTTCATTCTTCACCCTTGATCACTTCCTGGTTGGTGTGTATGTGTGTAAATCTGCTTTTATTGTAAGTTTTTTTCTTTCAGATTCAAGTGTGGAAATTTATGACATCTTTGATGTAGCCAATGTTCTTATTATACTTAAGCAGGCCTTCATTCAATTAATTATAGTGTACTGTACTTCATAAAGTAAATGTATGTTTTTATTGATGCTAAATATAAGAACAGAAAGAAAAAATAGTTGTAGTAATACATGTACTGTACTGTACATAGCTTTACATGGCTGCTTTGTAAGTCACTTAAGTCAATTAGTAGCCAATTTGAAGTTCCTACATGTGCAAGGAGGGAACCGTAATTTATAAATAAAAGGAAGAAAAAGGACAGAAAATTGATCCAGGCAAGACTTCTTTCAATCACTCAAGATATTCTTGAACTTTAAGATGCACAATTACCCTGCAGGCTACAGACCCAGGCCTGGGGAGAAATGGAGAGGTGAGGTATGAGATGCTGCCCGGGGAGGGAGCTCAAGACGCTTCAGCCCGGTTCACAGTTGACCCTGCGACAGGACAGGTACAATCACATTGGATGTATTAGCATCATTATTTTCAACACCATCTTCATCAAACATTATCACATCATTATTTTATCATTGTCTTTATCATCACTATCATATTTGAATGGCCTTTTGTTGTGTTTTCCTTTTTTTCTTTATTGTGGTATTCCATGTGTTGCGGTCAAGTGCTGCATCTTTATTCGGTCGCGTTTTCCTGAGGTTGTATATATTTACATAGGACCTCATCCCACATTTTGTATTTCGTCTACCCCAGTTACCATCACCCCTACATCCAAACCCATGCTTTTCTTCACCTAATTGTTCTCGTCCTTTTCACATGACTTAGAGTATCATAGTATTGTCTTATGCATTTCAACACTGATGCATTTGACTGTACAGGGGCACAGTGCATCTTTGTATTGAGTATTGTTCAAATGTGTGGGGAGGATCCTCTCACACCGCACTCCTAGACAAAGTAGAAAGGAAGGCCGTTCTTATCATTAATTCCCATACACTCATCAACTCTCTGCAATCTCTCTCTCTTCGCCGCAATGTTGCACCTCTCTCGCTATTCTATCGCTACTACAATAATCAGTGCTCCTCAGAGCTCTCCCAGTGTATACCACCTCCTCTACGTAGGGTACGTGGTACCCGTCTTGCAACACAATCCCACCCCTACTCTGTGCAACTTTCCAACCCAAGAGTAAAACATTACTCTGTCTTTCTTCTATTCAACAGCTGAGTTCTGGAACTCTCCCAGAATCAGTCTTTCCCTCCTCCTATGACTTAAATTTCTTCTAACTTTGTGTCCAGGCATTTTGGCTCGAACGTCCCTTGATTTTGGCCCTGTCACTCTTTCAATTCTGAAGGAGACACTCGCTACAGCCAGTTCTGCCTTTTGTCTCCCTCATTCACATAGGGGAAAGAAGAAAAAAAAAAAATCACTGCCAAAGTGCCCTTTCAACTCTATCATCACAATTCTGTCCCTCTAAGCAGCACTGTAGATACATCTCACCATCTGTATCAGTATGCACTAAAGCCTGTGTAGCCTAAGAAGGACTCAGGCTCTGTTGGCTAACAAAATTTTACTTCATCATCAAGCCTACATGTGTCTTCCTCCTTTGCTACTCATGTTTCAGTATCGTAGAGCATAATGCTTAAAGTATTGCTAACCTTTTGTGTTGAAAGAAAGTCCTCTAGTCATCTGTAGCAGTAACAGCTCTTTAACATCTAAACTAAGTTACCTGTCTTACCTGGGAAGTGTTTGGTGCCATGCCAGAGTCAGCCACATTGTTCACATAGTGGGGCAGCATTGTGGCAAGACTTCATTGTTCTATTGTCGAAGTTGCCTAATAGTGGCTCACTGGCACTAAATGTTACCCCTCAGACCTGGATCTGGTGCCTTTGGGCCAACCTGGCTGAAGGGATCCAGAGGGTACAGTGCATAGTGTTTTCCATTTTGGCACTTCCCGCCTAACAATATAGGAGCCCGAACCTGGTGGTAGCACTCCAGGAGGCTGCTCTCTCATTTACCCTTTCATTAGGTATTTAATGCCAGGCCAGCCGTAGTGCCGCGTATGTGCATGAAGTGCGTCCCTGCGGCTTGTTCTGGTGTGGTGCATCGGGGCCACTGGATCCTACCCCTTTATTCCTTGAGTAAATGTACAGTACTAGGAAGGTGTCAAGGGCAGTCTGGAGCCGGTGGCCTGGGGATGCTAATATTTCCTTGTCAGCTACTTACCTAATAGCTATAGTTATAGGCTGAATTACCCCTGGCTCTTAAATTTATCATAAATCATGCACCTACCAAAATATAATGCATGTACAGTAGTATCTTTATGCCTTAACCACAAATACAGCATACAACTATATATATCTCTAATTTTATGAGATTAACAAATTAAGTTGCTCATGTAGTAATGTACACCCTATGTGGTGGATTGTGTTCTTTTATTTATTTATTTTTATTTTAGTAAGTGTTGTTTCCACATAGCGATTTTGATTAGTTATTTTGCCTTTAGATTGTCTTTGTCCAAGTTTTTGTTTGTTTAGTTTGCAAGTTTTCCATTTTAAATTGTATTCTATTTCATCTTTAAAATGTAATCTGAAATACAGTAGGTCTGAGATGTACCGTACTGTAGTAATGCTGCTGCTTCCCATATGAAATCATTATTTTATCCAGTTTCATAATAATCGCCTCGTAATCATTCTTTTCCTTACAACTTAAAATTATAGGCATGTTGCATGTATGCCAATAGGATATTAGTTATACAGTTAATTTTGTTTTGTTATCATGTCAATTCTCTCTTCCAGGTGGTAGTTGTGGGGTCACTGGAGGATGATGTAGGCGAGATGTTTGGGTTTGATGTGCGAGCCACAGACAAGCAGGGAGCCACCACTGGATGCACTGCCATAGCCAATGTTTTTGTGAGTTCACTAATGCTCAGTCCACTCTGTTTTTTCTGGTACATCAGTAACTGCACATACATACTCTTTAAAGACAGAGCAAATCGTAAAAAGTACAGTTTCAGTCGCATGTTTTAATGGCGGAATTCCAGATACCCTACCTTGTATCAAAGTACTAATATCAGTATTTATTGTTGTGTTTTATTAGGAAAGAATGGTGGTGATTTGGTAGTTGAATCAGTTGCTGTTTGCTGAGGACACAGCACTGGTGACGAATTCTGAGGAGAAGCTGCAGCGAGTAGTAAAAGAGTTTGGTGTGGTATGAGGGAGGAAGAAGCTGAGGGTGATTGTCATTAAAAGTACTGTAAAGTGATGGTGTGTAATAGAGATGCTTGTAGGGTGACTAAATGTAAGACTGGATGGGGAAATGCTAGAACTAGTGGAGTGTTTTTATATATCCAGGAGGAGTGATAAGCAGGGATGCAGGTGTGGAAATTAAGGTAAGACAGAGAGTGTGTGAGGGAAGGAAGGTTTTGGAGCAATGGGAAGTATGTGGAAGGTGAGAAATCTCAGAATGAAAGTTAAAAGTACAATGTACCAGTATGTATGGGGCTGAGACATGGGGTCTGAATATACAAGCGAAAAGAAGATTGAATGTGATGGAGATAAAGCTGCTTGAGGAGTATATGTGGAGTGACTATTAGAGACTGATTGAGAAATGAAGAGGTACGTTTTTTACCAACTTGACTACAGTACTGTATATGAATAGCCTCACTTACGATTATGAAGGATTATAAAATATATACTGTATGTTTTAGCCATGTCTAATGTGAGTCTGGTGGATCACAGCACAAAATGCAATGAAAAAAAAAATAAAAATAAAAATGGAAAAGCAACAACAGCCTTGACGGGGAATAGTAGGAGCAGGGATCATCGTGTGACTCTAGCCTGTGATGGTCGGCTAGGGAAGGCCCGGGATTTGTTAATTATTATTTTTTCCACCAACCAACTTTACTTCTAAACTCAAAAAAAAAAAAAAATTACTTCTAAACTCAATTAATGAAATCAACAAATACATGTGGCACTCCAAGGACTCAACCTAGGATAATCACATCGAAACCAGTTGCTAGGACCTGAGTCGAAGAGTTTACACTAATAGAACCTGATAACTCCTGTTCACCATTATTTCGGTGTCTTGTTAATAAATGTAGCCTATATACTTTTATTAATTTGTCCTTGACCCCAGAGATGTAGGCAGATCAATAATTATATAGATCCTGAATTATATATTTACACACCCATAGACTCACACACACCCACCCACCCACATCCAGAACCATACAGTTTGAAAAGACACATTTAAGGGGGAATGGGCTATTTTTTTGCTTATAGATTTTATCTTTGTATTGTTTTTTTAGTTCCCTTCCCAGACCTCCATCAATCTTTAAAAAAAACACCCCCCTAGAAAAATTTCCTTCCTTACCCCCTTGACCACCATTATGTATTTTCATCAGACAATTTTCTTTAGTTTGTAATCTACCTACACGACTCAAATGGAGAAATCGGATCTCACGAAGCCCTCTCAGTAACATAGGTCCTTCTTAACCCTCGGAATCCGGGAGGCCTCATACGAGGCAAAATGGTCGGCTAAAATTCGCCGCTATAATCATCAGAACTCCGCAACCACGCGACGTCATCTCTACGGCATTCTACAGACAACAAAAAGTTCTACAATTTGAAAAAACATTGACTGCTCTAGGTGGTCTCAATCAGTAGCTACTGAATTATGAAGTTGATTTTACCAAAATTCATATGAGGCCCCCCGGATCCCATGGGTACTGCATAGAATCATTAAATATTAGTTAGAATCAAAGGTATAAAGTCGTCCTGGTGCTAAAGGGGTTAAATATCCCAGAAAGGGTTAACAAGTCAGTGTCACACAACTTTTTCTGGCAATTTGTTATGAGCTAGTTATTTCTCACAAGATATTTTGGGCTCTTTTGCATTGGAATTAGCAAGTAGTGCTTTTAGAGGTTTAGGTGGCTGAATTATGTCAAACCTTAAACTTTGAAGTTGCCAAAGTACAATTATCCGGAAAAAATTGATAAAAATTCATATCGCCAACCAACCAACCTACAAATTAAACCGATTAATAAAATAATGGAATAATACAATTACAGTGTCAGCACAATAAAACATGTTTGAGGGCCTCTTGTGGAGTTTTATGTGAGAGTATAGAAAATGGTGTGATTTGGTGACTAAAAAGTACCTCCCCTTTCTTTCTTCCAGACAGTGTACTTCCTTGGGTCTTGGAGGGAGTTGCCCCATTATCCAGCCTTCATCCTAGAAAGTATCAGCCAAATAAGTCGGTAATTGTTTTTGTATTTTCTTTTCTTGAGTGTACCAAAGTTTTTTGGCTCAAAAGTTTTGACAAACAGTGCCTCGAACCCAATATACTCAGGAAATCTACACTAACTGTGATAAATGCTAGTTAGATGATGCATGTGTACAATCAAGGCCTTATGGGCATCAATAAATTATTAAAAATATTTGATTATTTTCCCTATTGGGGTCCATCTGACCCCCGTTTCACCTTTTTGTTTAGATTTCTAAGCATTGCCCTTGTAGGGTTAAGACTCACCAGTATATGAAGGCACTCTAGCCAGTCCATAACGTTCAGGTTATTTTGTCAAAGCTGTCAGTTTGCCTTCCCTTAAATGTTAGTTATTCTATCTATCTATCTATTGCCTGACGCCGCGATATATACTTTCAACCGTTTTTCCTAGCACATTCCGCCATTTATAGCCAAATTGCACACTGCCTAACCACCTCGAAGGAAGGCTCTATCCGCACCACATTAAATGGACTAATTTTCAAACAATCAGCCCGTTCATTCTAGATATACTATAGTGAGCATGGGCAGTCTCTCCTGCAACGTATTGAAAGGGTTACTTTCTGCTCAGATCATACGTATGGCAATCTTTAAGCAGAACATGGTCTCTGGATATTTTTCCTTTAAAAATAGTAGTTTTCCAAAGTTCTCATTTTACCAGATTTGCAAGTTTCAGCTAAACTCACTTTCTGTAAGGGCTAGTTGTTAGTAAATATAATTCGGTAATGGTACATAATGTTGGGCTACCTGTGGAGTTGATTTGAGGCCCAGTATTTTTCAAATACAGGTATACTTTTGTTTTAGTACATTCCAAAACACATTTCAAACCAAGCAGTTTCTCGATTTGAAAAGTTTACGCACATTTGGAATTCTCTTATTCACAATAGATCAGTAGAGGTATTTTGTAATGAATCTGTTGAAAGGAAAGCATTAATAGTAGTAATTTATGTATGTACAGTATATACTGTTGAAATGGCTATGGACGTGAATGTAGTCTGTAACCAGTGTACTATAATCAGCTCAATTCTGCTGATCAGGTGCTAGCATATCCAGTATGTGTGTACATGCAACACTGGTCTACCGCACCTCTAATGTCCACCAGTGCAGCTAGGGGTATGGAAAGCCATGCACATAGGTCAATAAACAGTGTGCTGGCCAGGGAATGGCCATAAGTGTCCTTTTGGAGAAAAGAACGTTTAAGGTTAATTTTTTCATATATATTTTTGATACTGTATTCAGTACTGAATTAGGTTAACTATATAAATGTGATTGCAGGACAGTACTTTGTGTAGGGTAGATTAGCAATTTCAGAAGTAGTGTTCATCATAATCAGTTTGATCCAGCTGAAGGAAAAGTGAATCCCTTTGCAGCCGATTCCTCGATCTATTGCCAGACACCTTACTCCCCTTAATGGGGGTGGCCATACACAAAATGCCCCAAGCGAACCTATCCCCTGTAAGAAGGACAACCCATGCCAGTTTACTGAAGGACTTACAGGATTAACCACTCAATTTAGGGTCAGTCTGACTCAGGCATTTTATGTATTTGTTAGCACTATTTTTCTACAGCGGTGTGTGGCTAATCCATCCACTAACCTGCTTCCCCCTAAGATAGCAGTACTGATTTGTATAAGGTTTACTCCCCTAGACAGGTTGCCGACCAAGGCTGACAAGTCCCATCCACCCGGATTTTTAGGTTATCTCCCCTAGATGGGTTGCCGACCAAGGCTAACGAATCCCATCCACCCGATTCCTCGATACTTTATCCTTTCAGCAGACTTAATTTATAATTTCCTAGTTACCATTAGAACATTTTCTTTAGCTTATAATCTGCCTCTAGGACTAAGGGTTAAATAAGTTCACAATAAACCCTCTGAACAACTGAAGTCCTTAAATTGCATATTATTTTAATCAAAGTAAAATAGTAACAAAAGTGGAGATTGGGCCTGAGCATATACATACAAAAAGTTAGTGCGCTCCATGGAATAATTATAAACTAGTCTCTGCATCACTTACAGTAAATACCATCTTACAGTAAATCCTCTGAAAAAAGGCAAACAAGGCTTGTGTATCCAGATTAGTACTTATACTGCTGCGGTTGTTCATGGTAGCAGACTAAACATTAGATTTTCGCTTTGTAATCAAACTTAAACTTTTCTCCCATGCTTTATCAAGATAACTCATTTAGATTCGGAATCTACATACTGGGGCAGTGCGTTCTACTCATTACCACGCTCAGTTCTTTTCAAGCCTAGTTCTCTCCTTTTAAATTTTCATATGGTCTTCTCGTTCCCTCCCGCATCAAGAAGGTACCTTCACACACATCATACTTTCCTGACCCTATCTTAAATGGCTTTATCATCCCCTCTTCCTCCTATATGCCAGTGTTGGGAGTCTGTGTCCTCAACCTCTGCTCATAACCCAGGTTCTTCAAAGTAGATATCCACTTGCTAGCTCTGCACTTTCTCCACCGCTTCTGTATCTTTCACCTTATAAATGGAGCCCACACCTGGTTCGCATATTTCAGGTGCGGCCGAACCATCACTATAGAGATTCCTAAAGAGTTTAGTCCAGCGAGACAAGTCGCATTCAATTAGTTTTACGAATTTATCCCATTAGTTACCAGATACTGCCAGGTGAAGGAGTTTGACTGAAGTCTATTCAAAATTGCCTAGTTTAGCATAGAGTCTTAGTTTTATATATATTAGACATTCTAATGAAACTTATCACTCAAGCAAGTATTAAAAAGCAATACATTGTATGTAGTTACAGATTTCAAAGTTTTTGTGAAGTATTACTGTAATTACAAATACTATTAAGTTATATTTGATTAGATATACAGTAAATTTCTAGAATTAAAGTGAACACCTTTAAATTTATTTTATTAAAATTAAAAAAAAGGCATATTGCTTTTTAATTATTACCCAACTAAAATAGTTTTAAGACTAAGACTACAGTAGAGAGTTTACTTACTAACACAACCTTCAAGACTATACTAAATGAAGTTATTTATAATAATTAAGTCTTATAGAAATAAAAAACTAAACATATTTAGAAACTTTATTTATAAATTTTACAAGTCTTTTTTTCCTTAATGAATAAAATACTAATTAATTTAGGGTTAATTTGAATTAGATACCTAGATTAATTTTCTCAATTAGTAATGTACACCGTATGTGGTGGATAGACTTCTTTTATTTCATAATTTTTTTTTTTTTAGTAAGCATAGTTTCCACATAACCATCTTGATAAGTTAATTTGACTATAGTCTTTATTCCAGTTACGGTTAGTTTAGTTTGCAAATTTTATATTTTAATTAATAACTGTTGAAGAGCTTAATTTAAAGTCTGGTAGAGAAAGTTAGTGGGCTAGGCAAAATCTAGATTGGATATTTAATACAGTCATCTAGCAACCTTCACTAACACTATAGTTCATATGGATTTAGCAAAAGCTTTTAAAACAGCTTACAGGTTCACAAGTTCCTAGTTCCAGTAGTCTTAGATAGGTGAAAGTTCAGAGTCCACTAGTCGTTGCCAACACCGTGGACAGCACCTTAGGAAGAGATAATCAAATTAGCAAGATTTCATTAAATATTTAGAGTAAACAGATTAAAGTTTCATACATTTCACAATATTCTAGGATCAAAATTTAAGACTAAATTAACCAGTTATCTACTGTATAGATAATTAGAAATACGTTAATATTTATCATAGTATTGAGAAACGGCATAAACATTAACCAAAATACGTAATCATGATACTTAACAGTTACTAAACCTTTGGTAAACTGGAGATGTGGTGGTGATAGTCCTTCTTGTATGGTATCCAGACTTGAACTGAGTTTCCCCAGAATTTCCTCCATATTTATACCCCTCCTGAGCGGTAATTGAGGTACCATACATTCTGAAAAACAAACGAATGCCGACGAAACCATTAAACTTTCTGAGAAACTATGAACAGGTCAATCCGATGGTTTCAGAACTGGAATGAGTGTGAGTAGGAAAACGGGAAATATAGTATAGCGTATACAATTAGTTTGTTTATATAGCATACAATTAAATTGTATTTCGTTCTATCGTTACCAAAGGTATTATAAGAACTGTAAAGCCTAATTATAACTTTGTATATATATAAACAAATAGGCTACTAAAAATAAAGGGAATCGATTTAGAACAGCCTTGAACTATCTCGTGTGGGGTCAGATTCCCATAAGATCGGCCAACCCCCGCCATATTGATGCCACTGGTGTTATTGGCCTATATTTACACTCGAATATATCTATACCTATAATATACATTCAGCAATACTGATACTAAGAGGTATAATATTATCTGATATACATTTTACATGGTCAAACATATAATAATACCCCTTTGTCTGATAAATACGTCTCCAATACGTCTCCAATATGGCGTCCGAAGATACAAAGATGGCCCAGTTGAATTTCCACTCAAGTCCAATACATTCTGGAAAACGAACGATTACCAAAGAAAACCATGAACCGTCTTTCAATCAGAACAAGTAATTTCTTCATTTCGGTAGTTGATAATCAGTTGTAATTCTTGTAATCATCCCAATATATAAAATAGAGGCAGTTGTATTTGAACATTTATTAAGTAATATATCAATCGTAGTAATAATTGGTATACCTTATATTTTGTTGTAGAATTAAGCCTTAACATGAGCTTGAATCACCAAACCATATCTCGAAACATTCTTAACGGTCCCTAATTTTCACTTAACCCTGTCAAGATCCGATTACGCATATGCTATTTGTAGGCGATTTTATTCAGATTAGGAAGGGTATGTGGCAGTCAGAGAGTGATTTAGAGAGTTTTTACCCTTATAATTCCCACAGATTCTTTGTAAACTATAAACTCGTCTAATAATAGCCAGAATATACTGTCAAAATGCGTCGCAAACTTCAAATGGTTAACTATTTTAGGACGCATATCTTCATATTATTTTGTCCATCATTAGGCAATTTTAATCAGATTAGGAAGGATATATAAACAGAGGATTGATTGAGATATATATTACCTCGTTTGGTCCCTACAGGGCTTTCCTAACCTGAATAAAATCGTCTAATGTTAACCAGGGAAGGATTATAGAGAAGTCAGAGGGTTAGCATTTTGAGTACAGTACCAGCGACGTGTTATATTTTATTATAGCTATATTTAGACGATATTATGCAGCTTAGTAAGGATCTGTGGTAGTTAAAAAAGTTGGTTGAGATAGTCTGAAGTCTTATTGCTCGAGGTCCTTTTTTAAGTTGAAGAAAATCGTCTAATAGTTGCCAGAATATGATGAAAAGGACACCCCTGGTACTGAACGGGTTAAGTATCGAGAAATTACTTACTAAGGAATTCAATTGGCCACTTGCGAGTTTCGTTCTATAAGGAAGTTGGAGCTGTAGACATCGATATTTAACATAATTACCAGCTAAAATGTGGTTGTAGTACATTTATAAATACATACAACTAAATTCAACATAAGTTTTAGCCATTAGACATCTACTTTATTATTGTATTTCTGTTTAATACCGATGTTTACGATTCCAACTTACGTTTTAGCCATTAGACATCTACTTTATTATTGTATTTCTGTTTAAGGGGAGGGTTTTAGTCTGGTCCCTAGATATCCATCAAGCTTAAGATTACACCCCCTTGAGCCCCTTTCAAGATAAATTTGTACATTTTTCGGTAGAAAATTTTCCCGGCTAAAAGCCGGTTCCTCTTAAATAACAGGCTCGCTATAGTTCGCCAGGATAAAATCGACACCTAAATGGCACGAAAGGTCTTAAAATTTACAGAAATGGGTCGAAAGTTCTTATTCTTAAAATTAGAAAAGCAATGGGGCTAAACATGAGGGAGAAAGGAGTCAAGACAAAAATCCCTCGAGTGGAAATCTCCCCTTAATGTTCAAGAGTGTTGTCCAACTTATCTGGAACAGGGTATAGTGCTGCCCATTGCAATTGACCACTTTCGAGTTTCAGGCTATAAGGAAGTTGGAGCCATACACATCGATATAAAACAGAAATTAAATATATAATCAGCAATCTTATGGTTAGATTGATTGTATGTAATTAAACTGGTAATTCTGTTAATTATCGATATCTACAGCTCCAACTTCCTTATAGCCTGAAACTCGCAAGCGGTCAAATTAACTACTATATTCTCTTGACTGGCTTTTATTTAACTGGCTAAAACATAGATATAAATACATTGCAATAATAATGCCGGTTTCTGATGGATAGAAAGTATAACTAATTTGGTTTGATCATTGACGTATTTAAAATATTTACTACGATCGTATTTAAGCTGGTAATTTTTCGGGCATAGGCTGAGAGCCTTAACATTCACCGCTTTACATTGAACAGTGAAGCCCGTGAGGTCTTGTTCCAGTCTAGGGAGTGAGACATGAATGATACTACTATTACTACTACTACTAATAATAATAGCCTAATAATAATAATAATAATAATAATAATAATAATAAAAGGTCTTTAGAGGCTAAATAAAATCGTCTGTTGGTGACCATGAACATTTTACATCCGTTATTTGAGTGTATAATTACGTATAATATAATTGCGGCCGTTAAAAGAATGGAATTTTCCCCTAGAAAGCGTGGGCTCATGATACAGTCATGCTCAAAAATCAAGTTCGACCTTCATGTCTATTTCCCGTATTTGATATATGAATAAAATACTCAGTAATAGCAATGAATAAAGTTATAATTCAATTATTTTCATCGTGTGCTAAGAACTTTATTTTTCCTCACATTATTGTAGCCTATATATTGATAAACTAAACACAATTTAGGAAAGACATTGACATTTGAGCATCACTGTATCGTTTCATAACTCGGGTAAATTCAAATTAGCCAATCAGCATCTACCACCCTAGCCTCGCACGGGGTCACTGGCAAGTGGAGGATGCTCATTGGTCGAAAAGCAAGTTCCAAGTTCGCTTTCTGATATTAAAAAACAGGAGTGGATTCAAACCTAATTAGAAATAATTGAAATGTTTAGCCTACTCTAATTTTGTACATTGTACATTAAACCGTAAAATTTATGGCAAATGCTATCCAATTATGCTTTGCAGAGTAAAATCTAAATAATTGATGATATTCTAATTTGTGCTTCATATGGTATGAGTCGAATCAGACTAAATACTAATTTCGCATTATTCTCGGTATTTTACTCTACTAATGCTTTTAATATTAATTTAACATCAAAGTTTAAATAATTATTACCTATATACTGTATAATTGTGTTACATAGATAAACTAATATTGATGAACAAATATAAATACGAAAGTAAATAATGAGTTTCGTTTCGTTTGAGCGAGTCGAATCATCAATACAGTACTGTATGTAGGGACAGCATTGCCATTTTCAAGTGACCTCTGCTAGATGTAGATATATATGCTGTGTGTAGCGGTAAGTATTGATATCTAGCAACATAAATATTGGCTATAGTCTGAAGAATTTAACGATTATAGAACGATAATAAGATATTGTGCCAATCATCTAATGATATTATGCATGTTATATAATATCTATCTACATTCTAGCCAGTTTTGAAGCATATTTGAGCGCTTTGTTTTTGTATTTGGCTTCGCTATCTAGCAACTTTTATGCTTAATCTAGCGGTCCTAGCGAGATTTGCTTACATATAGCGTCTATTGTTTAAGTTTTCGTGGGGTATATACCTATAGTATTGAGATTAAGACCACCTATTTGTGATTATTGTGACAGTTGTAAAACATACAACAATATATTTGTGTGTTTTTAGCAGTTTGTTTGTCATTATACGAGTTTTAATCGAATCTAGCGGAGTTTGTGTATTTTTAGACTCATGATGGGATATATTATATATTCCTGTATTATTGAGATGAGGACCACATATGCGTGATTTTAGAGATGATTAAAAGCATTACAGCGGTATAGTAGAAATTTATACCCAAAATTCCCAAAAATGTAGGGTATCATTATCTAGCGGTCTAATCTAGCAACATTTTATCGGATAGACTGGCAACGCTGACAGGGAAAGCGTCACTTAGGCGAAGGGGTTAGGTGAGTGATGGTGTGCCCGTATTATAGCTCCTGTTGGACGATGTTTTTGTTTTGTTTTCATTTTTTCCGTTATAGCCTATTTATGTACTATGCTGGTCTTCAGACATTAAAGGATATGTGGAACGTCTTATGTGATGATTACAGACTAGTTAAATAGATCGTGAGTCTTAATTTCATTCTAGAATGTTCTGTGTTGACGTTTCCGGTAGCCATCTAAATGTTGACTGGTCACGTGTCCTCCCAAACTTGGTATAATTTTACTTTCAGGCCACTGATTTTGATATGCTTGAGTTTTTCTAGTGTTTTGAGGGTTATGTTTAATAAGAATGAAAGCTAATCGTAAATTATTAAATATTTGAGTAGGCTAACCCTAGTCAAACGACCTACCTTGGGGGTTCTCCACTTCCCACCCCCCTACCTCAGATGCTATTGGTCTAACCATTATTATTGAAGTTGAGAAGGTAGCCTAGCCTACTCAAATAATGTGCAAGGGTGAATCAAAGTAACCGAAAGCAACCAAGGTAAATATTCAGATTAGGCTAGGCCTAGCTAGGTTAAATATTTACTTTGGGTCAATATTTTGTTGTCTACCGTATGGATTTCGACGGTTATAATATTTGGTACGATTTTAGTTACTGGACACCTATTTGACAGGTACCGCCAACGATTTAATACATTTGTTTTTCGGTTTCCACGCATCCAACACCAAGCTAGCCTACACCCTTTTCTGGTGTACGAAACACTAAAAAAAGCAATGGGGACACTTTAACCCTTGTCTAGCGGGGTGTTTTGGGCTCATTTGGGCATATTCAGGCCCTCCTGCATGATAAATCAAGCATCTGCATGAAAACAAAATTATTTAACAAAAAACTAGGCACTAAAAGTTTCAAAATGAGACCAGAACGAGCTACGTAGCACTCGTGGTTCTCTTGCAGTGGTGTGCCACGAACATGGAAGTTTAGCATATATCGGTATATTTTTCCCAGCTATGCTCACTACTGGCTACACTGCCGGCCTCTCGAGAACACAGGGAACATGAGTTAATGGGCGGCGGTAAGCTCTGGGAGTCAGCTGTCTGGCCCGCTGCTCTCCCGGCCATTTGCACTCGATTTTAACCCTTTAAAAGCCTTTACTCCCCCAGACATATATGACGCGATCGCGTCATATGGTCTAGTGAACCAAAAACTGCGTCATATGGACTTATCTCCATACCTCTCCAATAAGTTTATGACGCGATTGTGCGTCATATGAGCTCAGTAAGTCCGATAAGTTACCATACGATAAAACCGTTGGTGGCAACCTCAGCCTCCTCCGATAATTCTAACGGCCACAGTGTTGTTGTGAGTGTAGTGCGAGGTAGTGGCAATGATCCTGGGGCTCCCGCCTCCTCGGACTTATTGGAACATAATATGTCGGAGGGATTTAATAATGCTCCTAACTTGCTGCAAATTGGTGCACGACTTAAGTCGAGTGCTGCTCTTAACTCCCCCAGACATATATGACGCGATGGTTCAATGTTATTTTAATACCACAAATTTTGTTGATATATTTGAAGATAGATATTTAATCTATATGCTTTAACCCGTTGAGCCCCGGCTAGTTATAATATTTTGTTCACCCCAGTCCCAAGCCATTTTAATTTCTTTTTTTTGTTTGCTAAAATGGAAGACAAGGATGAGAAATTAAAAAAAAAAAAAAAAAAAAAATCACCTCGGATATTTTTTTTTGGGGGGGGGGAGCCTCAAAAAAATTTGTTGAGCCAAAATGGAAGAGAATGGTGAGAAATGAAAAAAAAAAACTCACCTCGGTCATTTGGGGTGGGGGGGGGGTCGAAAGTTTGTCTCCCCCGCATGACCACCCGCCCGGGAGCACTAGGGTGAAAACTGAGTATGGCATTGTACGGCATACATCCTAAGGAGTGTCTCACATAAATCTCAAGTCTCTAGCTCCCATATGACCGGAGTAACGAAGGTTCAAAGTGGCGGTGAACTAAGGGTGTAAAGTATCCCCACTAAGCCCACCACCACCAGCCGCGCGGCTGTCTCGGCCCGCTCACACCTACCGGCCCAGCTCCCACACACACTACGGTACCTCCCCCTTCTATTCTCCCGCCATTTCCTACCTTACGAGCCACGTAAGTGTTTTTTATATGTCGGACGCACGTGATGCGTCGCTGGGAGTTGATCAAACACTGCCGACGCATCACGTGCGACGCTGGGTCTCACCGGGTTAAAGATCATAAGAAAATTTGTTTTAACCCTCGGCAAAACCTAATAACAAAGTATGGTACTAAAATGTCTTTTTCGTAACAAGGTTGTCAATACGGTACTTCCAGTTATCGATAGCTCTAAAGATCATATGAAAATGTGTTAAACCCACGGAAAAACTAATATAAAAGTATGGTACTAAAATTTAATGTTCGTAACAAGGTTGTCAATACGGTACTTTCCCGTTATCAATGTACAATCAAGCTGAAGAATGCAGAGTAAACACCATAGACTTCATCGACCTTTCTTTCACCTTCATATAATCGACAGCCAATTTTTTTTATTTTTTATTAAGGGTACTCAACCAGCGGGGGTGTGGGGGCAGCAGCCCCCACCCATAATACTAGGTTAGGTTAGGCTAATGTCTTTTCAAATCACTATCGGGGAGCGAGCATGTCTCAACATCGATCGATAGGCCTAATGGGGAAAATAGGTTTTCCCGAGATTTCTAATTAATTACAAACACTATATATTGATGCAAATGACCAATTTTGTTTATAAAAAACACTCGGAAAATTCGTGGTATTAAAATAACATTTTTCCGACGCGATCGCGTCATATGGACTAGTGAACCAAAAACACATATGACGCGATCGCGTCATATGGACTTATCTCCATACCTCTCCTATAAGTTTATGACGCGATTGCGCGTCATATGAGCTCAGTAAGTCCGATAAGTTACCATACGATAAAACTGTTGGTGGCAACCTCAGCCTCCTCCGATAATTCTAACGGCCACAGTGTTGTTGTGAGTGTAGTGCGAGGCAGTGGCAATGATCCTGGGGCTCCCGCCTCCTCGGACTTATTGGAACATAATATGTCGGAGGGAGTTAAAGGGTTAATAATGATAATATGAGACGAAATATAAAGACCACTCGGTTGCGTTCGTGGAAGTTGTTGTTGTTGTTGTTGTTCCCCAGGCTGCCTGGCCGAACAGCCCCAAGGTCCCGAGCAAGGCCAAGGCCATAGAGCGCCCCCACAAAACCCTCCCTGCTTACCACTAACAAAACCCAGGTGACCAAAGCCACTCTAAGGCAGGGAGCTGAGGAGGGCGCGGAAACGCCCGGGAAACAAAAGCCCCACCCAAGGCCCTGTGCCCCTCAGCAATGATGAAGGGAAAGTTGAGGGGCAAGGGAAAAATGTGACGCTTTGGCTCCCAATCTGCCAACTTTTAGGTTGGCAGTAGGGAGGTCGATCCACGGAAAAGACGCCGTCACTTGAGATCTAGAAGATATATAAGTAAAAGGAACAGTCAGAGTAAGCTATGGGTATGGCAGAGATCGCTCTGCTCTCACTCTGATAGACCAGCCCATCACCACATGACTAGAACCCAATCCTCTCAGCATCAGCATCAGCTAGGAAAGGCCCTAGAAAGCCGCCTTTGGCGGGGGGATAGCTCCCCTACTTCAACTCCTTTCGGAGTTGGGCACCCGCCCGTTCGTGGAAGTAGCGTCGCTTTGTTTACTTTACGCTCGGAGTGACTTCCCGGTCCCGCCTTTGGCGGTCGACTTCAAATGGCTAAGCTTATATAACCAGTTGTTGGGTCAATTTTTTATAAAGACTTGCATTATAGGCCGTGGGATACAGGACAGGGTTGAGGGGGGGCTCTGCCCCCCCTCACCCCCCCGTGAATTATAATAATCGTCATATGTGGCCAGCAGGGGGCAAGTAAAACAGCTGGCCGTCACCTCGAGCGTCCTGGGTAAAAAAAACGCGACGATCCGAAGCGACGACGGACTCCCCCCGCCGCCGATTTTCGGCACAAACGCCCCGTTTTATTCTCGTCGAAAACCACATTTAAAAAGTTATTATATCGTTTTCAATACTACTACCGGACCAGAAAAAGGTGTAGCTTGGTGTTGGATGCATGGAAACTGAAAACAAATATATATTAAATCCTCGGTGGTACCTGTCAAATAGGTGTCCAGTAACTAAAATCGTACTTAGTATTGTAGCTCGCCGATTTACAGAGTTCGGCATGTCGCTTTGTTTACATGGCTATCCTATAGCCTACTGTTCAGCGATGGTGCTAGTGGGCGTAGCATCCACCTTGTTTATACATAAGTCGCACGCTCAACAGTTAAGTTCACGTCTATTTTGACTATTGTATTTAGCCTAGCCTAGGCCTAGGCCTATATATTATTTTTATTTTATGATATTGTATTTAGCCTAGCCTATAGGCCTATATTATATTTATTTTTTGGTAAGGATGTAGTATTCGGGTGTACCGCCCGCCTGGCTTACACTAGGATACTCGCACCGTCGCACGCTAGCAATCATGTCCCCTTCTATTTTGACTGCCATAGGATACAATTGATCCTAGGTTGAGAGGGGGCTTTGCCCCCTCACTCCCCTCATTATTATTATAGATGATGATTTCAATAAGTCATGTGGGGGATGAACCGATCTTGTATCCTACATTGGAATTATAACTAAAACCATGAAAACGCTAATTTGTCAAAAACTTAAATATAAGGGTGCGAGCCTTTTCCCAATAATTACCCGAAATTATCCCACGACCAGCTGATAGGGGTAAAGCCCCCCTCATCCTATAATGGTATCCCATGGCCGGTAAGAAAACAATTTACCCGTACCCAATAGCTGGCCGTGGTTGAAGGGGGCTATGCTCCCCTCACCCCCCATGACTTATTGTCGTCGTCATATATATTACCAGCAGGGGGCAAATGACAACTTGCCGAGGAATAACAAAACAAAAAGTAATATTTAACGCGAACGTAACTTTGAGCGTACGACTTACGGCCACTAACATCATACATAATTTGATATACAAAGGAGTTTTTCGGGGCGAAATTTGCACGCTCGCGGTCACGACCATTACGCGTCTAATTTGAATGCTTTCATTTCCCAAATTATCCCAAGGCCAGTGAATATTTGCGCCCCTGCTGGCATGATTTATGCTTTAATGGATTTTTTTTTATCTAATTAGATGGCCGGGCAAGAATGTAGTTACCGGGTGTACCCCATCATGTTCCCGTCTATTTTGACTGCCTTTGGATACAAAAATACATTACCCTAACCAAACAACCTAACCTAGTATTATAGAATTATAAGTATTTATTTTATTATAAGTATTATAAGTATTATAGATAATTTATATTGTATGTCGGTAGTGGTACACCCGGTAATTACATCCTTCCCGATGGCCGTCGAACTCTCCGAATTGGTGCGTTACGGTACTATGCTTATAGTTCATCTGGATATATTTAATATTACTCATGAAACTTTACTGAAGTGCGGGACAATATTATGTTCTATCCAACAACCAACTCTACTCCTAAAATCGATTAATGAAATATTACAAACGCATGTGGCAGTCCGTGGATTCGAATCCAGGATGCTCACACCGAATATCAACACCTTATGCATTGCACCACGAAGGCAGTTAAAGGATGGTGGACACTGCCTACAATATGTATGAGTAGTTGTGTACACCCTTTGTGGTGGATTTTGTTCTTTTATTTAAAAACAAAACAAAATTAAGCGTTGTTTCCACATAGCGATTTTGATTAGTTCTTTTGCATTTATCTTGTGTCGTCCCAGTTTTAGTTTGTTTATTTTGCAAGTTTTACATTATAATTGGAGCCAAATAGCTAACTAAAGCCGGTATCACGCGAGAGCTTTTATAGTCAAAATTTGTCTGGCAACATTTCTAGAGTATTTTGCACTGGTATTGGAAACTAGACTGATGGTAGATGAATTTAGGTGACAGAAATATTATAAATGTTGACCTCATAAGCTGCCAGACCAGTGTTAAGGATAAATGTTAGGTGAAAAAGCGCTTGTGTGATACCGGCTTTAGAGGGATGCCGAAGACCGAGCTGCCTGGCAAAAGGACTGACCTACACAAGTGTTGATCATAGTCTTTAATTTATTATTATTATTTTTTATTATGTGGATGAGGGAGACAATAGGCAGAACTGCCGGTGATGAGTGCCTCCTCCAGTGTTAAAGAGTGACATGACTAAAATCAAGGAATGTTGGAGCCAAACTGCCTGTATGTACCTCACCCGTAATGAAAGGGTTAATGAAAGACCAGAAATTAGCACTGTCTTTCAAGTACAGTACTGTACTGTATATGTATTTATAATGGTTATGTAGAATTTTAATGCCAATTTTTTCTTGCAGATCTGTATATCCCGGGTTTAGCTGACTAGCAGTCCAACACCAAACCGACTAGGTCACTGAGGACGCCTGTGTTGTATTCATTCATCTGTAATTTTAAGGTAAGCTTCATACGATTTAACATTTTATGCTTTTCATTAATATGCAGTTTTTGTCTTTTCCTTCTTAACTAACAAGTTTGATGTTAGGAAGGATCTTTATCAAAGTGTTATAATTTGTCTTTATACATACAAGGTGCCATTTTGTCTCACATCCAGGCAGCCCTATTCATGTTTGCCTCACTTATATATTTATTTTATTTTGAGATCAGATTGTAGTAATGGATCCCACAGTTTAGTAGATCTACCCCTCAGTGCAGCTACCTCTACAGTATGTTCACAGACTTGCATCATCTCACTCACATTAGATAATCCATTCTCTGCACATTCCCAAAGCCTGCTTGTTGGCATATTTAAGTTGATGCTCTTGATGCCGAAGTTGTAAATTGATGGCTCGCTTTTGTTCGCCGGGAAGAAATAATAATAATAATAATAATCTGGTCTTTTATTTCTCGTAAGCGCCAGTTCTTCCAGAGGAATTCACTAGCGCTCGTAACTCAGTGCACCACAATCAAGAGAAGTGTGGTGCAGTTCACCTATAGTTCAAGCAACAACAATTATTTAACATGGCAGCAGTTAGAGTCTGTAACGACCTGTCACTGTGCCACTTGCAAGATCATAACTCCTACAGAAGAGAAAGGTTTTCAACTTTTTTTGAAAGAGTCTATGGAGTTCAGCTGTCTAATTGATAAAGGCAATTCATTATATAACCTAGGAGCCACGAAAGAAAAGGACCGATCAGAGAAAGAGGGCTGCTGGATAGCTGCCGGTTCATCAAGACGCAGCACATCATCACTGCTTCTCAGGATCGCACCAGAACGTGCCAAAGGGCGTCTCAAGAGGTCAGCAAGATACTTAGGTTCGCCAAACATAAGTGCCTTAAAAGTCAAAAGACACAACTTAAACTCTATCCTAGCTTTAACTGGCAACCAGTGCAGCTCTATCAAATATGAAGAAGTGGGGGTTCTTGGAGGCAGATCAAATATGAGCCTCGCTGTTCTATTTAGTATGGACTGAACTTTTTGTAGTAAGTAATTAGGAAGGCCAACCAATAAGGCATTACAATAGTCCACACGTGATAGGATAATTGAGTGAACCAATGTTAGAAGACAGCGCTTGTTAAGAAACCGTCTAACTGAATACAAGTTTCTGATTTGGAGATTACAAATTTTTATGACCTGATTGATGTGATTCTCATAGTTCAATTTAGAGTTGAAGTATACTCCAAGGTTTCGCACTGAGCTTACTGGGCGAAGTTGAGAACCTCCAATATCCAGAGTCACTACATTTTCAGCATCATTTCCCCTTCTATTTCCATGAATGATAATGATCTCTGTCTTGTTCTCATTCAGTTTGAGTTTCCACTTTGCCATCCAGATCTTAATGTCAGACAATAAAGATTCCATTTTGGTCTTTGTATCATTAATGTTTTCTATCTTCACATACAACTGAGTGTCATCAGTGTAAAAGTGATAGGCAACACCATGAGCATCTAGCAAGGATGCCAAGCTGCTAGTGTAAACTATAAAGAGGATCGGTCCCAGAACCTATCCCTGAGGAACTCCAAACAACAGGGGGGCTTGGTCAGAGATGGTATGGCCAATCACCACAGGCTGAAATCTATTGATAAATATGATTTGAGGAGCAAGAGTGCTCTTCCACGAACACCGTAAGAATGCAGATCTTTTAACAGTAGGTCATGGTCCACTGTATCGAAGGCCGCAGAAAGATCCAACAAAACCAAGAGAGACGCCTTCCCGTTGCATGTGTTCTCCACCAAATCATTCTGAATCTTACATAAAGAGGTCTCAGTTGAATGGTATTTCCTATATGCAGACTGAGCAGGAGGAACAGATTTGTTCTGTTCAAGCAATGGTACCAATTGATCGAGTATGGCCCGCTCAATTATTTTTGAAAGAAATGACAAGTTTGAAACAGGTCGGTAACTTGACATATCCTCAGCATCAAGTCCATGTTTCTTTAGAAGAGGCACCAATAGAGCTTGTTTCTCAGATTGCACAAAGTTACCCTCCATGAAGCATCTGTTTACAATTTTACAGATGAAGTCTGCGACATGCAGATAGACAAATGACATCTTGGATACATTGATAGGATCAAGCTTGCAGAAAGTTTTATTCATGTCTCTGACATAACTAATAATTTTACTTGTGTCCACTGGATGGAATGATGAAAGGATACTATTAATTTCATGTGGAGGTTGGAAATCCACCGAAAACTCGTCATTGATCAATGTATTTTCTAATGCGTGGTATCTTAGTCGTGAAAAATGAAGAAAAATCAGAGGCCAGTCGAGCGCTTGGCACGGAGGCAGGACAGGGAGCCATGTTCTTCCGACCCAACAAACCATTTACAACCTCAGCAAGCTTCTTTTGATCATTGCCACAGGAATCAACTCTGTTTTGATAATACTTAGACTTTTCAGCTTTCACTGCACAGACTACATCTTTTCTTGCCGATATATATTCCAGTCGAGTTTCCTCCGTTCGCTGCAAGCGCCACTTTCGTTCTGCTCTCCTACGTTGTCTGCGGAGAGAGTTAACTGGTGGGCCGTACCAAGGTGAATCATCACGCACAATAATTGTCTTCACAATCTCCGGGCAATGATGATCAAAGACAGATTGAAGTACCCTGTTATGAATCTCAGTTAGTTCATCAGATGAAAGAACAGAGCAGCTGATGGGATTTAGAGACTGGTCAATTTCATGACAAATAGACACCTTAATGGCACGAAAGTCCTTAAAACAGCCAAACTAATGGGGTGACTGTCTTAAAATCCCAAAATTAATGGGGCTGAAGATGAGGGAGGAGGAGGTTCAGAAAATCCCCTCTTAATTGTGGATAAGTTATAGTGGCGATAGATCTGAATTACTGTACCATCCACTTACCCAGCGATGTTGGTGGTAAATATTTGGATGAATCCGATCCCAAAGATACCATGCAGGTACTAAGTGTACTTAAACTATTGAAGCGAGTTTGTAACGAGTACCCGCAGCTTATGAGAGTTCCGTATGGAGCTCAGTGGTCTGGTTAATCTGCTCTACATAACTAACTAACTAACCCGCAGCTTATTAAATTATTACTTATTATTACATTAGGCAACCGGCTGGTCAAGTGGATAGCATCTTGACTTCCCGTGACACACGGGCGTGATTTAAAAAGAAAAAATTCTAGTAAACCGTGGTTGTTACTGCCTCCCTTGAGCACGGGGGTGGGGTAATAGTCTGTTAACTATTAAAGCGCTATTGAATCTTGAATTAGAGAAATTTCGCTTAATAAAAATGACGTGACTCTGATTATTATTGCTAAATTACTATTATTAAGAATTTGGATTGTTTTAATAGACCACAGTTGTGTTTATTGTTTTGCGTAGAATAAGAATGCATGTTATTGATATATTTCAGTAAAACAATAGTACATGTACAGTATTATTATTATTTGAATGAAAACATGTCTTTTTAGTCAACAGTAACATTTGCATTAAAGTTATAGTAGTTGTAGTAATAGCAGCATATAATAGTTTACCCAGAGCACTGAATCTAAAGACTCACTGGCCTGGCCATTAAACTTAGAAAATATCTCATTTCCAAGTACTGTATCTCTTAAAAATAGATGCATAATGTGTGTTAGGTTATTTATGTACCGGTATTTATTGTTAATTTCCATTATTATATTTGTTTTTCAGGTTAGGAAAGCCCTCAGGTTATTTATGTGTTTATTGTTGATTTCCATTATTATATTTGTTTTTATAATGTAAAACTTGCAAAATAAACAAACCAAAATGTATACGAACACAGTAAAAAGACAAAGTAACTAATCAAAATCGTTATGTGGAAACAACGCTTTAGTAAAATAATAATTTATAATTAAAAGAACACAATCCACCACATAGGGTGTACATTACTACATGAGCAAGTTAATCTGTTTCCCAAGCAAACTAATCGCACACATAACGCACTATCGTCACGTTGTTGTTGTTCCCCAGACTGCCTGGCCGAACAGCCCCAAGGCCCCGAGCAAGGCCAGGGCCATAACCGAGCGCCCCCACAGAACCCTCCCTGCCTACCACAATAGCCTGGATGACCAAAGCCACTCCATGGCGGGGAGCTGAGGAGGGTGCGGAAACGCCCGGGAAACCAAAGCCCCACCCAGGGCCCTGGCTTCCAATCTTGGTAGATTGGGAGGTCAATCCACGGAAGAGACGCCGTCACTTGAGATCTAGAAAATATATAAGGAAAAGGAACAGTCAGAGTAAGCTATGGGTATGGCAGAGATCGCTCAGTTCTCACTCTGATAGACCAGCCCATCACCACATGACTAGAACCCAATCCTCTCAGCATCAGCTAGGAAAGGCCCTAGAAAGCCGCCTTTGGCAGGGGGATAGGTCCCCTATTTCAACCCCTTTCGGGGTTGGGCACCCGCCCTCAACACATTATTTTATCCAAAGGCAGTCAAAATAGACGGGAACAGGATGGCAAGCGTCTGCCCCGGCTCCGCGTATTGTAAACAAGGCTGGCGGTACGCCCGAATTCTACACTCTACCCAAACTCTCCTTGAGCAAAATGTAATATCTAAATAAAATACTGTACAGTATTGTAATGTTTGCTTTATCTTGCAGGTTGAGTGACACGGTAGCAACACATCGCACCAGACTAACCCTTCCTGTCGTCACCAGACAACTACAAGGTCACAATGATTAAGGTAACATCAATAAGTTATGTACAGATCTTCCTGACTATCCGATGGCCCGATTTACGTTATTATTATAGAATTTTTGCCGTTTGTGTTTTGGCTGGTTTGAGAATGCATTCCCATTTATCCCATAAATTTTATGGTTTGCTATACGATTTTTCCATTTAAGATTGGGTGTTCAGGAACGTAAGCCAATTGTAAATCAAGGGGAACCTGTATTATCCATAAGCAATGGCTGTAGCGTGGTTATTAGAGCACTTGGCTGATAGCCGTGACCGTGAAGTTGAGGGTTTGAGTCTTGGGCCAGCCAGTGTTCTATATGGTTATGCATTGTAGATTGAGACGAGGCAATGTGGAAAAGAGCGGTGCATACCCATGTGCAGTGTGTGGAAAGGGTGTGGGCGTAAACGCGATTCAATGTAGCATCTGTTGACGCTGGGTGCACCATAGGAGTAAGCGCTGTAGTAGAATAAAGGGACCCCTGCCGAAGGATAAGTCAGAATTAGAGAAATTTAAGTGCGTATTATGCAAAGGCGAGCTTGTGTTAAGTGATGATCCTGTGGCTGTGAATGTTGGAAATAAGTCATTGGAGCTGGTGGACAAGTTTTGTTACCTAGGAGATACCATCTCTGCCGGTGGTGGGGCCGAGGCTGCCACTGTCGCTTGAATAGATGTGGCTGGGGGAAGTTCAGAGAACTGCTGCCAATTCTGACCATGAAAAGAATGCCTCTACCCCTGAAGGGAAAGGTGTATGTGTCATGTGTTAGAAGTGGAATGACGTATGCCTCAGAAACATGGGCCGTTAAAGTAGAGGATGTCAACAGAATGGAACGTAATGAGATGAGAATGGTGAGATGGATGTGTGGGGCCAGGCTGCAGGATATAATAAAAAATGTTGAGCTGAGGAGACGTTTAGGTATAAAGAGTAATAGAAAAGTGATGCGTACAAGTAGACTGGGATGGTATGGACAGTTGGAGAGAATGGATGAACAAAATTGGGTGAAAAAATGCAGGTCTGTGATTGTTGAGGGAGCTGCACCAAGGGGTGGACCGAGGAAGACCTGGGATCGGACTATACATGCTGATCTCAAATCCAAAAACTTGACAAGTGAAGCAGCCCTTAACAGGGTTGCCTGGAACGCCACCATTAGGACAAAAGACTGAAACTGCACGTATGTGTGGAGCACTCAGTCTGAAAATGTTATGTATGTATGTATGACGCCACAGTACTGTACTGCTAGCTGCCAAATATGCTTTCCCAAGACTGGAACCCTTAACCTCACAGTTTGCAGGCGAGTGCTCTACCAACCGTGCTACACTAATACAACCTGTGACCTGTGGCGCTTGCTCCGTCAATGTTCGATGAGCAACTTTTTTCTCCTACCGGTACTTGTTTTTTGGTATTTTGTCATTGGAATCGACAACTAGACTGAATATTTAAAAAATTTAAGAGACTGAACTAGTATATATCTGTAATTAAGAAGATGCCAACCACAATTGCCTGGAAAAGTGCTTGTTACTGACTTAATAATCATAAACTTAACCCTTTGAGGAGTATGATGCATTTTAGTTTATTCCGGCTATCATTAGAACATTATATGTATTGTAGGAATGACCTTTAGTGATGTAAAGGGTCAAACAAACTCAATAAATCCAGAAAAAGTGCTTGTGTGACACTGGCTTAAAGGAAATGTTGTGAGATAGAAGTATTAAATACAGTATTATAGAATCATTGAAAAAGTACAGTACAGTACTGTATTCTTGTCTGGTAATCATTAGACAATTGTATTAAGTTTATGTTTGAGTTGTGTAAGTCAGAAGGTGAATTGACCTTTTACGATTTTCAGGCTATAAGGAAGTTGGAGCCATAAGCATCGATATCATTTCATTTTAGTTTTCACCAACCCACCAATTAATTTACAAATAAACCTAACTAATGAAATCAATTAAAGTAATAAATACATGTGGTACTCCAAGGACTCGAACCTAGGATACCAAAATTCCGCACACTAAGCATTACGCTATCAAGACAGTACCTGTATTAATGTAGGTTTCATTCATAAATTTAAAGAACGAGTGCTGCACACAAAGTGTGGTTTTATGTAGTTTTACAAGGTCTACAACCGTGTTTTAGCTGGTAATTGTGCTAAATATTGATGATCACAGGGTGCAGTTTTAATATAGGAGTGCAACGATTCGGAAAGTTGGGTGCGTCGCTTTGTTTACATGGTTATTAACTGTTAACGCTTTCAGGCTCATATGACGCAGAGGTTGCCTGATTAGCAATAAGAAATAGAGTTCTCTCACTCTTCAAAATTAGTTTTCTGCCCACAGCTAACTCAAAGACAACTGCAGAGGTTGAAATAACTAAACTAAAGGTTTCTCAATACCCCTGATGGTAACAAAGGCTTTAAAGTATCCCTAATAGGCTCAAAATCGCGTCATATGTCGGAGAGGGTTAAGCAGGGGTGTGGCCCCAGCTAATAATACTAGCTTAGGTTACGTTAGGAAAGCTTATAGATGATACAGGTATATGACTAAATTCGGATTTTTTTTTTCGTCAAACTAGACATACCGGTAATTAGATCATCTCCGAACTCTCAAAATTGGCGCGCTACCATTCTGTACTAAAACTGCACCAATTACAGCTCCAACTTCCTCATAGCCTGAAAGTCCCAAGTGGTCAATTAAGATGCCAGTAGCATTTGAACCACATATTCTAAAAAGTTAATTTTATATGTTGAGTAAAATCATCTGGCAACAGCAGCAGTACCGGTAACGTTTTTAGTGGAAGATGCTTTTCCTGCTTGTATGCTGGTTACTATTAGATAGGTTTGCTTAGGCAAACCTTTTTTTTTATGTAGAATGTTTTGTAATTTGCTCCCTAGACCTCTATCTAGCTTTATAGAGATACCAGTATCTCTAATGTAGATATTTGAATGTTTATTTGTAAATGCCCTTCCATGGCCGACTCGAGACAGAGCCCAAACAGGGACCCCCAAAAAAAAAACAAAAAAAAAAAAACAATTTGCACACATGTAGATTGCCCAGGGATACTAAGGACCTCCATCACTCCCCGGGTCCCAGACCTCCCGGAGAGGTTCCGCTAACATCATAATTATATACCAAGGAGTTTTTTGGGGCGATATTCGCACACTTGCGGTCACAATTATTGGATCGGATCGAACCTGCCAATAGGTACACCAGCCCTTTAGTGAACTAAATTTGTTGATATCCAGAATAGACTGAAAATGCGTCATAATCCTCAGAGGGTAATGTCTTAACCAGTAGCCTACAATACTGGTGACGTCCTTTTCATTATATTGCGGAAACTATTAGATGATATTCAGATTTGGAAGGACCTCTAGCAATAAGATGGCTTAAAACAATCTCAACCAACCCTTTTAACTATCACAGATCCTTCCTAAGCTGCATACTATTGTCTAAATATAGCTAGAATACAATATAACACACGTTGCTGGTAATCAAAGGGTTAATGAGTGCCTTCTCTTGCAGATGAAGTCAACAATGGCCGAGCAGCATAACCCGTCATAGAAGCCTAAAGACTGGTAGTATCTCTTCAATCACCATTTAGGCCACTGTATTTAAGCTAAGTACTGTATAACTGTTTTCGTATACATATTAGAGTGTCGGTATTACTGTTGTTGTTGTTCCCCAAGCTGCCTGGCCGAACAGCCCCGAGCAAGGCCAGGGCCATAACAGAGCGCCCCCACAGAACCCTCCCTGCCGACCACAATAAAGCCTGGAGTGACCGAAGCCATTCCATGGCGGGGAGCTGAGGAGGGAGCGGAAACGTATAGGTTTTGTGTTGCATTAATTTAAGTGATTTGTGTGTGTGTTTTTTTTTTTTTTTTTTTTTTTTTTTTTTTTTTTCTTCTTCTTCCCCCCCCCCCCCGAGAGCAATTGAATGATGCGGAAATGATGGGCGCTTGTGAGAAATAAGTACCGTAACGTAACATGCTTAATATTATTATGTACACTCTATAACAGGGTGTCCAACTATTACAAAGTAGTTTTAACATTGGAATTAATATGAGAAAATATAGGAAATTTGACATGAATACTTTTTTTTATTTATTATTCAATTTACTCGCTAGACCTCCATCAAGCTTTTAAAAACACCCCCTAGACTCCCATTCAAGTTAAATTTATAAATGTTTCGGTAGCAAAAATATCCCGACCAAAGGACGATTCCTCCTAAAACTACAGGCTCGCTATCGATCGTCAGGAAAGAAATTCCACCTTAATGGCATGAAAGGCCCTAATATTGACAAACAAAAGGGTTAAAGTTCTTAAAATCGCTAAAATAGTTGGTCGACCGTCCCAAGATTTCTAAACTAATGGGGCTAAACATGAGGGAGATGGGGGCCCCGAAAAAACCAACCATCCCCCCCTTTAAGTGACCACCCTCCCGTGAACAGGAACAAGCTATAAATACAATTACAGACTTAATGAGTTGCCTCGCCCTATGGAAGCATATGCAGGCTATTAATTTGTGGCCATCCCCTTGGCCATTAACTTAAGGGGGGCTGGCTGGCTTTTTCTGGGCCCCCTTCTCCCTCATGTTTAGCTCCGTTAGTTCTGAAATTTTATAACATTTGGCAATTTTAACATCTTTCCCCCAGTTTGCTTGAGCAATATTCGGACCTCTCGTGCAATTGAGGTAAATTTTGATAAGTTCTTTGCTTTTATATTGTCGTCCCAGTTTAGGTTTTTGTATTTTTCAAATTGTGCATTTTAATTCCAGTAATTTTTTAGAAGTTGTTGTCTTTATATTGTGCGGTTCCAGTTTTGTGGTGCTTGCTTTGCAAGTTTACATTTTAATTTTGATTTAAGCGTTGTTTCCACATAGCGATTTTGATTAGTTATTTTATATTTTTACTGTGTTCGTATACGTTTTGGTTCGTTTATTTTGCAAGTTTTACATTATAACTTGGTAATGGCCGTTAATATAAGATGTGGCATGAGGGAACTTCTTGATGCTACTGTACTATTAATGAATAGACTCTAGACTGTGTGGCGGTCATTTATTCATATTTTTTCACCAACCAACTTTACTTCTAAATTCAATTAATGAAATCAATAAATACATGTGGCACTCCAAGGACTCGAACCTAGGATACTCACACCGAAATTCCGCGCATTTATGCATTACGCTATCAAGACAGTTAAATAATTATGCCAAGGTGTCTAAACTTCTTTTTTTTATTTTTTTTATTTTTATTATTTTTTTCTATTATGTAGCGCCTGATAAGAACAGATATGAGGCCTGATAGAACAGATATAAGGCCTGATAGAACAGTATATGGTTTAAGTCCGTGGTGGTGTCCAAGGGGTAGACAAATAAATCCCCATACTGTATTTAATTCCCGGATCAGGATGGGGTCAATAGCTCGCCTCGGTAAGTATGGTATTATATATAATAATACCCGGGTAGCGGCGCGGGATTCGGTTGTGCTTGAGGCCGACCGAGACCTATAATTTATTGCAGTTAACTTTGAGTCCCGTCGCGTCGCACGCCTATGAGAGCTCTCCAGACGGCCCCAATGATCTCGGTCCGTGATACGCCCTGGAACACACGAATCAAATATAGGCCTGGGGGTTTATTTGTCTTGCCTTTAGTTTTGGATGCCGAGGAAATTTAGACACTGTAAATTACCACCAGTGTTAACTGTCTTGATAGCGTAATGCATAGTGCGCGGAATTTCGATGAGAATATCCTGGGTTCGAGTCCTCGGAGTGCCACATGTATTTGTTGATATCATTACTTGAGTTTAGATGTGAAGTTGGTTGGTGTAAAGAAACATGATAATATATCTGGTACCGGTAAAATTACATAACTTTGGAAGAGGACATAATATCGGACATTCTGGAATAAAATTTAATAAACCGCAGTTATAGGATAAATACACGATGTTATGGAAAAACAAGCAAGTCTGCGGTGTTGTTCCATAATGCACAGCCATTTTTCTATAACTACCTTATCCACTAATGTGTGAAGTATACTCCCTTGACGGAAGTTAGGGCTTTTACGGTACCCGTTCTGTCGGATCTGTCTTTAGTGGTAGGGTTGTCTTAAGTTACCTTTTCCTGCATTATGTATAGGCTGCTAATATTTTTTGTTTTTTAAATGTAAAACTTGTAAAACAAGCACATTTTTGGGTGTATTTCTTTAGATATTTATTATTCAATTTACTCACTAGACCTCCATCAAGCTTTAAATAACACCCCCTAGATTCTCATTAGAGTTAAATTTATACATGTTTCGGTAGAAAAAATATCCTTAACTTAAAGTTATAAGGTTAAAGTGTGTCACCACCATTTGAACTGTTTTGGTTTTGAAGCGGTGGTCTCGGTCTGTTGGTGCGTCACTATCGGGCCCTAACTCTAATTGAACAGAACACCTCGACCAAAACTTTGGTTCAAACGGTGGTCTCGGAGGTCTCGGTCTGTTGGTGCGTCACTATCGGGCCCTAACTCTACAGAACACCTCGACCAAAACTTTGGTTCAAACGGTGGTCTCGGAGGTCTCGGTCTGTTGGTGCGTCACTATCGGGCCCTAACTCTACAGAACACCTCGACCAAAACTTTGGTTCAAACGGTGGTCTCGGAGGTCTCGGTCTGTTGGTGCGTCACTATCGGGCCCTAACTCTAATTGAACAGAACACCTCGACCAAAACTTTGCAAATGGCGTTGGCATCTAATTATTTTTTGGTGTATTTGGTTTTTTTGTAGATATTTATTATTCAATTTACTCGCTAGACCTCCATCAAGCTTTTAAAAACACCCCCTAGACTCCCATTCAAGTTAAATGTATAAATGCTTCGGTAGCAAAAATATCTCGACCAAAGGACGATTCCTCCTAAAACTACAGGCTCGCTATCGATCATCAGGAAAGAAATTACACTTTAATGGCATGAAAGGCCCTAATATTGACAATGAAAAGGGTTAAAGTTCTTAAAATCGCTAAACTAGTTGGTCGAACTTCTCAAGATTTCTAAACTAATGGGGCTAAACACGAGGGAGACGGGGGCCCAGAAAAAACCAACCATCCCCCGTTAAGCATTTAGGCTCGAACGTCCCTTGATTTTGGCCCTGTCACTCTTTCAACTCTGGGGAGGCAGTCGATACAGGCATTTCTACCTTTTGTCTCCCTCACTCACATAGGGTGAAAAAAACAATAAAAAACAAGCAAATCTTTCCCGAGAACAGGAACAAGGTATAAATCCAGTAATGGAATGAGTTGCATCGCCCTATGGATGCATATCCAGGTGGTTCATTTGTGGCCATCCCCTCGGGCATTAAGGGGGGCTGGCTGTCTTTTTGTGGACCCCCTTCTCCTTCATGGTTAGCCCCATTAGTTCTGAAATGTTATGCCATTTGGCAATTTTAACATCTTTAACCCAGTTTCTTTGAGCAATATTCGGACCTCTCATGCAATTGAGGTAATTTTTTTACATAATTAAAATTAAAATGTAAAACTTGCAAACAAAGTCAAACCAAAACTGGGACAAAGACAATATAAAGTCAAAACAAAATATCAAAATCGCTGTGTGGAAACAACGCTTACTAAAATAAAATTTATGAAATGAAAGAACACAATCCACCACATAGGGTGTACATTACTACATGAGCAAGTTAATCTGGTTCCCAAGCAAACTAATTGCACACATAACACACTATCGTCACGTTCAGGGAATTAGTCAATTGGGGAAGTCCGGGACGTTCTGGCAAATATTACTAAACTCTGCATGAATAAAAGAAACTACAATTACTGTTAAAATGTTAATTTAAAATCAAATTTACAACTTGACAAGACATTGACAATAGTATAAAATAAAAATATTCATAAGATATATAATATTACAAAACAAAATATATATACAGTATATATAGCACTCACTAACAATAGTGCTATCGGGTAGGTACCTGTAAGCATAGCATGTCTCAAGTGACCCCTATCAATAACTGTGTGTGATTTTCTTTTTTGTTCGGGCTCTGTCTCGAGTCGACCAACCCCAGCTATGGGGTATGTGCCTGAGTATATACATACATACATATCTCCTTTTGTAATCTAACAGACAAGAAGTGGATGCGACATACCTGTTAAGAGTTTCACAAGGACGAGAGGAAGCATGACCCCAAAGGCACTGTTGTCATGGATTTCTGCACACAGATCACTCGGGTAAGACCCTACTTGTCTTCAGTACCGTATATTAAAGTACAGTATTAACCTTCTCCGACATATGACGCAATTTTGAGCCTATTAGGGATACTTTAAAGCCTTTGTTACCATCAGGGGTATTTAGAAACCTTTAGTTTAGTTACTTCAACCTCTGCAGTTGTCTTTGAGGTAGCTGTGGGCAGAAAACTAATTTTGGAGAGGTAATTATAAGGGTGAGAGAACTCTATTTCTTATTGCTAATCTGGCAACCTCTGCGCCATATGAGTCTGAAGGGGTTAAGGTAATTTATTGAACTCCTCATAGTAACAATGTCAATCAGATGGTGCCAATTTTGTATTCATTGTACCTACTGTACTATTAACTTATTTGTCTTACCTTAGAAAAGACTCTCTAAGAATAGTAGTTAAGAGACTATTATTATTAGCTGTGTATATATAATCTGATTGCTTAACCCAGACATGGGGCTTAGAAGTGTTGTTACCCGATAAATAGTTTTACTCTTTCACCGAGTGGTTACTGAATATTCCTGTTCAAATTTTCCTTACTCAAACTATTGTTTCATACTGGTTGTGTTAGTGAATCATTAGCATCCTTTTCTTTTACAGTATTCAAGATGTTTGGCTTAAGTGAACAAGGTATAACCCCCCTTAATAGAATAAAATTATCTGGAAGTTTAGATATGATCACTAATAAGGTCAAATCCCTTTAAATCTTTAGAGCCAATTTCTAAATTATGTGAGCTATTTTAAAACACCTTTTTTGGGGGGTTGAATCCAATTAAAATGGGTGCATGGCTATTAGTGCTCACAGCTATATAATACATACACTTTAAAGACTGGGTGCTCCATAAGAAGTACTATTTCAGTCTCGCATCCTAATGGCGGTATTCATGGCAGCCCGATTTTGGGCTGCCTCACTTATAATGTAAATCTTGCAAAATAAACAAACCAAAACTTGTACGAACACAGTAAAAATACAAAACAACTAATCAAAATCGCTGTGTGGAAACAACGCTTAAGCAAAATAATAAATTATAAATAAAAGAACACAATCCACCACAGGGTGTATATTACTACATAAGCAAGTTAATCTGTTTCCCATGCAAAGTTGCAAACTAATGTCAAGTATTTCTATTTAAGATTAGATTGTAGAACTTGATCCCACATCTTTCTAGGCCTACCTAGAAAGTTGGTCAGTTGCAACTTGCAAGACCACTGTAAAGAGAACAACAAAAGAATTATAATGTAAAACTTTCAAAATAAAGAAACCAAAACAGGAACAACACTATTTAAAGACAAAAGAACTTATCAAAATCACTATGTGGAAATAGCGATGTAGCAAAATATATTTTGTTTAAATTATTATGTTCCTTCCAACAACCAACTATACTCCTAAAATCGATTAATGAAATTTACAAACACATGTGGCAGTCCGTGGATTCGAACCCAGGACGCTCACACCGAAAATCAACACCTTATGCATCGCACCACGAAGACAGTTAAAGGATGGTGGACACTGCCTAATAAAAGAACACAAAACTGTCAGTTCTATAGTGTCTATATTAATTGAAAAATAAAACAAGGAAAAGTGGGGATTGGGCCTGAGCAGATAGATAGATAGATAGATAGAATGATTTTGCATAGGAAACAAATTCACTTGTTCATATAGTGATGTACATTCTATGTGGTGGTTTTGTGGTTTTTTATTTCATATTATTTTGCTAAACCTTCAATGCGTTATTTCCACAGCGATTTTGATTAGTTCTTTTGTGTGCATTCCTGTTTTGGTTTGTATGTTTTGCAAGTTATGCATTTTAAAAGAGGGAGAAGTAAAAGAATTCATAACTAAGCATTGTTTTCCCTCTCCTATGTATGATACAAGAATTTATCTTTATTATTAATATTTTGTAATTGTTTCAGTAAAGGTATGTTTCATTTTCAGAACTCAAAACTCCAAAAATGCTGCTTTGAGTCACAAATGGCTAAGTGTAGCAAATTGGTGATACTGCCAGCTGAGAGAAAAATAAACCATGAACCCTACTTATCATGACTGCTATTATACCTTACCTGAAGTGACCGAACAACTCAACCAGTGCCAATTCAACCAATGCTGTTAGGTTAGGTTAGATAAGGTAGAATTAGGTTAGTACGTGACATTGTTGCTAGTTTGAATGACATTGGTTAATTTGGCACTGGTTGAGAGCTATTGGTTGCAAATTTTACAATATTATTACTGGTTGAATTGTCAGGGAACCCTTACCTGTCCTTACGTCTAACACTGAACTCTACCTATCATGAGTCACAACTATTATATCTTACCCGATCTTATTCTTATAAATACAGTATATTTTTTTTCAATAGTGCCAGTTCTTCCAATATACATGAATTTACTAGCTAACCCTGAACCCTGCCTATCATGAGTCACATCAATTATATCTTACCTGATTTATGGCTAACCCTACCTTGCTCTTTGAATAGAAATGATCCAGGATACATATGTCTGACGCCTTGCTTCCACAAGCTCCCGAAAAGGGATGGCCATGGCAGAATCCACCTCCAGGCTCTCTTTCCCAGACATGCCCCTACTGCCTACTCCATGGTGCCATATCCACTACCTGTATTTGGATTAAGACCATTAACACTGCAGAAGCAGACACAGAGCAATCCCTCACTTGGACGGCAGTTCCATCACAGATTTGCTATTTCATTTACCCCCGTCGGGGTCCTGTCCAGCAGCACACCGGGCACAGAAGTCTTCTGAATAGGGGAGACCACTGGTCCACCGTTACATAGACTGACTGCACCATATGATCAACAACAGCCCTCACAACACAATCCTAAACTCTCCATCTCCCAAGGTTAATCCATCAGAAAACACACTCCCCAGAGAAACCCGAGTCACACAGTTTGCGTACCTCAGATTTGGCCATCACTCTTCATTACAAGATTAAAATCACAATAGATCCAACTCAAGACCCTTTTTATCCCCACTTTCAGCATCCCACTGACAACACAAAGCATTTAACTCTTTGCGACTCATATGACGCGATCGCCTCTCCATGCCTCTCCAATAAGTTATATGACGCCCTAGCGTCATATGGAGCTCAGTAAGTCCGGTAAGTTAGATGAAGATCTGTCGGTTGGTGGCAACCCCAGGTTTCTCCGACAATTCTAACGGCCAGCAGTGTGGTTTTGACAGTTGTGTGGTGCAGTGGCAATGATACCGGGCGCCCGCCTCCGTGGACTTACTGGAACATAATATGTCGCAAGGAGTTAATACTCCACTGCCCAATACTTGCCCCACACAGACACACATTCAATATCACCTCACTCACAGATCTCTGGACCCACCCAAGAGAGGTGGCGGAGTACCTGGATGGCGCATAATTCCCATAGAGAGCATCGTGAGGCTAATACAACAACAACAACAACTGCGCCACAGAAAGGGTGGTTGATGGGGTCGCATCCCTACGCCAAAGTAAAGTTAGTTAAGTTAGTGTAGGGTGTGTAGCACATGTGACTTTATGTAAAAAGCATGCATGTATGTATGTATGTATATAATCAGGCACACACCCCATTGCTGGGGTTGGCTGACTCGAGACAGCCCGAACAGAAACCTTTACAGTTCCAATTCTTAGGGTCCGAGACCACTTTCGCGCTCCCTCGCCACCCTCTCTCGTTGAGTAGGAATAATAGTAAGCAAAAATTGCTCTTTGTGTAATTTAGGCATAGAAAGAATAAATCAGCAAATAACGTAAAACAGGCAATCTAATATTCCATTACTCACCTACAGCTCTCCCCAGGAACCCTTCCCTGGACAGCTGGTGCTTACAAATTTCTCTTATTTCAGAACCCAAAGCGAGGAAAATGCTGTTTCGAGCTACAAATGTCTGAGTGTGCAAAATCGGTGATGTTGTCAGCTGAGAGTGAAGGAGACCTGGAAGACTGGATAGACAAATTCACTCGGGTCATTCACGCAGACAAACCACAAGATGAATCCAGAACTGAGAGAGGTTGGTATTATTATTATTATTTTTTTTTTTTATATGTATACTGTATATCCTGCTTTTATTAGTTTCTTCAAATTTGAGAGAGGTAGGTGTCTATACATATTGTTTCTAGTTTTTAAATTTTTGTATTAGATGGCGACTTTTACAATTTTGTTAGTGCTATTGTCAGGCAATTTTATCTAGTTTTGGGAATATTCATAAGTATGTAGGGATTAAAAAATATTGTAATGTACCCTCTGACTGTGAGATATAATTCCCAATTTGGATAAAATGGTCTGGATATACCTAGAATATAACACAAATATCCGAGTGTGGAAGTTGGTAACGCTATCAGCCGAGAGTGAAGGAGGCTTGGAAGGCTTGAGGGTGAAGGTGACTTGGAGGATTGGATAAACAAACTCACTTGACTGTTTCACGCAGACAAGTCAAATGATGAATCCAGAACTGAGAGAGGTAGGTATCCTTTTCTTATATCAATCTTCGAATTCTAGACTGGAACAAGACCTCACGGGCTTCACTGTTCATTGTAAAGCGGTGAATGTTAAGGCTCTCAGCCTATGCCCGAGAGGAAGTAAGTTGGAATATTAAAAAAAAAAAAAAAAAAAAAAAGTCATGAATGATAATATATTTATGAATTTCCCAAGATGAATCCCAGAACTGCGAGAGGTAGATATCCTTTTTTTTTTCTGGTTAGTCAAGAAACTTTATTGTATTTCCATAACCCGAGCTGGGTATACTTTCAGGCTATTGAGGTGGACTACTAGAAAATAACCACTTAAGGGGAGGCAGACCGTTTTTCTGGACCCCCTTCTCCCTAATGTTTAGCCCCACTAGTTTTGAGATTATAAGACGTTCGGCCCATTAGTTTGGCGATTTTAACACCTTTCGCCCTATTTCGTTGTCAATTTTAAGACCTTTCAAGCCATTTGGTGTCTTTTTTTTTCTTGGCGAGCGATAGCGAGCCTGCAATTTTAAGAGGAATCGGCCTTTGGCTGGGAAATTTTTCTACCGAAAAATGTACAAGTTTATCTTGAAAGGGGGTGTTTTTCTTAGCTTGGAGGTGGTCTAGGGAGGAAACTAAAAAAAAAAAAAAATTAATTGATAGACCAAACAAACGGGTCAATTTCCCCTTAACATAAATTGTTAAGGGGAAATTGACCCGTTTGTTTGGTCTATCAATTAATTTATTCATATATTTTCATATATTCATATATATTACTGTAATTTACATTTAATTTTTATATATTTTCTTCTAGGCCTAACTCCTCCATCAAGCAACTATGGAACCCTGCGCGGCCTTGAACACAGCCTCAACCCACAACTGATCAAGTATGCCCATGAGATAGACTACTCCATCGCCCAGGCTCGCCGAGAGGACCGACACCAGCTCTTCACATGCTACCCCAGCCTACCGGTAAGGGATCAATAATGGTTTCGTAGGGGTGTGTTGGGAGTTATTTTCAGTCAAAATCAATAGTTTGTTAAAGAAAATTCAAGATCATTTGTGTGATAGAGAGGGAGACATTCACTCAGCATTTCTACGGTGTGAAACTAATAGCCTACTGTAGTACTAGTTATGGAGGGATAGACAGACTAATGAGGAAGTAAGAAGGAGGTGTGGTGTGGAGGTAGATGTGCTGGAAAGTGTGAAAAGGAACAACTTGAGATGGCTCGGCCATATGGAACGTATGGAAAGCGAGAGAATGACTAAGAGGGTGTACGAGAGCGAGGTGGAGGGACAGAGAGGGAGAGGTAGACCGAATGAGAGGTGGAAGGATGGAGTGAGGAAGTATATGAACGTAGGCGGTGCTGGTTGGGGGGAGGGGCGTCGACTGACTGGGGACAGAGGTGCATGGGGGCGGTTCGTTCGTGGCCACCCCTTCGGGGATCACGGCGTCAGGCAATAGATAGATAGATAGTACTAGTTATGGGCTATTAGAAACACATGAAGACTCAAGGAAAAGTCATAGAAACTTAAATTACTCAGCTTATGAGCAAGGTTTTTGGCAAATTATTGATTTTGTTTGTGTAGTAATTTTGTTCACCTTTACTTAAAGTAAGCCTAAATCAATTTTAACAGTACTTTACATTCAAAAGTCAAAGTTTCAATCTTGCCTTTGATCTGAGTGAACTCCAAATTAAGGTTATTGAAAGGGTGAATGCCTGGACTAATTTGGTTAGTTAGTTATGTAGAGCAGATTAACCAGACCACTGAGCTCCATACGGAACTCTCATAGGTCTGGACTAATGCATCTAAATAGTGAAGGTGGAAGGAGAGTTATAATTGTGCAAGTTTTTACTTCTCTCAAAGTAAAGTTTGGAGAGAATGTTGTTTTTTGATAGGTAGAGGCTCTTAACTATAGTTATTGTAGTGGTAGTCATAGCCCTATTCGGGCTCTGTCTTAAGTCCCCCCCCCCCAAAAAAAAAAAAAAACAAAAAAAAAAAAGGGAAAAATGGGGATTGGGCCTGAGTATATACATAGATAGATAGTCATAGCGGACGGTTGCTTATGGTGTGTGTGTGGTCCAAAGGTCTTTATCCATGCAAACATAACTTTTCCTTCATGTTGTTGTTGTTGTTGTTGTTGTTCCCCAAGCTGCCTGGCCGAACAGCCCCAAGGCCCCGAGCAAGGCCAAGGCCATAACTGAGCGCCCCCACAGAATGTGTAGTACTTCATGTAGTACAGTATACTGCACCAATGACAGTCACTGCTCTTAACACCTTAAGAGCGGCCTAGGCGGTAATTTCTATGTACCGCCCAGTGTTTTTTTTTACCCTAAATAGGGTTGTTTCCGTGCTCATTTTCATGCATAAACAAGACCCAGACCGTAAAACAAGTATCTATCCCTGAAAGGGCATAAACAGAGCTTTCCAATGACACCCGAACCATCCTTGTATGACCACTGGTTCTCTTGCAACGATCGTGCAACACGAGTGCAAAAAACCTAAAATAAGGTCATTTCCGTACATAATTCCCTGTGTAGCGAGTGAGAAAGGGGGGAGAAGGGTGGGATACAGTTCAGTAGGTTCAGTAGGTCCACGGTGGTCGTGGGGAACGGTCATAAGGTACTACGCTCGTCCCACCGCTCAGCTCTCTCTCTCAGCAACATTACGTGCTGAAAATGGCACTCGGCAGCTGTCGTGCACCGCCACATAGTCCAAATTTATTTCACTCGACATATGTTGCGCGCCGCCAGTTAAGGGTTAAAAGCCTGTAAAAAACTTAAAAATCGAGTGTCAGTGGGTGGGAGCGTGAGGGGCCCACCTCCGGCCCTCAGAGCACCGAGCGGCTCACTGAGCTAGGCTGTGTCTCGGGCGAGTCTCTCTCTGTCTCTCTCACCAGTGTAGCCAAGCGAGCGAGTGATACATAATAGCGGGGTTCCCGCGTTTCACTGGGACCACTGCGAGTGAACCAGACCACATACACGGTCCGTTCTGGTGTCATTTTGAAGCTATTTTCGCATAGTTTTCGGCAGAATACACTTCATTTAATGCAGATGCTTGATTTATCATTCAGGAGTGCCTGAATATGCCCTAAATAGCCCAAACATAGCCGCAGCCAATGGGTTAAGCCTTAGATTAACCCGTAGGCGCCTCAGAGGCAATCCGGGTCTCACAGTGGCAAAAGCTAATGGCCTCCTGAGAGCTCATCCGGGTCTGATGGGTTAATGCATAAAATAGAATTGTAATATGTAAAATGACAAAGGGATGAATCAAGAAACATATAAGTACAGTAATACTGTTTCATACATCTTTCTGCCAGCCCTATGGGAGCTCAGCGGTCTGGTTAAACTTCTCACACAAAAAATAAAGTAAAAAAATAATACATCTTTCGGATAACAAATATAATTGCATAACTGCAATTTCTGAGACTGTGGATTAAACGAGTTGACTGTACAGTACATTGTGACTCAGGCATGAGGATAATTTCTCGGCAAAGGAGCCTGAAGTATTTTGCTATGCCTATCTTCTAGTGGAACCTTCCTGTGAGGAAGCAAGGCATTGGAGATCATGATGCAATTGTCTTCTGAATTGACCTGATTTTAAACACAGGTATTCCATGTACAGTACCGGTACTCTATAGGCTATGGACAAGATAAATAAAAAATACAATCCCATGCGTCCAGAACTCTTAATCACATGGCATTATTTGGGAGCAACTAATGCTTCTTTATGGTTGCTGGGTGGCCATCCTTGACACATCATTGCACCTTTTTCTGTGTATGGCCTGGACATGCACCCTGTCAGACCTTACAGCACAATAATGCCTTTTTACCTTTGATTCCGGCTAAAATAATAATGTTATGCTTTTTCGGAAGGACCTACAGTACATTCTTTATAGAGTTTATTGAGATCGTATTTACCCCTTTGAGATCTGGAGGTAGATTAAATAGAATCCTCTATTGGTAACCAGAATATGTAGTTTATTGTGATCATATTTGCCCTTGTAAGTCCTAGAAGTAGATTATAAGCTAGAAAAAATCCTCTATTGGTAACCAGACTATTATGAAAATTATGTCATTGTACTGAAGGGGTTAAAAGCTGGACCCATACATGACCTTAAGGGAGCCCACCTCGTTTTTTTTTTTCTTTCTCTCCCTCTCTCTTTGGCTTGTATCCATTTGGCCCCATTCAGCCTACTGTTTTAAGACGTTTACCCCCATCAATATTTTCCTGGCGAGCGGTAGCGAGCCAGCATATATATATTTTTGTTTTGACAGCAAGCTAAATTTGTACATTTTTTTATAGAAAAATTTCTCCAGCGAAGCTGGATTTCTCCATACAATGCTGGCTCGCTATCGCTCGCCAGGAAGAAATCGACACCTGGATGGGGGATAAACGTCTTAAAACAGTTGGCTGAATGGGGCCAAATGGATACAAGCCAGGGAAAGAGAGAAAAGGAGAGAAAGATAAAAAAAAAAGCCGGTGACCCCCCTTAACATGAAAAAGGATTGTACAATCTCTAAGGACGTTTGCTTTGACATGAAAATCTGCATAGCTCTTTGTAGATCCTTTTCCAAGACTGTATGATGACCCTTATAACAGCTGGATCCATACATGACGCTTGCCGCTCTATATGATGTGGCGAAGAGCTGCAAGATCTCCGAGGACTTCCACTTTGACCTGAACAACCCGATGGTGCGGAGTCTGGTGACCAAGGGGCGGCGGAAGTCTGAGGATGTGAAGGATTCCAGTCCCTCCACCCTGGTGTCCCGGAGGAGTGGATAGCGTACCCCAAACAGGTCAGTTTTAGATAGTATTAAGTAATATCGTAACTTATATGTAACTTATGACATGGATATCCCAGATAGCAGACGTAGTGCATTAATAAAGTTCATTTACAGTCCGATAGGTCATATATTAACAGGTGATGTAGAAATAGTTAAACATTTTGAAAATGACAAATTAGCGGAGCTATGTCAAAAAGGGTTTAAATATAGAATAGGGAATAATAAAGTAACATGGGGCAAAATTTTAAAAGATATTGTTTTTTCAGTGAATAGATTAAAAGATAAATTTATAAAACCGGTAGGCTGCAATGCGAGGGAGCTAGAAGCATGGTTAACATTATTGATTAAATTAATTAGAAATAAAATGTTCTTTAAAAATAAATTTAATCTTTCGGGTTTTGTAGATTATAATTATAATCAGCTTAACCCTCTGTTCCCGGAAGGGCTCTTGAACGCCCATAAAAAAGCATACACGAGCTACCCGGAAGGGCTCTTAAACACCCATGACGTCAAAGCCTGTGAGCTTGGTGTGCGAGGCGTCGGTCCGACGCATGTAAACAACAGCCGGCTGGACCGACGCTCCGCATCTCCGGCCACAAGAAGGAGAGCGTCGCTTGTTCGTGTGTGCCTGTATGTTGTTGTTTAGTATCGAAAAGTGGTGTAAAGTGGCTGTTTTGGCCATAAAGTTATCTCCAAAGAAATCATCATCACAGCTCAACCAGTTGACTTAGAGAGCTCTACTTAATGCCATTCTACAGGTAAATAACACAGCTACGCTTGGGGATGCGCGGGAATGCGGGAAGCAGTCTGATTAACGAATATACGGTAGCCTAGCCTAGACGTTTTTCGGCCAAAACACCCGGTTTTCGAGGAATATATATATAATACATAGCCGGGGCTGGAGGGTTAAAGTTGATTTAATAAATTTACATAACATTTTGTAATCACTATAGTAGATAAAGCTAGCAATAATAATAGCTTCACATGTAAGCAATTTTATCTAGAAAACATTAAAAAAGAATTAGGCATTAGAGGTAATAAATTACATAAAATATATGTGGTAATTAAGTTTTTGAAATTCAAGATAATTTAATTGTTCATAACTTAATTAATGAACATACTAATACAAATATAACATTTGATATTAAACTTTCTGATAAGAATAAATTAATGCATTGCTAAATTATACATATTACCTAAATTTCATAAAAGAACTTATAAATATCGCTTTATTGCAGGAGCAAAATTCCCTACCACTAAAACTTTGTCAGAACAAGTCGTACATTGCTTAAAATACATTAAAAGTACTCGTAAACGATATTGTGATTCCATTAAGAATAGGACTGGCATTAACTATTATTGGAGCATTGACAATTCATTAGAAGTTATTGATATACTTAATACCATGCCGAAAGTTACCTCAGTACATAGCTTCGAATTTCAACTTTGTATACCAATTTGCCGTTAGATTTAGTATTTTCAGAACTTTGCTTTATTATAGATTTGCACTTTGACAGATTTGTTCCGAATAAGAATTTTTACATAAATGTTTATTCATATTTTAATTATGCGTCACTTAGCTTTAATCCCAAAAGTTCAGTACATATTAATAGAACTAAACTTAAAGATGCCCTTAAATCCCTCCTTTTCAATACTTATGTTAAATTCGGGCCCTACATTTTCAAACAAATATTAGGAATTCCTATGGGTGGAAATGCTAGCCCTTTAATTGCAGATTTATTCTTGCTTGCTTTAGAATTTAAATTTATAAAAGACTTAGTTGATAGTAGTAAGAAAGACTGATAACCTCCCAGAAAAATTAGCACTTGCTAAATTGTTAAGTAATAATAGTTGATATATTGATGATATTCTTGTTTGCAATATGTTAAATTTTAATCAATCGCTAAACTAATTTATCCAAATTCTATCCCCCTCACACAAGGTAACGTAAATGATGAAGTTGAACATTTTCTTGGCATAAATATACAGATTGTTAATGAACAGTGCACACTTAAAATATACCACAAAGTTGACGATTTAATTTGAACGTAATCAACTTTTCTCTCCCTAGTAGTAATATCGATAACAATATAACTTATAATTGTTTTTATTCCCAGCTGATAAGATTTTGTAAAATTTGCACTAAAGTAGATTACTTTTGGGCTAGAGCTAGGTTACTATACAGACTCTTAGTAGACAGGTTTTGAGGCAAGTAAATTATTACATAAATTTAATCTTTTTAAGGTCAATTATTGTGACTGTATTCTAAAATTTGACATCAATAATTTTAATCAAGCATTTTTAACTTGAAGTTCCGTATAACTTCTGCTTACTTTTTGTCTGTATGTATTATTTGTTTATATACAGTACAGTATATATATATTTCAATTGGTTTCTATTGTTATTGATTTTTATAATTAATTGTTCTTGTATAAAGAGTACTCTTTGTTATAATCTGTTATTGCTTCTTCATATTTTGCAATTATTTTTCTTTATTTTTATTATTATTATTATTATTATTATTATTATTATTTTTATTTATTATATTGTAGCTATTCATTGTCGATAGTATCAATTGTTCGCTTTTGCGATTTCCTTAGTTTATTTGTACAATAAATGTAGGTTATTTGTTGGATAGTAATTGTTAGGGGTCACTTGAGGTATGCTAAGCTTCCAGGTACCTACCCGATAGCACTATCGTTAGTGAGTGCTGTATGTTTTTTGTATTATTGTAGATATCTTTTCAAATTGCAAATTACCTTATTATAAAATTTGATACAAATTGTAGTTTCTTTATTCTATCTATCTATCTATTGCCTGACGCCGTGATCGCCGAAGGGGTGGCCACGAACGAACCGCCCCCATGCACCTCTGTCCCCAGTCAGTCGACGCCCCTCCTCCCAACCAGCACCGCCTTCATTCATATACTTCCTCACTCCATCCTTCCACCTCTCCCTCTCTGTTTCTATATTCACACAGAATTAAGTAAAATTTACCAGAACGTCCCGTACTTTCCAAACTGACTAATTCCTTGAACATGACGATAGTTCATTGTTATGTGTGCAGTTAGTTTGCTTTGGAAATAAATTAACTTGCACATGTAGTGATGTACACCCTATGTGGTGGATTGTGTTCTTTTATTTCAAATTTTATTTTATTAAGCGTTATTTCCACATAGCGATTTTGATTAGTTCCTTTGCGTTTATCTTGTGTCGTCCCAGTTCTGGTTTGTTTATTTTGCAAGTTTTACATTATAATATACATGACATTTACTCCAAACATAGAAAACACAGACACCAGATCCTTACAAAAAATATACACTCTCAGTGCCATCACAGGCAAGGACTTTGGCCAACAAAAAGAAACACTGTCCATACTTTACAAACAGTATGTACGCACAACCATGCACTATGCATCCCAAACCTGGTCATTCTGGTCATCCTGCACCTCAACCACAAACATAAAGAAACTACAAACCATTCAGAATAAAGTGCTCAATATCATCACAGGGTGCACACAATCCACAAACACAAATCACATACATGCAGAAACACGGATTCTCCCTCTGAAGATCCATTTAGATATTAAACTTGCAAACTAAACAAACACATTCCTACTCTTCAGCCCTGGCTGGGCTTCTAACCTAGCTGAAACACATCACAGGACCTTGCAGACTATTCAAAACAAAGTCCTAAAAATCATCACTTGATGCACAGCTACTACACCCACAGATCACCTACATCAAGAAACCAAAGTCCTCAAAGTCAAAGATCATCTGGACATGAGAGGCACTCAATTCCTGGCTGCAGCCTCCACAAAGCAAGACCACCCACTACAATACATAGCAGCACACCAACAGACACCAAGGAAATTATAACAACACCCAGCACACGATATCACACACAAATACTGTCATCTCTCCCTCCCTGCTCACCCCAAACCAGCTTCCAGAAGCACATCTGTACTCGTATCTCTCGCCGTTCCATCCAATCACTCATAGACAACACGCAGCTGCAGGCACGACCTCCTGAAATCCATCCTTCTGAATCCTCCCTTCCTCGAGAGGACAGAGTCCACCTGGCCAGACTGAGATGTGGCCACCATCCTGCTCTTCTGAGCTACCAGAAGAGACTGGATATCTCTGTCGTCGACACCTGCCCAGGATGCAACACGGCACCCCATACTATTGAACACATCATAGATGACTGCATTCTACACAATCACTTACGCCAACAACATAATCTACACTCCTTGAGAGCCCTGTGGGAAAGCCCGATCGTGGCCATGGCCTTCCTTACGGACTCGGGGCTGTTCGGCCAGGCAGCTTAGGGAACGACGACGACAACAACAACAACAACAACAACAACAACAACAACAACAACTCTTCAGCCCATGATCCACTTCACCTGTAGCACATCACTTATCCCTCCTCGAGACATTCACTTGCAAAACAAACAAACCAAAGCAGGAATGGCACATTATAAAGAGATAAGAACTTATCAAAATCACTATGTGGAAATAACGATTTAGCAAAATAATATTTTTGAATAAATAAACACAAAACACCTGTCCAATATTACAATCATTATCTATATCATCATCCCACCCACACTTCCAAATACCAACATACATAAGCATATACACACATACCTCACCCAACAAACCATCAACAATACCAACATACATTAGCATATACACATACCTCACCCAACAAACCATCAACAATACCAACATACATAAGCATATACACACATACCTCACCCAACAAACCATCAACAATACCAACATACATAAGCATATACACACATACCTCACCCAACAAACCATCAACAATACCAACATACATAAGCATATACACACATACCTCACCCAACAAACCATCAACAATACCAACATACATAAGCATATACACACATACCTCACCCAACAAACCATCAACAATACCAACATACATAAGCATATACACACATACCTCACCCAACAAACCATCAACAATACCAACATACATAAGCATATACACACATACCTCACCCAACAAACCATCAACAATACCAACATACATAAGCATATACACACATACCTCACCCAACAACCATCAACAATACCAACATACATAAGCATATACACACATACCTCACCCAACAAACCATCAACAATACCAACATACATAAGCATATACACACATACCTCACCCAATAAACCATCAACAATACCAACATACATAAGCATATACACACATACCTCACCCAACAAACCATCAACAATACCAACATACATAAGCATATACACACATACCTCACCCAACAAACCATCAACAATACCAACATACATAAGCATATACACACATACCTCACCCAACAAACCATCAACAATACCAACATACATAAGCATATACACACATACCTCACCCAACAAACCATCAACAATAGCCCACACAACACAATCCTAAACTTTCCACTTCCCAAGATTAATCCATCAGAAAACACGCTTCCCAGAGAAACCCGACCACACTTGCACGCTTCAGGTCAGGCCATCACTCGTCATTGCAAGATTACAAACACAGAATAGATCCAACTCATGACCCTTCTTGTCCCCGCTGTCAATATCCTACTGACAACACAGAGCATTCAATACTCCACTGCCCACACTTGCCCCACACAGACATAACTTCAAGATCACCTCACTCAGAGATCTCTGGACCCACCCGAGGGAGATAGCGAACTACTGTACTTGGACACCGCATGATTCCCATAAAGGGGATCTTGGGGCTACTACAACAACAACAATATTATTGTTATTAACAAAAATAACCCCCAAATGAAATTAATGAAAGCTTGTGATCCTCTATATATATTTGTTTATATGATATGCTGTTTCCTACCTTGGCAAGGTAGCACACATAAAAAACTAAGAGACAAAGAGGGAACAAATTTATAAGGAAAAGTAGGAAACCAAAGCAAATGGCAACTTGGACTTTAGAACTACAAAATCCTGCCACAACACTACCCCACCATGCAAACACTGTGGCTGACTCTGGTGTAGTGCCAAACAGCCTAGGGAAGACTAGTTGAGTCTCCTGTGGCACCTATCGGCACCCCACTAGCATCGGCAGTGCCATACCAAGTCAGTGCCAATAGCAAGGCTTTATTGTATAGTAATAGTAGTAATAGTAGTCGTGCCCTAGGGTGCCTGACCGAACAGCCCCGAGCTCCTAAGGAAGGCCACGGCCGAGACTGGGTTTTTCCACAAAGTTCTCTAAGAGAGTGTGTTGTGTTGTTTGCGTAAGTGATTGTATGTTATGCAGTCTTCCATAATGTGTTTGATAGTGTGCAGTGTTGTATTGCAACCCAGACAGGTGTCCTGGACGGAGTCATCCAGCCTCTTCTGAAAACTCAGAAGGGCTGGATGGTGCCCACATCACAGCCTAGCCAGGTGGGCTCCTCACAGGAAAGGAGAGTTTCTGAGGGATGAACTTCAGGGGGCCGTGCATGTAGTCGAGTGTTGACTTTGAGTGACTGGATGGATTGGTGGGTGATTTGAGTATGGATATGCTTCTGGAGGCTGGCTAGGGGTGGGCAAGGGGGGAGTGAAGACAGTATTTGTGTATGATAACGAGTACTAGGTGATGTTTCTTGGTGTGTGTGGATGTAGTGAAATGGGTGGTGTATGTTTGTGGAGGCTGCGGCGAGAAATTGTATGCCTCTCATATCAAGGTGATGCTTGATTTTGAGGACTTTGGTTGGTGTAGGTGGTCTGTAAATGTGGTAGCAGTGCAACCAGTGATTATTTTGAGGGCTTTGTTCTGTATGGTCACTATGGTGTTGTGATGTTTTTCAGAGAGGTTAGAGGCCCAAGCAGGGCTGAATCAGGACCATCACTGAACGTAAATATTGTTTGTATACTGTGGTGGTAGTTTCTTTGTTATGTCCAAATGTTGTGTGGGCAAGTGATTTGAGGGTGTTTATTCTTGGTGTCAGTTTTTTATTTATGCTCGTAATATGTTGTTTAAATGACATTGATGTATCGTATGTTACACCAAGGATTGTGTGTGTGTGTGTTATAAGGATGTTTAAGGTGAGGTGAGGGATATGCCTACTGTATGTTCTGTTGTATAGTAATGGCTGTTGGTCCACAAGTCTACCGCCATCCCTCCTATTAGTCGCCTTGTACGACATGTAATAGGATGCGTAATTAGACCTGTTCTTGGTTGAATTTCAGCTTCTAAATCACATCTTGCTTGGACACACCCTCTCATAACCGAGGCTTGTAGCTTACTGATATTACTATGGGAGTAAGGTCTAGAAGCTATCTTTCATCTGGTAATAAGCATATTTTTTACCGGAATGTTTGAGTACGTCGGCTGCAGTGAAAGAGTTAAACCTTATTGATCTCCTTTTGCACCTTACTGAACTTGAACTAATCTGGAATATTTCCCTATCTTGAGTTTTCAGGTATTATTCCACATAGATCTTTGGCTGAAGTTGTCGTCTTGCTAATATTATAGCTACCATAATCTCTTGTCCTGTACCTCGTCCCTTAGGCTGTGATGAGTGTGACGCAGCCCGTTGGAATCGCAAGGACGAGACGAATCCAAAGACACCCATATCGGAAAAACGCGGCCCCTCAGTGACGTATACCTGGTGGTGAGGGTGGAGAAGGTCTTGCAGGGTTCTGTCACCTAGACTGTGGAGCCGTACCTCAGGGGCTCTGACCCCAAGACCATACAGAAGCTACAGCGCACCATCAAGACTTGCTGTTTCAGGTAGGTCTACATTAAACTGTTTTGGACCCCGGGGTCCAAAACAGAGAATAGCTGTCCAGTCTGAACTTTACCTACTTCATTTCAACAAAGTCTGATAGACTAAGGTAAATATCCTACAGATTGAGGTATATACTGTACCTGAATAATGGTATTCAGTCTTGATATTTATTGATCTCTTTTGGGCAAGTCCGAAACACCGAGGTAAATATCTGATGTACTATTCATTGTAATTCTAAGCTCATTTAGATATTGACTGGTATAAATTCTAAGCTTATTTAGGTTTGACAGATATGTTTATTTTATAGTCATCCATGCTATAAGTTATGATATGCACTCTAAATATTTCTTATAATTCTGTTCAGACTTGGTGAATACCGGATGCCATTTGGTTGGTGCGCCCGACCGCTGTTTAAGAATTCAGGGAACCTCGATACAGAATCCAAGTTTTCGCCAATATATCGTTGCGATGATAAGCGACTCAGCGAGTTTGAGTTTATTAGAATGCTGTCGGACTTCCGCAAACCTGAGAAGATGAATAAGCTGACAACTATACCAGGCAGCATAGTGGTGCAGATACTGCCAGTGGATGTAACATTGCCAAGTAAGCCATTTGAAAATACTTACCGTATACTGTATCTTTATAATGAATTAAAGTTATATCATTTTTCATCATGTTATGTACTTATAAGATACTGTATTCTTGATACAATGCTTAGTGTGCGGAATTTTGGTGTGAGTACCCTAGGTTCGAGTCCTTGGAGTACCACATGTATTCATTACTTTAATTGATTTCATTAGATAGGTTTATTTGTAAATTAATTGGTGGGTTGGTGAAAACAAATATGAATATATACAAAGAAAAAAACAATCTGCAACTTAAACCTTTAACTGTCTTGATAGTGTAATGTTTAGTGTGAGTATCCTAGGTTAGAGTCCTGGGAGTGCCACATGTGTTCATTAATTTAATTGATTTCATTAATTAGGTTTATTTGCAAGTTAATTTGTGGGTTGGTGATATTACGAATTATCTAAAACTGATACAACCACAAATCAGCAGCATATTTCTTCTTACCTCTATTTTCTACTTTAGTCATCACCAGTAAATCAATGAGATATTTAATTATCTGTTTTTGTTACTTAGATAGGGCTGGTAAAACACTTCCCAAACCCGCTGACCCATGCAGCATCATTAGAGGTCCTTATTTATTACTTACTGTATTTTTCTGTTGACTCAGTGATCCCCTGTTAGAACTGATAAAACATCTAATCAGTAACATGTGATAATTTGTATTTTGTTCTTCTTTATATTTGGTCTAGAACTGGATAAAGCATCTAATGAGTGACATATCTCATGTGATCTTTTATGTGTTTGTTTTGTTTTTCTTTTCTAGACTCGGTAACCCCCTGTCTAGAGCCAGTCAAGCCCTTCCCCAATCCACCGACCCACGAGCCAACGGTAGAGGTGCAAGAGTTCCCCTGTACCTGTGTGGATGACATCCACCCCCATGTGAGGTACCGTAATCACCTTTACGTTTACCCCCACCACCTCAACTATGACAACCAGAAGAGCTTCAGCCGTGCCCGCAACCTAGTGTGCTCTGTGGAGATTCGTCACTCGGACGGTGAAAATGTGACGCCACTGAAGGTGATTTATGGACGCCCCGGTTCTGGTACCCTCACCACCCAGATGTCTTCGGTTGTCCTGCACCATAACACTGCCGGAGTGGGACGATGAAGTGAAGATTCTTCTGCCCCATAGACTGACCGCCTCACACCATCTCTTGTTTACCTTCTCGCACATTGCCATCGAAGCAGCCAAAGCAGGGAAGAAGGATGTCCCGGTTGAAACAGTGGTGGGGTACTCATGGCTGCCACTGACTCACAAAGGCAGGCTCCTCACAGAGGAGCAGGTTCTTCCAGTAGCTGCTCATCTCCCTGCAAAATATCTCTCCATTGAACCATTAGGACTGGAAAAATGGGTATGTATATGTCATAATATATCTTACAGTATTTTATTAGCTTTACAAATAGATACTGTAGATTACTCTAGCTGGCAATGTTAGGTATTGTATTCAGTGCAGTTTTAGTTTGGATACTTATTCAGAAAAACAATAAGTAGCTACCTTTCGTTAGTCAAAAGGATTACTGGTACTGGTACCAGTAATAAATTACAGATATGGCCATAGGCTGTAGCTGGGTTCATAGAGCATTTGCCTGCAAACCGAAAGGCCGAGGGTTAAAGGCTCGGTTCAGCCAGTGTGCGTTATTGGCAGATGACAGTGCTGTGGTCGATGGTGTGGTCTAGCAATCTGTGGCAACTGTCCACTGAAGTCTCTGAAAATCAGGGCACCCACCATAGACCCACTTTTGAGGAGGGAGTGAATGGTGGTTAAGAAACAATCAATACTATTAAATAACTACAGTGCACTCTCCGTATCCGCGCCTAACTGGTACCGACTGCGGTCCGTGGATACGTGGAGTGTATTAACATGGGTTTCAATGGAAAAAATACTTAGGTCGTTCCGAGCTCACCCAACTTGTACCCTGAAAATCAATTATTTTTAACATTAAGAGGTACCAAATTATTATAGGGTACTTACAGATCCACAATGACAGCTCCTTTTATCCACTCTGGTCCAAGAAGCTCCAGGTAAGGCAGTATAAGGTACAGTAAGGCAGTACAGTAGGTGACCCAGTAGAATACAGCAGGTTGTAGATGTCAGAGGGATAATCCAAAGGTTAAATCCAGTTGTCTTTTTGTAACATTCCCAACCGTTGCCCTTAATATCACTTTTTCTCATAACCCCATCATTATTTTTACAGATTTTCTCTCATAAAGCCCAGCATTAAATTTAGATTTTCTATCAGAACCCCAGCAACAATTTTCATTTCCCTCCCACCCCCCTCCCTCCTCCCAACACTTTCACTTTTTACTCTCCGTTTTCCATGGCTTCAAGGGCTTCATGAAAACCCTCAAAGTCCCCTGGAATGTCCTCCACCGGATCATCATCCAACCCATCTATAATTTCAGCAGGGTCATCATTGTCATCACTTTCATTGGCTGGTCCTGGACGGTTGCGGAGAAAGTCTGTGATTAATGCTCGTCTCCTCTCATTGATTCGCTTGTTGAAAGTGTCCTGATGAAACTTGAAAGCTTGATCAATGGTTTGGCTGATTTGACGAATTCTCTCTGGATCAGTTTCGTTTTCTTGGAGGGACTCTTTCAGGGCATCGACTTGAGACAGAAGGAGTGAAAGTTTCTGTGTTGGGATAACACCTGGGGGTAATTCTTCATTCTCTTGACCTTCTGCTTCCTCCTCGTCTTCCTCTTGATTCATGGCTTGGTCCACAACATTATCAACTGTAACCGATCCATTATTGATCAATTCGTCCATATCTTCCACTTGCACATCTGCAAATCCAGGGGCTGGCACACGTCTAGCAGCTTCGACAGCCAACTGGCGAGTGGCTGCCAGGGTCTGGCGGGCTGTGTCATCCCCCCCTAATCATCAGTTTTTTCCAACCGTGGCGAATTGTTGCCTCATTAACTTCCTCCCATGCATCAATAAGAGTCTGTTGCTTGCCTAATGTTGAAATCCTTCCAAAACTGACGCACAGTGATTTTCTCTGGTGGTTCTGCTGGTGGTTCTGCTGGCGGTTCTGGTGAATCAGGAAAGACCTCTCTCAATTTGTCGCATTTCCTCGCCGGTATCAGTTGCTCTCTCAAGCATAGCAAAGGTGCGCCTGCAATAATGCAGCTTTGTCACCTGGATGATCTGATCGAGCGGTTGTAGAAGGGAAGTGGTATTTGGGGGAAGAAAAAGGACTTTGATGGCGGGGTGACGTGATTCTAACAGGCGTGGGTGGCTGGGGGCATTGTCCATGAGCAGGATCATTTTGAAGGACAGGTTCTTGGACCGGCAAAGATTTCTGGCATCGGGGACAAAGTTATTGTCGAACCATGCAGTGTTAACAGTGGAAGTCATCCACCCCTTCGAATTATGAGCCCAGTAGACACCTAGGCGAGTCATGTCGACGTTCTTGAACGCCCTTGGCCTCTTATAACGGTGAATAATTAAGGGTTTCATTTTACAGGAACCATCTGCATTAGTAGTGAGTAGGACGGAGAACCTATCTTTGGCCATTTTGTACCCTTTGGCCTGTTTGTCCTCGGCAGCCAAAAAAGTTGAGGTTGGTGATTTACGCCAATACAGAGCTGTCTCGTCACAATTAAAGATCTGGGCAGGAACATACCCACCATCTTCAATAACCTTATTTATCATTGCTGGGTACTCCTTGGCTGCAATGTTGTCGGCAGATGCTATTTTACCCTGCACTTTCACATGTCTTATTTTGAACCTCTTCTTGAAACTTGTGAGCCAACCACTCGATGCTTTGAAGGGGGGTGGATTAGGGATTTGTTTCCGTTCTGCCACTAATTTATACACATCCTGAGCTTTTGATATAATCGTTGGCCCATTAATAAATTCACTGTCCTTTCCCTTACGACGAATGTACTCGTCTAAATACTTTTCAGTCAGCACAATCAACTTACTCCGACACACTTTCATGTTTTCAGCAACTCCTCCTTGCTGAGAGACATCCTTTAGCAGAGCTTTTATTTTCTATTTTTGTGCTCTAATGGATCTAACAGTAGACTCATTCACGCCAAAGTCCCTGGCAACATCACAAAGTTTATCACCTCTTGCCAACCGTTGTATTACCTCCCCTTTCTTGGTGAGCGGCATGACAACCTTCCTCCGACCGCCAGGCCCTAGGGGGCGTGGTGGGGCGATGCGAGGCATAATAATGGTCCGTGGCAGGGATAATAGGCACAAAAAAACACACACAATGGGGGGTGGCCCGGAGCTATTGTTGTGGAGCGCGCGGGAAACTGGTGGGGAGGGCAGAAGGGGACTGACGTCATGCATGATGGCCGCCAACAATAACAGCAGCACGAAGCGCACCGACCAATGCGGGAGATTCAATATGTTCAGGTGCGCGAGTAATTGAATTTTTGTCGCGGATAAAGATCTTCGGAAATTTAGGGGTGTCCGTGGATAGGCGGCATCGCGAATGTATGGAGCGCGGATACGGGGAACTGACTGTAGATAGATAATAAGACTTAAACATGGCATATAACGTAAGAATGTCCAGCGCTTATGGGTTAAGTAAACCATTGCTAGTGATGAAATTCTTTTTAGCCTTAATTTTCCATTTTGTGTGACATTATTAAGGAACTAATTTTCATTGTGTCAGATTGCTGGTCCTGAGGTGCGGTGGGTGGACAATCAGAAAAATTTGTTCCGGGTGTCAATGCGTCTGGCGTCGACCATCCTGAGCACCGACCAACACCTACACAACTTCTTCCACTCCAGCTCCTTCCTCTCCACACATGGGGGAGGACAGGGAGCCAGCCCCAAGCCAGTCCAGCCCATGGATGGGGAGACACTCAAACATCTAAAGGTAGGATATAGACAAAAAATGAATTGTCATATGTATAGTTCATGGGTAGAGAGACACTCTCTTATCTCTCTCTATCTACTGATCTATCTACCCATCTATATCCATTTAACCATCCACATCTCTCCCTCCACCCAATACATACACATACTGTACATACAACAACACAACAAAGACTTGCCACAACATAGCCTCATCATGTCACCACAGTGACGGATGCTGGCATACTTCCCAAATTGACTAATTCCTTGAATGTGACGATAGAACGTTGTTAGTGTGCGATTAGTTTGCTTGGGAAACAGATTAACTTGCTCATGTTTGCTTGAGAAACAGATTAACTTGCTCATGTAGTGATGTACACCCTATGTGGTTGATTGTGTTCTTTTATTTCATAATTTTATTTTGCTAAAGCGTTGTTTCCACATAGCGATTTTGATTAGTTCTTTTGCCTATATATTGACTTTGTCCAAGTTTTGGTTTGTATATTTTGCAAGTTTTACAATTTTATAGTGCATACCCATGTGCAGTGTGTGGAAAGGGTGTGGGCACTAACTCGATTCAGTGTAGCGTCTGACGATGTTGGGTGCACCATGGGAGTAAGCGCTATAGTAGAATAAAGGACTCCTGCCGAAGGATAAGTCAGAAATCAAGAAAATTTGAGTGCGTAGTGTGCAAGGGCGAGCTTGTGTTAAATGATGTTCCTGTGGCTGTGAATTTTGGAAATGAGTCATTGGAGCTGGTGGACAAGTTTTGTTACCTAGGAGATACCATCTCTGCCGGTGGTGGGGCCAAGGCTGCCACTGTCGCTAGAATTAGATGTGGCTGGGGTAAGTTCAGAGAACTGCTGCCAATTCTGACCATGAAAAGAATGCCTCTCCCCCTGAAGGGAAAGGTGTATGCCTCATGTGTTAGAAGTGCAATGACGTATGCCTCAGAAATATGGGCCGTTAAAGTAGAGGATGTCTATAGAATGGAACGTAATGAGATGAGAATGGGGAGATGGATGTGTGGGGCCAGGCTGCAGGATAAAATAACAAATGATGAGCTGAGGAAACGTTTAGGTATAAAGAGTATTAGCAAAGTGATGCGTACAAGTAGACTGGGATGGTATGGACATGTGGAGAGAATGAATGAACAAAATTGGGTGAAAAGATGTAGGTCTGTGATTGTGGAGGGAGCTGCACCAAGGGGTGGACCGAGGAAGACCTGGGATTGGACTATACGTGCCGATCTCGAATATAAAAGCTTGACAAGTGAAGCAGCCCTTAACAGGGTTGCCTGGAACGCCGCCATTAGCACAAGAGACTGAAACTGCATGTGTGTGTGGAGCACTCGGTCTTAAAATTGTATGTATGTATGTATGTATATCTCTCTATTTTTGGCCCTGTCACTCTTTCAACTCTGTGGGAGGCACTCACTGCGGGCAGTTCTGCATTTTGCCTCCCTCACTCACATAGAAAAAAAAAATAAAAATCTGCCAGCGCTCGTTTCACACCATCTCTCTATCTCCTCCGAGGTCTTCCTCTAAATATATTTCACCTTGTTTCTGACTCATATATTCTCTTTGTAATCCTTCCCATTCGTTCAACATGGCCATACCAGCATTGCACCCTTCTTTCCACTCTGGCCGATAGGGGTTGCTGTTGTTCCACTCTCCTACGTACCTCTTCTTTTCTCAATCTGTCTATGCGTCACTCCAAACATACTCCTCAAGCACCTTATCTCCATCACATCCAACCTTCTTTTCTCTGGTATATTCAGACCCCATGTCAAGGCCCCATACATCACTGGTACATTGCACTTTTAGCTTTCATTCGAAGATTTCTCGCCTTCCACATACTTCCCATTGCTCCAAAATCTTTCGTTCCCTCACACACTCTCTATCTTGCCTCCATTCCCACACCTGTGTCCCTGCTTATCACTCCTCCTAGATATTTAAAACACTCCACTTGTTCCAGCATTTCCCGATCCAGTCGTACATTTAGATTCATCCTACGAGCATTTCTATTATACACTATCACTATGCTTTTATTGACATTCACCCTCAGCTTCCTCCTCCCACATACCACACCAAACTCTTTTACTACTCGCTGCAGCTTCTCAGAATCCGCCACCAGTGCTGTGTCATCAGCGAACAGCAACTGATTCAACTCCCAATCACCACCATTCTTTCATACTAAACCCAATAAATATATCCATAGTTTAATAAACAGGATAATTCACACAAGGTGCAGATTTAGTGGCACCCCATATATCAGTAATGAATTGAACTTCCTCCCTCAGGCATTGTGTGCGCTGGAGGTGGGTACTGTAGTGGCCTTCCTGCCGACCTTAATGAACCAGCTGCTGAGTGTGCTGCTGCAGGCGGGTCCGGAACTAACCACCCACGTCACTCGCGTCCTGGTCCACCTCATCCATCAGTGTTACGAGGCCGGCCGCGATGACATCATCATCTCTTACATCAAGGTACAATACAGTCAAAAGCTAAGGTTTCCCTCTCACATTGCATCATCAACTCTTATATCACAGTAGTTTACAACATCATCAACTCTTACATCAAGGTACTGTCAAAAGCCAAAGTTACTTTTCACCTTGTATCGTGTATACACCTTCCCTTTAACCCTTCCAGCCCGGGTGTCCTTTTAAAAGGACACCGCGACAGATGGGCCGGTACCCGGGTGTCCTATTAAAATCCGTAAGCTTGAAAGCCTATTAACCCTCCGGATCCGGGGGCTCTCATATGAGGCGATCGTCGTGTCCGGGGGTATTCCTGAAAAATGGCTATCTTCATAATTCGATATCTACTGATTGAGACCACCTAGAGCAGTCAACTAAATTGTATAGTGTAGAACCAACCTTCGTCTGTGGAATGGCATTGAGTTGACATCGCTGCGACAAGTGGTTGCCGAGATATGATGATGGGAATGGAGGTAATTTCCCGCGTATTTTCGCCTGCGTCCGAACGCTTCGCCACGATCCTGGCTAGCACGCACTAAGTCACTCGTTGCTTCCTTGGCTTTGGTACCGGTACACAATATTATGTTTTTATGGAGATAGTGTGATATTATTGTGTCATTACTTGTTCAACCATTATTTGAGGTACTGTATATGAAACTTTATATAACATATTTTCGGCACTTTGACTGTTATTGGATATTATTGTGTCACTTTCACTCTTATTACTCTTCTTGTTATGAATTATTGTAACTCACTGTTATTATTGAGTTATTATTACTTGTTATACATATGTGCGTCACTTTCACTTACTAGGCTAGGCTTAGGCTAGGCTAGGCTAGGCAAGGCAAGCGTACGGTACCGTACCCGCATCTTCACTAACCACTTGTTCTTCGTCAAAGTCACTCCCAAGTTCACTCAGTTCACTATATTCACGAGCACCGCATTCACCATCGTCATTATCCTCGTAATGATCGTCCTCATCGGTACTAATAAAGCCCAGATACTCTAATCCATCCGCCACTACGCTACCCACTTGTTCATCGCCAAAGTCACTCCCAAGTTCACTCAGTTCGCTATATTCCTTAGCTCTTCCAGAGTGTGTGCAACACCACCGGGAGTAAGCACTGTTTTCTTGGTCGTTTTAGCCTTGCTTTTGTTAGGTGTACGGGACACGGCGGCGGGCGGCGATTCGGACACAGCGATTTATTTTGGATTAGCTCCATCCATGTTGGAAGCGTTACGAGAACTGATGTTGCATGTTAGTTTGTAGTTGGTGGCGCTGCGGTTGCCCACGCATAAACAAAAAACCGCCCGCGCGATTTAAACCCTATGATTTTGATTTTGTCTCCTATGAAGCCTCCCGGACTTCTAACCAAAATACGTTTTGCCTCATATGAGTCCTCCCGGATCCCAAGGGTTAAGCTTGGTCTGAACGCCGTGCATCCGACGCATGTAAACAAAGCCGGTCATTGCGTCACCGCACCTCCGAAAACAAGAAGGAGACGTCGGATCAATGTTGTTGTTGTATATGACTAAATTAGTGTCTGAAAAGCTCCGATATTGTCAACATCGCGGCGAAATTTGCTCCACGGAAATCGTCATCACAACTGAACCAGTTGACTTAGAGAGCTCTACTCAACGCCAGTCTACAGATTGGAAACCGCACTACGTTTAGGGATGCGTGGGAAATTTCTAGCAGTTAAAATAACAAAGATACGGTAGCCTAGGCCTAGACGTTTTTCGGCCAGATCGCCCGGATACGAGCTCCGTCCTTTAGAAAGGCAGCCCAGGCCATGAGGGTTAAGATGGGGTGGGAGCCCTCTCATGGTCAGGAGTGGCAGCAACTCTTAAACTTTCCCCAGCCACTTCTAATTCTAGTAATGGAGCCAGCTTCAGCACCACCTCCGGCGGAAACCGTATCGCCCAGGCAGCAGAACTTATTCACACATTCCAGCATTACACTGTCAAAATCAACACAAACAGGCAGGTCATTTAACACAAGATTTCCCTTGCACATTCAAAATCTATGATTCTTGTCAAAGGTCCTCTAGCTCCACTACATCTCTTGTGTACCCAGTCACTACAGACGCAACATTGGTTTGAGTTACTTCCCACACCCTTCCCACATACTGCTCATGGATAGTCGCCACTTCTTTCCATAGTTCCAAGCCATACTCCACTAATCATGACCTTTGTTTTATCTATGTTAACTCTTAGGCCAGGTGACGCTGTGCAGCGACCAGCATGTGCTTTGCCTGTGACTGATCTCGTATTAGGACTAATAGTTGGCAGTACACTAGTAGCCGAGCTCACCAGAAGGAAGCCCATTGTTTGCTACTGCAAGACCGTGTAGGTATCTGACAAGAAGTAGATACAGTCGAGCCAGTCTAGAGGATGCCTCAAAACATCCTTTGGCAGTAGCTCGTGATGGTCTGCACTGCTTGTACGGGATTGCCTGCATCGGGATGGGCTATATCAGAATGACCATGTGTGGGATCTCAGTTTGCCTTTGTATGCTGCCGCATACGCAATGAGGTCGATGTGAACAGGTGACGCTGTGCAGCGACCAATATGTGCTTTGCCATGGACTGGTCTCGTATTAGGACTAATAGTTGGCAGTATACTGGTAGCTGAGCCCACCAGAAAACCTAACCCAAAACTCTTAGGCCCTTATTTGCCTTACCCTCCCTCCATCTTTTGAACTTTGCCTCTGCTTCCTGCGCACTATCTGCGATAAGAACTAGACCGTCTGCATATAACAGCTCCCATGGGAGTCCTGTCCTAAAGTCCTTTGACAGAGCCTCCAGGACCATCACAAACTGTAATCGGCTCAGCACTGAACCTTGGTGAACTCCAACTTTCACTGGGAACTCTTCGCTTAGGCCCCTATTCACTCTAGCTGCTACCGTGACCCCTCATACATTCTCATTATCACGCGCACTAGCCACTCTTCTACTCAGAGTTTTCTCATAGCCCACTGCATTACTTCCCTGGGCACCAGGTCTACAAAAACAAGGTATAACTCCCTGTTTTTTCTCTAAGAACCTTTCTTGCAGTTCCTAAGAATGAAGATAGCATCAGTTGTGCCACGTCTCGGCATAAATCCAAACTGCATGTCGCTGATGGCAACACTTTCCCTGATCATACATTCAAAGACCCTTTCGCTGACTTTCATGACTTGATTGAGCATTTTCAAACCCTTATAATTTCCCCTGTCTAAGGAGTCACCCTTACCTTTGTATATATTTACTATCACACTTTTCTGCTATGCATCAGGAATTTTTTCCTCCTTTATGATAGCATTAATCAGCTCCGTGACCAATTTTACCCCAATATCTGCAGCTGCTTTTAGCATCTCGGCAACAATGCCGGAGCTCCCAGCGGCTTTCCCTGACTTAGTTTTATATATAGTACTTTTAACAGCGTCGTACCCTATCAAAGGCGGAGGGCCTTGTATTGGGGCTGCAGTGCTGAGCTGTTCTCTGTTCCATTCAAACTCCACATAAAGCAGTCTTTCATAATGCTCCTTCCATGCCTCTCTGATTTCGTTTTCTGTGTAAACAGTCATGGCACTGTCATTATTTATGCATCTTACACCCTCGACGTCCTGACTGCAGTCCCTCACATTCTTAGCTAATTTATAAACCCCATTGGTATTATTAGTGCTACAAACTTGTTTTATCACGCTATCCTGTATGGTTTTCTTTGCCCTGTAGACCTCTCTTCTAGCATTACGTTTGGTGGACAGGTACTCTTCCTTGCTGCCACCTTCCTTCCATACTTTGAAACATCTCTTCTTCTCTCTGACTGCAGCTTCGACATCGTTGTTCCACCACCAGGAGAACTTATGTTTGGGTGGCCCCTTTGTTTTGCCACAGACTTTGTGGGTTCGAGGAGGCTGCGTTCTATAAAGTTCCATTTGCTATCAACATCATCTGGCCTAGCACCCATTCTCCTTTCAATTTCCATAATTTCGTTGTGGAAGCTGTCTGTACAGTACTCCTCTTTTTCCAACAACCATACTTTCCTTTTTGGCAAATGTTCATTACCAAACTATTACCATTAACATTAACCATTAGGTCTTATAGATGCTGGAAAAAAAAGTATGAACTTACAAATATTGATGATAGATAACTAACCAAAAATGTTTACCTCCTCAGTATGTGATGGGCGTGTGGTGTGTCGGCCGCCGCACAGTGCACCAGGAGCTATGTCACTGTTTGGGCCAGCTGCTGCAACCCTCAGCCACCACTGACCACCTCACTGCCACCAGGGTCCTTAGGCATTCACACTTCTTCTTCTCCTTCATTGCTCGCTCCATGACCCTGCACCTCCTCACCACTGCCAGAATCAAGGTACAGGCTGTTCCGCGGAAACTCCCTGGCAACCAAGTCCATGGAGGCATTCATGAAGCTGGTGGGTGGCAAGTACCTGCTGGATACCCTCAGGCAGGTCATCAAGAAGGTGGTGGAGGTCGCTCTAGACTGTGAGGTGAGTGTCGGGTTTAGGCTGGCATACACGCTTATTTTTTGTTTTTCCCCATTAGTTTAACCAGACCACTGAGTTCCGATCTGAAACTCTCACAGGGCTGGCCGCATACACGCTTAGTTCAGGCGGATCGAGCCCTCACTGTCAAATTGTTATTGGTAGATGTCAAGCCAGGGCAACTTGACCTAGCGATTCGTGACAAACGCCTAATGTTGATGGCCACCCCTTCTCGGGAATTACAGTGTTTGACAATAAAAAAACAAATCTCAGTACCACGCAGGCTGGTATGAGTGTGTGTGGGGGAAGTTTGATAGTTTGTGCAGAGGTCACACACTTCCAGAATCCATAAAACCACCATATGCTCAAATTAGCTTCAAATTATCCGGTACAGTTTTGGGCTTTTCATCTCAAACTGAGCATGTGGCGGCTTTTGCGATAGTTACAAACTTCACTAAAAGGTTTTGTCTTGAAACTATATATTTCAATTTTTTACATATAATTTTCACACTGAATTACCAAGCTTATTACAATACAAGAACATTATTTGTGATTACAGATTTAATTTCAATGATGTATTTGTTTACAGGTTGACCCCATGAAGGTACCCCAGATCTCGTCTCTCCAGAAGCAGCAAGAGAACCTCTTGTCCATCGTGAGGATGACCTGGTCTCGTATCCTTAATTCTCACCCGTACTTCCCTCTGGAGCTGCGAGAATGCTTCTGCATGACCTCAATTGGGAAACAACATCTCAGTGACAACCTGATCTCAGCATCCATCTTCCTAAGGTTCCTGTGCCCAGCTATTCTCTCACCATCTCTCTTCGGCATCACACAGGAATACCCAGATGAAAGGGCATCCAGAAATCTCACTCTCATTGCCAAGACTCTAAAGACACTTGGCAACTTTACAAAATTCCAAGGCAAGGAGAACTTCATGGAATTCATGAATGAGTTCATTGAGCTAGAGCAAGCTCAGATGAAGATGTTCTTGAAACAGATCTCAAGTCCTGTAACTCACGATCACAGGGTCCTAGAGTACGACAAGGACATTGACATCGGCAAGGAATTGTCCATGTTGCACATATTCCTCACCGAAGCCCTGAGAAAGCTAAGTACATCCACCTCAAAAGCAAACAATCTTGGTGTCAACCAGCAACATCACCTGGAGAAGCTTAGTCTTCTCCTGGATGAGATACGGGTTGCACAGACTCAGCCAAATATCAACATTGTGCACAGACTCTCCACCCACAATGTTCCCAGTTCCCCCAACTCTGACCCCACAGCCACCCCAGACAGTGCCAGGCTGGACGACAGACACGGGTTCCAGAGCCTCCAGAGGAATATCTTTCGGTACAACGATCCAACCGTGAGTGACGACTACAAGCACATTGTCCCCCCACCCATCTCTCACATCCCACCTCCCCAGACACCCCCACAACCCCTCGCCCCTCCACACTTCCTAGGAACACCTACTTCTCTAACCACCGAAAACCAGCTGCGGATCTTAACACTGCGGATGATTATGTTCTATTCTCAGCTCTACAGCATGATGATAAGCCCAGAGAAGCTTGTGGAATAGGTCACAGCTACAGTTACTGTCATCTTGGTCATACCTCATCCCCAAATCCTTCTTCTCCCTCTCACCACCACCATTTTCACAACCACGCTGGTTATTACAACAACCGGCAAGTGATAGTGGGTCACCAGCAGATCAATGGGCAAGGTCACCAAGGTAATCCTTCTAATGTTAATCCTGAAGAATCATTAGATATTAGCCACGAGGATCATGATAGACACTCAACTGGAGAAGCTGAGGCAAATATGAAGGGATCACAAACTTCCATCTCTCAGCTGTCCAATGTTGCTTCATCAGGATATCAAAGTTTTGCATATAGCCAATCCTCAAGTCCTGTGGATCCATCAATAACCCACCATGATACTGCCAATAACAACAATGCTGCTGCCAACAATAGTAACAGCAGCAATAGTAGCAGTAGTGGTGGCATGCACATATCCCCGCACATGACGCCACCTCAATTGACCGCTCCCCTCGCCTTCAACAACCCTATGTACCACCTAAATGCAATCACTAGTTCCTCGCGACCAGTCCCCCACAGAGGACCCCGCGCTACCCACCATCACCACCACCACCACCACCATCTTCACTAAAGTCAGCAACAGCACCAAAGCCCTGTGAGCTCCTCCCTCAGTTCAGCCCACAGCGTTGAGGACCTTCCAACGGTCCCCTCCCATCACCCCAAACCTTCCTATAGTGCGAGGGCCTCAGCACACACACTCCTCAGCCAGTGAAGACTGCCCCTCCCTAGCTTGCACGCCCCCATCTGACCAACGAGGGTTCAAGTCAGGTGCCCCGCGTACCAACCCACGGTGTCTGCCCATCGGATGGGGTCAGCCCAATTAGTGACTACCTCTTCACCAGACCACCACCACTCTACGTCAGACCTGCTGGGGGCGGCTCATTGTAGGAGGACCAAGACACTAAGGCAGTCAGCAGAAGTGACCAGTACCAGGCGGCCCCGGTACCAATACGACAGTGACTCCTCTAGTGATGAGCAGCAGCAGCCACCACCAGCGAGAGTGCGACCACAACGCTCCAATCACAGGGTCTCGGAAACTCTGGAAGAAGTGAGTATGATATTGCTCTTTATAAATTTTTCATATTGTAGATTATTTTACTTATATATCTGGTTAACCCCTTGGGCGGGTGCCCAACCGGGCGGGTGCCCAACCCCGAAAAGGGTTGAAATAGGGGAGCTATCCCCCCGCCAAAGGCGGCTTTCTAGGGCCTTTCCTAGCTGATGCTGAGAGGATTGGGTTCTAGTCATGTGGTGATGGGCTGGTCTATCAGAGTGAGAACTGAGCAATCTCTGCCATACCCATAGCTTACTCTGACTGTTCCTTTTACTTATATATTTTCTAGATCTCAAGTGACGGCGTCTCTAACGTGGATTGACCTCCCATTCTACCAAGATTGGAAGCCAAAGTGTCACATTTTTCCCTTGCCCCTCAACTTTCTCTTCATAATTGCTGAGGGACACAGGGCCCTGGGTGGGGCTTTGGTTTCCCGGGCATTTCCGCACCCTCCTCAGCTCCCCGCCATGGAGTGGCTTCGGTCACCCAGGCTTTATTGTGGTCGGCGGGGGCGCTCTGTTATGGCCTTGGCCTTGCTCGGGGCCTTGGGGCTGTTCGGCCAGGCAGCTTGGGGAACAGCAACAACAACCCCTTCAGACTCATATGACACAGAGGTTGCCAGATTAGCAATAAGAAATAGAGTTCTCTCACTCATATAATTACCTCTCCAAAATTGGTTTTCTGCCCACAGCTAACTCAAAGACAACTGCAGAGGTTGAAGTAACTAAACTAAAGGTTTCTAAATACCCCTGATGGTAACAAAGGCTTTAAAGTATCCCTAATCGGCTCAAAATCGCGTCATATGTCGGAGAGGTTCATTGAAATGTAAACTTGCAAAAGAAACAAACCAAAACAGGAACTGCACAATGTAAAGACAAAATAAATTATCAAAAGCACAAAGCACAATAAGGCATTGAAGATTTAGCAAAACAATATTATAAAAATATTAAACTTGAAAACGAACTAAAATTTACTGCGCAAATTAATATAACTAACTCATTAGAATTAAACACTATTGAAACGACAACACACTAAACCAAATCTATATGTGGAAAAATGCATTTAAATATATCTGAAATTAAACTTTGAAAGCAACAAACTTATAACATCCGCATATCTGTACACCACTATACGAGACAGTAGGTGGGTTTCCCACACCACCCTAGTAGCAAATGTGTTGGTGTATCGTGGCTAACTAGTAGGAAGTGCAATCAGGAATTGTAATCCAAATACGTATAGGCAGATACAAATTGTGTTGTGAAAGAGAAATAAATACTGATAAATTACTTTTCTTTAAATTAGACAGTTATAATTCCATGGAACATCTAAGTCTTGTTGATGAAAAGTATTCATAATAATTTCTGTACCAATTTTGGTAGGATGGGGATATGGTTAATATTTAGCAAACTGTAGAGGGTAAAACAGGGTAATTTTGACGTGAATGGTGGATTTGCTCAATAAAAAACACCATATGGAATATTGGATTTTTTGTGTTTTTTTTTTGGTTTATCTACACATTCAGGTCTTCTGCTTAAGATATGTAGGCCTAGTGATTAACTTTTATTATTATGTGCCGCCTAATTGCCGTTCGTATCTTTGCCATAGTTTCTTTTAAAATAATTTGGCAAACAATTTCCTTTCTCAAAAGCCATTTGTTTGCATAATGAATCTTCAATTGGTATTATTGCCGCCGCGGCAAAATTATGCGGCGAAGTAATTACCCTGTTTTACCCTAAAGTATGAGCAAGACAAGAGTTTTGAGTCATTATATAGCAACATACCATTTTTCTTGTGTATAGTATGAGTAAGAGCCACCCCCAATATTCTATTTTTTATTAATTTCACCACAACACCAAACACCTCCAATGAAATTAATGAAAGCACATATGTGATCCACCAGGATTCAAACCCGGGTTATCACACACAGATTTTTAGACACCTTAACCATTACACCACCAAGACGGTGGGGGGTATGTGCCAGAGTATATAGATAGATAGATAGTATGAGCAAGACATTTAATACTTAAAATGTTTATTGTTTACAGTATGAGTAAGACATCTTGGCCCTGAAAACCGCCATGGAGGAGATGCACCACAAGCTGGTGGCGGCGGACGAACAGCTCCACAACCAGGAGGGTGGCGGCGGTGAGGGTGGGGCACCTGTCTCCTCCCCTCTGCCCCCCAACCACGACCCCCAGGCACCCCCCAGGACCCCCACCTCTAAGCACCACACCCACTAGTTCCTCCAACAGCCAAACCCACAGCAGAGGATGGACCCAGAAGGACAGGGAAACCACATGAGAGAAATATTGCAGAAGTGAGTTGCTTTCAGTTTTTGTTTTGTTTAACCTATCTTCTCCTGGATGACCTAGATATGTGTGAAATTATATTTTGTTTTTGTGTGTTCATTGTTTTCTGTTGTGTTGTCCCTATTCTGGCTCTGTCTCGAGGCCCCCCCCCCCCCCCTCAAGGAAAAGTGGGGATTGGGCCTGAGTATATAGATAGATATACTGTATATAGATAGAACTTTAATTGATATTTAAAATAAATTAATGTTATTTGTTTTTTCATATTTAGCTAATGTTGCAGAAATTAGTGGCATTTGATTGTTTATTACCTAAATATTTATTAAATATAACCAAAGTATTGTACTGTATTGTATTAACCATCCAATAACCCCAGAATTAAGAAAATTGCCATATATGTTTTGATCACATACAATTTTCTATGTTTTCCCTTTCATCAGAGATTTTAATATTTATAAGAGACTTCTTTGTGTAAACTCTAGTTTTCAAAATGATTATTAAAATTTAAAACTTGCAAACTAAACAAACCAAAACTGGGACGATACAAGATAAAGGTAAAAATCTCTATATACTAACATACTGTACACACATATTGTACTTGCACTTTGATACTGCATCCCACTTTTGACACAACCTCCATGTTGTTTAGGCTATATTATTTTTGTATATGGCCAATGACCTCAACCCAGCAAGTGCGGATCTCCTTATATAAGGCCTACTGGTGGGCTGCGGAACTCCTTATATAATCCAAGGCCTAAAAAAAAGACTTTAAATCATAAATCAGCCCAGTATCCAATTTTTTTTTTTTTTTTTTTTTTTTATTGCCCCTTAGCCATGCCAAATATCACATCCGCTCCCCCCCCCCCTTCATTTATCACCTATTCTCCCTGTCATTCCCTTATTCTTAGGTATATATATATACGTGCTAACATTAGCGAGTTGCTAGCAGGGCGTGGTCATAAGTGTTACCAAGCGTGGGAAAGAGCGAGAGAGAGACAACCACGCAACAGTGTCTCTCCGGCCGTGGGGAGAAGTGGAGGAGAGGGAGGCTGCCTCAGCCATAACTTATGTAACTCCCGGCCTGTATCGCCGATTTTGACCATCCAAACGCTGTTTCCACTTGTTTTATTGCTGTAACAGGTTAATGCCTTTATAATCAACGTGAAATAGGCGCATATGGATAAGTATTAATGATATTTATGGTACGATGACGATTTGAGTTTAGGAAACAGTCTAAATACCTCCGCACAGGGAGGGGTGGCCAATACCCCACCTACGCAGCGGAGAGGTTAATACTGTCTTGATGGTGTAAGTTCTCTATGTAATATCCTAGGAGAATCTCTGTATAATCTACCCAATTATTGTCGAGTAGAATAGTTTTATAACCAAATAATCTAATTGTGTTCTTTTATTTCACATTTTATTTTATTAAGCGTTGTTTCCACATAGCGATTTTGATTAGTTCTTTTGCGTTTATCTTGTGTCGTCCCAGTTTTGGTTTGTTTAGTTTGCAAGTTTTACATTTTAATTTAATTTATTCGTGTCATGTCATGTCATAGGTATGGAATATTAGTGTAGGTTATAAAATAGCATCTGTACAAATAGGTATTTTAGGTAGGTATATAATTAAGTAGGTCATTGAACTTTAGGAATAATATACGAGTCGAGTCGTATGTGTGTAGGTAGTAAGACAGTGAGGGTATGCCCCTGGTAAAGGAAGCAGTGGAGCGGATGTTGTGAGTGCGTGTCATTACCCTCCTCACCACCAATCATCACTTAAGGGAGCCCACCTCGCTTTTTTTAGCTTTCTCTCCCTCTCTCTTTGGCTTTTATCCATTCGACCCCATTCAGCCTACTAGTTTAAGACTTTTACCCCCATCCAGGTGTCAATATTTTCCTGGCGAGCGGTAGCGAGCCAGCATATATATGTTTTTTTGTTTTGACAGCAAGCTAAATTTGTGCATTTTTCGATAGAAAAATTTCTCCGGCGAAGCCGGATTTCTTCATACAATGCTGGCTCGCTATCGCTCGCCAGGAAGATATCGACACCTGGATGGGGATAAACGTCTTAAAACAGTTGGCTGAATGGGGTTGAATGGATACAAGCCAGGGAAAGAGAGAAAAGGAGAGAAAGATAAAAAATAAAGCCAGTGACCTCACTTACCTCCGTTGCCTGGGGCTGATGGCGGGCACGGGCTACGACCCGTCTTCCGGCGGGTGATCTATTATTCCTTTCTCTCCACTCTGTTGTTGAATTGGTTGATTAGAACGTGTCACTGGCGGATAACACTCTAGTACCGGTAATGTACTGTATAATCCTGTTAGGTCCCTACAAGTGACATTGCAGAATATATTGATAAAATCATTATTGTAAGCACAAATAATTTATGCCTTATCAATACATTCCTATCATAATACGAATAACATACCACTACTTCGTTTAGCTGTTGTTTTCTTTTATCATATAATTAATAAAACAATTATTTCTACACGCTCCAAAGAGCTAAGGTATGACGCAATAAGTGCATGCGCAAATAACAACCTTGCGTTTGCCATAAACATGTAGGCCTACTGTACATAAGGATGTCTGTAAAATGTTATCTTTATTCTACATCTGGGAATGTATTGTGTTACAACCGTTTGTATGTGTGATATATAAAGATATATAGGGAATAGGACTTATAATACAACAGTTTTCTACCTATGACCTATATGTGTTTTAAGTGAAAACGATCAAGAACTCTATGACATTGAACAATTCAGCATGTATTTATGTCTTTCTATATGACCTGTTGTGATGTTGATTAATATATTACAGAGATTTATGTTTTTCTAATTACAAACGCGCACATATGCTCTAACGTGCAGTAGTCATAACCATTACCCTATTCTGCTTAAACTAATTGCATTTCCCTTTCCTTTCAGAACTTCTTCAGCAAGAGATCGTTCAAGAGCAAGCCCCTGAAGAGGACCAAATCTGTGACCAAGCTCGAGCGAACCAAACGAGGTGGTCGCAGTGGGGGGCTCCTAGAACCAGACCCTCTAGCCCTTGGTTCATCTACCGCCAGACTCGGGTCCTCACGGTCCCATGAGTCCCTCTTATCTAGTCACAAGATGATGAATACACTCGACCATGCTGCTGGTAAGTTAAACCAATCAATCACTTCTACTATGCTTATGTCACCTAAAGTTCAGTCTCGCTTTGTCACTTTTATAATTAATAAGTAATCCTAATTAATGAATATAAAAATAAAAGTTAATTACAGTAGACCCTCGGTTAGCGAACAGGTTCCGTTCCGAAAATACCGTGCGCAGAGCGAAATTACGTTGGGACAGCCTTATGGGATTAATTAGTTTGGTTCTAGGACCCCAATTTTTTCCCCTATCCACCTATATTACCCATCTTTTTGCTCAAACCGAATCAATATAGGAGTATTTTATGTTTTATTACTGATGTAGTTAAAAGTACATATGCAACATAACATACAACTGGCCAATAAAACACATAAGTACCGGTAACACTCAAACGGAGTCGTTCATGGGATCGTAAGGGAAGCAGCAGGAGTGTTGTCAATTTTGCTACTTTTGTGCTAGACCTAGGTTTATATTTTTATCTAGCGGCAAATATTTACATCTAGTGACACAAATTCTGGTGATATTCTGTAGATTCAAGCCAGATTTGATTGATATTCTAGAGGCTTGCACTATTCTGAAGATTTTCGGCACAAATTTATTATCTAGCAGCCTTCTAGCGACATTTGAGAATGGATCTAGCGGATTATTTTTATTTGGTAACCCGGAGCTTTGCTGTCGTCTGCTCCCGATGTCGGCATTCACTATCTGGCCATTTTTGTCTAAACAGGCAGACAAACGGTATTTTCGGTGTGTTCCAAGGTTGCTTTAATGAATACAATCTTAAGCTATGATAAGAATTCTAGATTGGCTATTAAATTTGCAGATCACGAAAAAAAAAACTACAAATCCCAAAACTGACTTGTAAACGAAACAACAGTTAGGGTAGGCCTAGGCTAGGCTAACTAATATTAGTCTTTCGAAATAACGAGTTGATGATGCCATACGCATATAAATGACAAACATATAAAAACAAAATCAGATTAGCAATGAATGGGTAGATCTAGGAAAAAGTAATGAACCAGGAAGCCACTGTGGATAGTGAGAGCAAGCGAAAAATTGGTAGGGAAATGACCCGAGGTTAGGCGGCTAACCAATTGAAGTATTTTTCGCAACCATAAATAAATGCTGCTATAGCATATACATAAACTTATGGAAAAAGATTCAAGAATAGCATTTAAATCAGCAGTTCTTATGTGTTATTCAATTAAATGTGTTCATGGTAAAATGGGGAAATCCACTGTGTACGAAAATTACTTCTTGAGTGCATGAAACGACTTTGTAAACACCATGTGGAATCTATCCTAGTTTTGAACTAATAACAACTTTTAAAGAGTGTCCTCACTAACAGTTGAGTTGTTTGAGTGTTAAGAAGGTTTGGGGCTAGGCTAGCCTTCGGTATAAAGTTCGTTAAAGTGATCTATGGTATGTTAAGTGAGCAAATGGTAGTAATTTGTGATCTTCGTACTACCGTAATTTCGCTGAATGAACGTTCTTAAGTCGGGGGTCAACTGTATTTTGCAAAAGTGTTATTTCCACATAGTGATTTTGATTAGATCTTTTGCCTTTATATATATATATATATAATTATATATATATATATACCTGTATATATATATTTTTTTTTTTTTTTTTTTTTTTAGGGATGAGGTCATGAGGAACCTATTTACCCTGGCATATCCCAGTAAAATCTGTGACCAGTATGTTTATAATAGTGTTTTGGCTTGATTTTGTTGAAGTTTCAACCATATTTCATTATAAATATGAAGTTCTTTATTACCCTTATGACTGTTTCGTGTTAAATGTTGTATATTTTCCCATAATTTGTTATTGGCTTTATCGTTTGTTATTTGTAGTGTTAGGTTTGTTTCATATTTGTTGATAGGTTCTCTTCTTTAGTCCCTGTACTTGATGTTTTTGGTGTAAATATGTGTTTAGTTTTGTTTTTTTCTCGTCTACTATGTTTCTCTTCATTCGGTTGAATTTTGTCCTAGTGTTGGTATCTTGCCTTTTGTATGAATGTATCCAGACAGGTTCTCTGATGATATTTTGGTAATTTGTATGAATGTATCCAGACAGGTTCTCTGATGATATTTTGGTAATTTACTTGATTCTACCGGTTTTCGTCATATTGTTCTCGGCAGAGTGCAATATTTTGTTGTTTAGATTTTATTATCCAAGGTTTTTTAGTTGTAGACTGTGATCATGTGTGTTTATATATGGTAGTGTAACTGTTGAGTAGAGTCTGTTGTTGTGATTGTGTTGTGTTGGAAAGTGTGATGCTGTTTAGTGTTTTGTAGAGTTTTTTGGGGTTTGTTTTGTGATCGAGTGTTTGTAGGAAGTTATTCCAATTTAGTGTTTGTTGGTCTTGTATTTGTTGTTGTTATTGTTGTTGTTCCCCAGGGTGTCTGGCCGAACAGCCCCAAGGTCTCAAGCAAGGCCAAGGCCATAAACGAGCGCCCCCACAAAATCCTCCCTGCTTACCACTAACAAAGCCCGGGTGACCGAAGCCACTCCAAGGCAGGGAGCTGAGGAGGGTGCGGAAACGCCCGGGAAACCAAAGCCCCACCCAAGGCCCTGTGCCCCTCAGCAATTATGAAGGGAAAGCTGAGGGGCAAGGGAAAAATGTGACGCTTTGGCTCCCAATCTGCCAACTTCTAGGTTGGCAGTGGGGAGGTCAATTCACGGAAAAGACGCCGCCACTTGAGATCTAGAAGATATATAAGTAAAAAGAACAGTCAGAGTAAGCAATGGGTATGGCAGAGATCGCTCAGGTCTCACTCTGATAGACCAGCCCATCACCAGGGAATCTGTGTTGTTGTTTTTGTTGCTGTTCCCCAGGCTATCTAGCCAAGTATCCCCAAGGTCCAGAACAAGGCCAAGGCCAAAACCGAGCGCCCCCACAAAACCCTCCCTGCTTACCACTAATAAAGCCCAGGTGACTGAAGCCACTCCAAGGCGGAGAGCTGAGGAGGGTTCAGAAACGCCCGGGAAAACCAAAGCCCTGTGCCCCTCAGCAATTATGAATTGAATTTTTAGGGGCCAAGGAAAAATGTGACGCTTTGGCTCCCAATCTGCAGTAGGGAGGTCAGTCCACGGAAGAGACGCCGTCACTTGAGATCTAGAAGATATATAAGTAAAAGGAACAGTCAGAGTAAGCTATGGGTATGGCAGAGATCGCTCAACTCTCACTCTGATAGACCAGCCCATCACCACATGACTAGAACCCAATCATCTCAGCATCAGCTAGGAAAGGCCCTAGAAAGCCGCCTTTGGTGGGGGGATAGCTCCTTTCGGGGTTGGGCGTAATCTGTGTAATCAGGGATTTCATGAAACCCCTAGTGAATTTGAAATTATATATTTAATTTCAAAATATTGATCCCGCCCTACATTCTTTAATCAGTCCATCCATGTATATATTGAACAACCAAGCTGACATGACACATCCCTGTCTTACTTTGACATTGACCTCAAAACTTTCACTTAACTTAACCCCTACCTTGACATTTGCCATTGCATTCCTATTAAAAGATTTTACTGCCATTAGCAACTTTCCTCCCACACCATATACTGTTAACACATCCCACAGACCCTCCCAGTCTACTTTGTCGTAGGCTTTTTCCAAATCCATGAATGCTGCATAGAGTTTTCTGTTCTTGGCCAGATACTTCTCTACCAACAAATGCATTGAGGCTATCTGGTCAACGCAGCCCCTGCCCTTTCTGGAACCTACCTGCTCCTCGCCTATTTTGTCATCCGTTATCTTGTTTAGTCTCTCTGTTACTACTCTTGCGTATACCTTTGCAGGTATGCTAAGCAAGCTAATTCCCCTATAACTCTTACACTCCTCTTTACTACCCTTCCCTTTGTACAAGGGTACTATCACTGCTTTCCTCCAGTCCTCTGGTACACTTAACTTATGTCCATGCTAATGTACATAACCTACAGTATGCATTATGTCAACAGCTTCTCCATATCTCAGCATTTCACCTGGGATGTTATCTACTCCAACAGGTTTGTCCATTTTAAGTCTATTGATTGCTTCTCTTACTTATTATGTTGCTTTCATCTACCCTGTTTATTCTACCGCTCTCCATTCCCATGGATGAGATCTTTGCCTTCCCCCTACTCTTACGGCTAAGCTACTAAAATGATCTTTCCACACCATCACCTTCCACCACTGCCCCATTCGTGTCCCTCATCCTAGTACCTGAGACACTTTGTCTTCTTCCCTCTGGCTTCTTTCACAGCTCTAGTCTGCTTTCTTGTCATTCAGAAACTGTTCTCTAATATTTTCCCATATTCCTCATCTGCCTTCCTTTTAGCGTCTTGTATCGTGCTCTTCACTTTGTTTCAAGTATTTATATTCATTCCTCGCATCTTTAGTTTCTCTATGTATATTCTTTGGCAGCATACTGTTTCTCAACTCTTTCTTCTTGTTCACTATTTCTTCTATCTCTCTGGTAAACCATGCGTTACCTTTCTTTTTCCAAATTTTCAAGGTTTTCTTCCCACATACTTTCTCAGCTACTGTAATCATGTAGTCTCTTTTACCTTTCCATACTTCGTCTACAGTATTTCCCATATCTATCATAACATCCATGTCGTTTATAGTCTCAGTACCGGTATATCCCTGTATTTTGTTGCATTACATTCTTCACTTAATTTTCTCACATTTATTCTCTCCACTGTCAGTTTTCTCTGTTTCCTCTCGTTTCCACTCCTTCCTTATCCTCACTTTTGTCAGCAGTGTATATATATATATTGTTCTTAACCCCTTCTATATCGGTGATGAAGTTTTCATTATATACTGGTAACTGTTAGATGATTGTAATCAGCTTAGGAAGGACCTCTTAACACTTTAATGGCAACCCATGTCATTTTATCCTTTCAGCTACCACAGATCCTTTTTAAGCTTCACAAAATTGTCTAAATATAGGTATAATACATTTAAAATGACGTCGCCGGTACAGAAGGTGTTAGTTAAGTTGAGTAAAAACGATCTGTCAGCAAGTTTAATCCTCTCAGAATTATGGCATATTTTAGAATTGTTATTTTCTAGTGGCTACCACCAGGAGATTTGATTAAGTTTAGGAAGAATAGTTGTATTAGTCTTTGGAATAGTTTGTTTGACCAAGGGCTAATTTTGTTATATATATTTTGCTAAAGCGTTGTTTCCACATAGCCATTTTGATTAGTTGTTTTGCTTTTATACTGTATTTTCTTTGTCCCAGTTTTGGTTTGTTTGTTTAGCAAGTTTTACAATTTAATACAGTACTGTATTACATTTTTAGTGTTTATATTGGGGATAACATTGCAGAACACCATATCATACAGTATAGGAAAACAAATGTGCTAATGATGGGTCAATCAAGTTAATTTATTCAGTACCCTTTATATTTCTAGAAGTCCTAATAGTAAAGTTGAGGGGCATACACTGAAGCATTGCGTAGCTGCGGTTTTCTCTGTATCATTGTTTTTTTGAGCATGGTATTATTGAGCCAATAGAAGGTAAACTTAGCTTGGATTATATGTAACCCTATGAGTATTATGATCCCGTTGTTGTTGTTGGTTTTATTGTAGTTATCAATTGAGAAGATTATTGAGTTATGACCAAGTTGTGAAAGGTAGCGATTGAATTGAGATAGCGGTACTGTAATATTTTGCAGTGATATTTGTACACGGTCCCATGGCAGTTGGGCCGGCTGACGGTCGGGCCGCCGTCCATGTAGTGTTTACATTATTCGTATGCTCGCAATCACGTTCTCGTCTATTTTGACTGGCATGGGATACAATAATGGGTTGAGGAGGTTCCCCTCAACCCCCGTGACTTATTGTCATCATCATATATATTGGCATCAAGGGGGGGGGAGGGGGGTAACAGTACACTGCGGGCCAACCATGCCGTGGGCCAACCGACTGTACACCTTCTATACAACCTTCCTAAAGTGGAATTAAAATTTTCAGGCAGTAACATTAAGTGTTGGTATTATGATGCCTTTATTGTGGCTATCAATAGACACTTTGACTCAGTTTATGAAGATTTGTTTGAAACCATGGAGTTCCACTGGTTTTATGCATCGATTCGGACTGCAGAAAATCATCGATCAAGTTCTTTTGGCCCTGAGTCAAGCAGGAGTCAGCTCCGGGGTGCGCGATGAAGACTCGATTTGTCCGCCGGGGGGGGGGGCATCCGTGTTCTGTGGGTTGTTGTTCCCTAAGCTGCCTGGCTGAACAGCCCCGAGTCCCTGACAAAGGCCATGGCCACGATCGGGCTTTCCCACAGAGCTCTCATTGAGTGTAGATTGTGTTGTTGGCGTAAGTGGTTGTGTGAAATGCAGTCTTCTATGATGTGTTTAATGGTATGGGGTGCTGTGTTACATCCCGGGCAGGCGTCGACAACGGAGTAATCCAGTCTCTTCTGATAGCTCAGGAGAGCTGGATGGTGTCCGCATCTCAGCCTGGCCAGGTGGACTCTGTCCTCGCGAGGAAGGGAGGATTCGGAAGGATGTTCTGTGGGTTAAAGGCTTTTGAAAAATGTTCATGGTATTTTTTGGTTTTTAACTTCATGTATAGAGCATTTGTAACGTTGATTATGATTTTGCTTGTTTTCCAGATCAACCCAGTGTATTGACAGATTTCTCAATTATATTGTGGATAGCATTAGACAAAGTTAGTTTTGTGTTCTTTTATGTTCTGGGTGTGGGTGTCCCGAGTTTGAGTCCCAGGAGGATCATATGCTTTCATTAGTTTAGTCTAGTGCATTAATGGTGGATTAATGTTAAGAACAGGGTGTTCTTTAATTTCAAAATTGTATATTGCTAAAGCGTTATTTCCACAGTGATTTTGATCATTTCTTTTATGTGTTGTGTCATCACTGTTTTGGCCTCATAGGGGTAAATACGATCTTGATAAATCCTGTGAATAAGATAAGTCTTTCATAAACTGCATAAAATCATCTACTCTTAGCCAGAATTAAAGGTAAATGGTGCTGAAGGGGTTAATGTGTGTCACAACTGTGACAAAGTTTGTTGGTATCACATAATTATGCGAGTATAACTTGTGTTTAAATATTGGTACAGTACTACAGTACATTGTAATATGGTCCGAGCGCTAGTAAATTGTGATTTTTGTTTTCTGAATTTTGAAAAGTAGAAAGTCAAGATTATTATTATTTTATTTACCTGTACTTTTCTTGTAAGTGTACTGTATTGAAATAATTGTTTTTACAGTAGTAGTAGTGTATTATAAGCTTTAGTAATGTACTATTTTACTTTCAGGAACAAGTGTGAAGATGATGATTGGCCAATCTTCCCAGTGATCAAAATGTTTCAAGCTGAAAATACACAACAGAAAAGTAAAGGTAATGTGCACTCTTTTAGTTACTGTACTATACTGTAGGTCTCCCTCACTATCCAATGCCCTCATGTATCATATTATTTATTAATTAAAATGTAAAACTTGCAAACTAAACAAACCAATTATTATAGGTTTTTAGGTGTTTGGGTTTTGGCTGGTCCGAGAACGCATCCCCATTTACCCCATTAATTTTAGGGTTCGCTATATGATTTTTCTATTTAAGATCGGGTTTTCAGGAACGTAACCCAATCGTATATCGAGGGAGACCTGTATAGGTCTTTCTTACCCCTTCAACACTAGGACGTTATTTTCATCGTATTCTGGTTGCCATTAGACGATTTTCCTTAACATATCCCGGCGGATCATATATACTTTAATTAATTTCATTGGGGGTGTTTGGTGTTGTGAAATTAATAAAATATAAATATAATGTATCTGTAGGCCTCATAGGATAAATACCATCTCGATAAATCCTCTGAATAACATTGGTCCTTCTTAAACTGCACAAAATCATCTAATCTTTGGCAGAATCAAAGGTAAAGAGGCGTCATGGTGCTAAACGGGTTAAGGTGATCATAATCATCCGGTATCAATGGAGTTTTTCAGTGTATTGACAGATTTCTCCATTATATTGTGGCTAGCATTCAACAATGTTAGTTTTGTGTTGTCTTATTTAAAAAAATAGTAATTCCTTGAACGTGATGATAGTGCGTTGTTATGTGTGCGATTAGTTTGCTTGTGAAACAGATTAACTTGCTCATGTAGTGATGTGCGCTGTATGTGGTGGATTGTGTTCTTTTATTTCATAACTTATCTTGCTAAAGCGTTGTTTCCATACAGTGATTTTGATTAGTTCTTTTGCCTTTATATTGTCTTTGTCCCAGTTTTGGTTTGGTTTGTTGTTGTTGGTCCCCAAGCTGCCTGGCCGAACAGCCCCAAGGCCCCGAGCAATTCCAAGGCCATAACCGAGCGCCCCCACAGAACCCTCCCTGCCGACCACAATAAAGCCTGGGTGACCGAAGCCACCCCATGGCGGGGAGCTGAGGAGGGTGCGGAAACGCCCGGGAAACCAAAGCCCCACCCAGGGCCCTGTGCCCCTCAGCAATTATGAAGAAAAAGTTGAGGGGCAAGAGAAAAATGTGACACTTTGGCTTCCAATCTTGGTAGATTGGGAGGTCAATCCACGGAAAAGACGCCGTCACTTGAGATCTAGAAAATATATAAGTTAAAGGAACAGTCAGAGTAAGCTATGGGTATGGCAGAGATCGCTCAGTTCTCACTCTGATAGACCAGCCCATCACCACGGTTTGGTTTGTTTGCAAGTTTTATATATTAATTTCATAGTTTTATTTTGCTAAAGTGTTGTTTCCACATATCAATTTTGATTAGTTCTTTTGCCTTTCTATTGTCTTTGTCCCAATTTTGGTTTGTTTGTTTTGCAAGTTTTACAATTTAATTGCTGAAGCGTTATTTCCACATAGTGATTTTGATAAGGTCTTTAATCTATATTGTGTCGTCCCTTTATTGGTTTCTTTATTTTGATAAGGTCTTTAATGTATATTGTGTCCGTCCCTTTATTGGTTTGTTTATTTTGATAAGGTCTTTAATCTATATTGTGTCCGTCCCTTTATTGGTTTGTTTATTTTGATAAGGTCTTTAATGTATATTGTGTCCGTCCCTTTATTGGTTTGTTTATTTTGATAAGGTCTTTAATCTATATTGTGTCCGTCCCTTTATTGGTTTGTTTATTTTGATAAGGTCTTTAAGGCTCTCAAAATGACAGTGTGGGCTACCCGGGCGATCTGGCCGAAAAACTTCTAGGCCTAGGCTACCGTATTTTTGTTTAGTTTAACTGCTAGAAATTTCCCACGCATCTATAAATGTAGTGCGGTTTCCAATCTGTAGATTGGCGTTGAGTAGAGCTCTCTATGTCAACTGGTTCAGTTGTGATGAGGATTTCAGTGGAGAGCACTTGCAGGCGATGTTGTCAAATGACGATCTTTCACTACTGAAACAACGACATACAGACGTACAATAACAATAGTCTTCTCCTTCTTGTTTCGGAGAGGTCGATCGGCTTTGTTTACATGCGTCGGACGCACGGCGGTCAGACCAAGCTGAATAGGCTTTCAAGCTTACAGATTTTAAAATGACACCCGGGCTCCTGCCCTTAGTTCGTGGTGTCATTTTAAAATGACAACCGGGCCAGGAGGGTTAATGTATATTGTGTCCGTCCCTTTATTGGTTTGTTTATTTTGATAAGGTCTTTAATGTATATTGTGTCCGTCCCTTTATTGGTTTGTTTATTTTGCAAGTTTTACATTATAATTGAGGTTAAAAAGTTTGTGGGAAGCAGAGGATTAATAAAGATACTGGTGTGTAGTTATATTAACTTTATTCTGGCTATCATTAGTCTGTTTTATTAAGTTTAAGGAGAACCTGTGGGAGTTCTAGATTCATTGCAATAGTTTTGTATCCCTTTGATTTCTTTAGGTTGTTGTTAAGTTGAGTACAATTATCTGTCAGTAACTGTAACCCTCTCAGAATTATCTATATCTAAGGCACATTCCCCATTGTTTTTATTTTTTTATAATTGTTTTTAGCTGGGGGTGGTCGACTTAAGACAGAGCTTCAGAATTATGGAATGCATACATACATAAAATTTAAAGAGTGAGTGTTCCACACATACATGCAGTTTCAGTCTCTTGTCCTAATGGCGGCATTCCAGGCACCTGTTAAGGGCTGCTTCACTTGTCAAGTTTTTGGATTTGAGATCGGCACGTACAGTCCGATCCCAGGTCTTCCTCGGTCCACCCCTTGGTGCAGCTCCCTCCACAATCACAGACCTGCATGTTTTCACCCAATTTTGTTGATCCATTCTCTCCACATGTCCATACCATCCCCGTCTACTTGTACGCATCACCTCGCTAATACTCTTTATACCTAAACATCTCCTAAACTTAATCAAATCTCCTAGTGTTCTATCTCTATAGAGTATATACAGTAGTTATAACACTAAGAGATTTGATTAAGTTTAGGAAGAATAGTTTATTCATGTTTGGAAAACTGTCCTTCTTCAGGGACTAATTTTGTTATACAATACCGGTATTTAAAAAAAAAATGTATTATATTGGGGGTAACATTATGTTTTTTCGACCAACCAACTTCACCTCTAGGCTCTAAATTCAATTAATGAAATCAACAAATACATGCGGCACTCCAAGGACTCGAACGTAGGATACTCGCATCTAAATTCCGCGCACTTATGCATTACGCTGTCAAGACAGAATACCGGTGCTGTATTATTGTTTCCACATAGCCATTTTCATTATAGTTGTTTTGTCTTTTTACTGTGTTCGTATAAGTTTTGGTTTGTTTATTTTGCAAGCTTTACATTATAAATACAGTTTAGGAAATAATTGTGATAATCAGAGGGTCAATTAAGATCATTTGTTCAGTACCCCTTATATTTTTAGAAGTCCTCCTAAAAGTAAAGTTGAGGGTCATACGCTGAAGCATTGCGTAGCTTTGGCGTTCTCCGTCGCATTGCCCTTTGGAGCATGGTGTTATGAAGGCAATACAGGGTAAACTTACCTTGGATTGTTTGTTATTTTCACAGTTTAATTTCTGAAAAATTTATAAGCATTTTTCCACATAGATTTTGTTTAGTGTGTTGTCGTTTCAATAGTTTTTAATTGTAATGAGTTAGTTATAATTTGAACCGTAATCTTTAAGTTGGTTTTCTACATCTATCTAGATTTTATTTAGTGTGTTGTCATATCAATAGTTTTTAATTGTAATGAGTTTGTTATAATTTTAACCATAAGTTTTTAGTTGGTTTATACTGTATTGTCTTTGTCCAAGTTTGTTTGTTTAGTTTGCAAGTTTTACATTTTAATCTATATCTATCTATCTATCTATCTATCTATCTATATACTCAGGCTCAATCCCCACTTTTCCTATACAGTATATAATAAATGTGCAATCCCTCCAGGGTGATGGTGCTGAACATATACTCCAGGAGGCGGGGTGGCACTGTGCCGTAAGGATCGGCTGAAGGAGGCTGCTCACCGCTTCTCGTACGCTCTCCACAAGTTACCACAAGACGAGGAGCAAGAATTAATGTACAATACCGGACTACAGTTTTGGAAAATCCCTACAGAAAATGATATATTGAAAAGCATGAGGATGATTGAAAATGAAAAATATCCAAGGCTACAGAAAATTAGTCATGGATAATTTTGGAAGCAGTATAGTCTTGTAATGTTCTTTTATTTTGGAAGCAGTATAGTCTTGTAATGTTTTATAGCAATTATTTATAGTGTTGAATTGGGAAGTTAGGAATATTATTACTCATTGGATCTCACCCCTTTGCTGGGGGGTGGCCGACACTAGACAGAGCCTGAACAGAAACAACACCCAAAGTTCCGGGACCATTTCATATTTTCATCATACAGTATATATTTGTATGAATTTATGTATATGTATATCTCAGGCAAATACCCCTTTGCTGGAGGGGTGGCCGACACTAGACAGAGCCTGAACAGAAACAACACTTAAAGTTCCGGGACCACTTTTGCGCTCCCTCACCCGTTTCTCTGGCTCGTCGAGTAGGAGAAATATTTGTTGTAGTGAAATATGTAGGTAGCGGTAATTATGAATATGCACACTGTACATATAGTAAGAACAACATGTGTCTATTTATATACTCTGGCACATAGCCCACTTTAGTTTTTGTGTACAGGTATTTATATTATTCACTTTTTGGACAATTTTATTGATGGATTTATTTATTAATTTTGTACTGGACGCTGTAATTCCCGTGAAGGGGTAGGCATGAACATTGTGGGTTTGTCACGAATTGCTATTGGGTTGAATGTTTGTTTTTTGTTGGGTTGGAGTATACGGTACATTTTGTTGTAATGTTTGTTTGGAGTTTCTTCTTTATAATGCGTTGTAGTTTAGTTGTATAGTTTTGGCTTGGCGTTGACTTTATTGTATTATTTGTTGTCATTAATGTTTCTATACTTTTGGGTTTGCGTTTACTAGTTTGTATTGTTTTGTGTTTGGCATTTTCTAGTCATAGGTTATGTTTTGTTTGTATAGGGTAGCCTTGGGTTGTAGTTTATTTTGAGTCTTGGGTTGGAGTGTAAGTGTTTTAGTGTTTTGGTTGGAGTGTTCTTTATAATGGGTGGTTAGAATTTACCGTTGTATTTTTTGCCTTGCGTTTACCGTTTTCTCCAGTTGTTGGTGTTTTTCAGTTTTCTATAGTTTTGGCTTGGCGTTTGCAGTTTTGTATAGATAGTTGTTGCTTGGGGTTTGGATTTTCTATAGTTTTGGCTTTGGGTTTCCAGTTTGGTTGTGTTAGGATGGATTTTACGATTAATAATCTTTGGTTGTATTTTACCACTTTATAGTGTTGTGTTGGATTTGACCAATATATGTTTATTTGTCTTGATTTGGCTTGGCATTTACCGTTTTGTATAGTTTTGGCTTAGCATTGACTACTGTTCTATAGTTTTGGCTTTGAGTTGCTATAGTTTTGGCTTATAGTTTAGCATTTTTGAGTTTTGGCTTATAGTTTAGCATTTTTGAGTTTTGGCTTATAGTTTAGCATTTTTGAGTTTTGGCTTATAGTTTAGCATTTTTGAGTGTTGGATTTGAGTGTTCAGTTTTGTAGTGTTTGGTTGGATTTTATGGTTTAGTTTTGTGATGGAATTTATTACCATTGTTTAGCTTTGTGTTTTTGTTTGCCTGTTTTGTGTGGTTGAAGTTTACCTTAAGTAATTTGTTGGGAGTATTTGTATGATCTTTGGTTTGATTTTAGCATATTCTAAGTTTGGCTTGGCCAAACTGTGGGTCCTTAATTGCCTCAATTTATTCGCTCTGAAGTGAATAAGATGATAATTTGAAGTTTAGCGAGCCTAGAAATTGTTTGATGCATTGAAAACCGTCTAGTTGACCATTTATATAGAGGGACTCGTTTATCCAAAAAAAATAGGTTATCGAAAATGTCAAAAGAGTTATGAATTTTGGATAAAAGGGAGTTTACTATACATGTACTGTATATTATGTGGAAGGTATGAATAGTGTAAAGGTGGTATGACACAAGCGCTTTTCCCCTGGATATTTATCATTAACCCGTACAGTACCGTTGACGTCCTTTTGTTAATATTATTAGGACTATTGGACGCTTGTATTCAGATTAGGAAGGTTCTGTAGCAATTATCAGGCTTCGACTGACTCGACCAAGGCTTTTACCTAGCACATATCCTTCCTAAGGTGCACACAAGTGTGTCAAATAGTAAAAAGGTAAGACACGTCGCTGGTACTGAAAGGGTTAACACTGGTCTGGCAGCATATGAGGTCAACATTACAAATATTTGTCACCTAAATTAATGTTTGGTCAGTTTAGTTTCCGATGCTCGTTGAAAATATTCCAGAAATGTTGCCAGACAAATGTTAAGTATCGAATGTTGGCTAAAAATGCTCTTGTGTGATTTTGGCGTAATATTGTGTTTGTCCCAGTTTTTGTTTGTTTAGTTTGCAAGTTTGACATTTTAAGTTGTTGCTTTTTCATTTGTAATTTGATATAATTGATTGAACGTTAGGAAGCTATTGTCTTATTTATTGCAGCTGATGATAAAAATCATATTTTCATGATACAGTACTGTATATAGTTATGTATGTATGTATGTATATCTCAGGCAAATACTCCTTTGGTGGGGGTGGCCGACACTAGACAAGTACTTTATATAGCTTTGTATGTATGTGTGTATGTGCAGTCTATCTTAGGCAAATACCCCTTTGGTGGGGGTGGCTGACACTAGACAAGTACTTTATATAGCTTTGTATGTATGTGTGTATGTACAGTATATCTTAGGCAAATACCCCTTTGCTGTGGGTGGCCGACACTAGACAGAGCCTGAACAGAAAGAAGACTTAAAGTTCCGGGACCACTTTCGCGGTCCCTCAGCTGTTTCTGTGGCTGGTCGATTAGGAGAAGTAGTTTTTGTTGTAGTGAAATGTGTAGATAATGAAAAGTTTGCAAAGAAGTTGATGCAGACAGTGTAGTTTGATCATTTTGCATTCGGTATCGATAAGTGCTGTGAAATTAGTTATTAAAATTCCAGTACAGTATAATGTTAAACTTGCAAGGACGACATAATATAAAGACAAAGGCAATTAAGGGGGGATGGTTAATGGTTTCGATGTTTGCATGTATTTAATATTTGTTGTAGTTTCCTGCCTAGAGGTTCATCAAACTGAAAAAAAAAGAAACATCAGATCCCCCTTTTAGATAAATTTGTACATTTTTTGGTAGAAAAATGTCCCGGCCAAAGGTCGGTTGTTGTAACATTACAGGCTCTTCGCTAGGGGAAAACTTGGCACCTAAATAGCACGAAAGGTCTAAATATTGACTAATAAATGCGGCGAAAGGTCTGAAAATCGAGTAACTAATGGGGCAAACATGTTAACATCTTAAAATTATTGGGGGTAAGCTTGAGGAAGAAGGGTGAGCAGAAAACCAGGCCATACCCCCCTTAAAGGATTCAATTTGCCACCACTCTATCGGTTAAACTGATGATATATTTGTTATTTGTTTGTATGTGTTGATTATTTTTGTGTGTTATTGTGGGTGGGCGACTCGAGACAGCCATAACTTGATAGATGACTAGTATAATTGCTGTGTTTTCAGTATTTTGATGGAAAGTTAGGCTTATTATAACTACTGTACAGTATATTGAAAGTTAGGAATAGTATAATTATCAATTTTCGTATTTAATTATAGTTTGAAATAGCATTAATTGTTTTTGATGAGTAAGGAATAGTATAAGTATTAATTTTATTATTGAATTGAAGTTTGAAATAGCCTTAATTGTTTTGGATGAGTATTAGTATTCAATATATGTCAGGATTAGTATGACTTGATCAAGTTCACCAGAGAAAGGGGGGAGGGAACGCTAAAGTGGTGAAGGACCCTAAGAATTGGAACTATAAATGTAGTTTTGGTTCAGTCTGTCTCGAGTATGCCACCTCGGGCAATGTGTTTACTACTGTATATTATGTGGAAGGTATGAAGAGTGTAAAGGTGGTATGACACGAGCGGTTTTTCCCTGGATATTTATCATTAACCCGTACAGTACCGTTGACGTCCTTTTGTTAATATTATTAGGACTATTGGACGCTTGTATTCGGATTAGGAAGGATCTCTAGCAATTACCAGGCTTCGAATGACTCAACCAATCGTTTTACCTAGGACATATCCTTCCTAAGCTGCACACAAGTGTGTCAAATAGTAAGAGGTAACATACGTCGCTGGTACTGAAAGGGTTAACACTGGTCTGGCAGCATATGAGGTCAACATTAGAAATATTTGTCAGTTAAAACCATGTTTGGTCAGTTTTGTTTCGGATGCCCGTGGAAAATTTTGCAGAAATGTTGCCAGAATAATGTTAAGCATCGAATGTTGACTGCTCTTGTGTGATAGTGGTTTAGTTATTTGTAGTTTATATTGTGTTTGTCCCACTGTTGGTTTGTTTATTTGTTAAGTTTTACAATGGAAGTTGTTGGTTTTTCATTTTAGATTTGATATAATTGATTGAACGTTAGGAAGCTATTGTTATTTATTGCAGGTGATGGTAAATGTCATATTTTCATATTACAGTACAGTATATAGTTTTGTATGTGTGTATGTGTATGTATATGTTAGGCAAATAGCCCTTTGCTGGGGGTGGCCGACACTAGACAAGTATATAGTTTTGTATGTATGTACAGTATGTATGTGTATGTATATCTCAGGCAAATACCCTCTTGCTGGGGGTGGCCAACAATAGACAAGTATATAGTGTTGTATGTATGTGTATGTATAGCTTAGGCAAATAGCTCTTTGCTGTGGGTGGGTGGGTGACACTAAACAGAGCCTGAACAGAAAGAAGACTTAAAGTTGCGGGAGCACTTTCGCGGTCCGTCAGCCGTTTGTGTGGCTGGTCGATTAGGAGAAATATTTGTTGTTGTAGTGAAATATGTAGATAATGATAAAAAGTTGGCAAGAAGTTCATGCAGACAGTGTAGTTTTATCATTTTGCATTCTGTATCGATAAGTGTTGTGTTAAATTAGTTATTAAAATTCCAGTACAGTATAATGTAAAAGTCCCTCTTACAAGGGCACGCCCTAGCCCTGTTAAATGAAGGGAGTATATGGCGTTAAAAAGTGCATCTCTACATGCTAGATAATTGAGTGAGTTGCGTCAGCATATGGAAGCATATGGAGGGGGGGTCATTCGTGGCCACCCACTCAGGGACTGGCTTCTGGCAATAATAAGATAGATCTGTTTGAAGTGTTCAATTTAAATAGGTAATTTAATTGTTAATATTGTTTTTGCTTGATTATGAATGCAAATGTAAAACTTGCAAACTAAACAAACCAAAAGTGGGACAAGGACAATATAAATATAGTTTGTAATTATGTTTAGATAGATAGATATGTAAGTTAAGTATGAAGGTATAAATATGAAACAAATATATTTATTGTATTAGATAGCTATTATTACATTATGTTGATTGTGTTATAGGTGTGTAGGCTATGTATATACTCGGGCACATACCCCATAGCTGGTGGGGTGGCTGAATTGAGAGTGTTTATTTTAATTAGTTTTACATGCAGTACACTCAATGTCACAAATCGTGGCTTTAAATGTATTTTTAGGTATTTCGAAGGGAATGAAATTGTCTTAGTATATTTGACTTAGTATATAAATGTTGAGTGTATTTGACTTAGAATCTACATTTTGAGTGATCATATGTGGAGTTTGATGATTGAGAAAGATGGACAACTCGAGACTGTATTTATGTAGGCCTATGTATTATAGTGAGGCGCATAACCCTTAGGTTGGGGTGGCCGACTCGAGAGATTGTTATTATTTGTATTGATTGATTATGAATGTATTTTGTAATGAGTTTGAGATAGATTGATAACTTACATTGTATTTGATTCATATTTATAGGTAGATACCCAACTTAAATACATATTATTACATTATGTTGATTGTGTTATAGGTGTGTAGGCTATGTATATACTCAGGCATATACCCCATAGCGGGTGTGGGGGGTGGCCGAATCGAGACATATGTTTATTTAAATTATTTATATATGCAGTACACTCAATGTCACAAATCGTGGCTTTAAATGTGTGTAGCTATCCTGAATGGAATGAAATCGTGTTACTAATTTTGACCTAGTATATAACTGTTGTGTGATGGTATGTGCAGTTTGATGAATCAGAAAGATGCACAACTCGAGACTGTATTTATGTAGGCCTATGTATTATACTGAGGCACTTAACCCTTAGCTTGGGGTGGCCGACTCGAGACTATTAGATATTAGTTGTTTGTAATTATTGTATGTGATAGATATTAAAGTTAGATTGATAATTATGGCATTAAGTTGATAGATTCCTAGTGTTGTTATTCGATAGATCGATAGATACAGTATTAATGTGATTGTTTATTGTATTATATAGAGTTAGAGAGTGATTAAATTTATTGTTTTTGTATTATATAGTGTTATTATCTTTATTAGTAGTGGGTACCCCTTCGTGGATGACGGCGTGAGGCAATAGATAGATAGTAGTAGTGTTTATAGTAATAGAAGTAATGTAGTTATTATTGAATATTAATATGTATACGGTTTCCATTTGCATGTGTATTAAATAAAATATGTACATATTGTTTGATAAGCATCATATAGGTTAGGGGCCAATATTATAGTGGCGTCATTCAATAATTAGATAGCTCCCCCTTACACTGTTCTATGTTTTTTTTTCTATATAATGACTATTATGCCTAACATCCTTCATTACTTTCTCTCCCTCCCCTCTTCTGCTTCTCTCTCCTCCCTTCTCCCTCTTCTGGTTTCTGCTCTCACTCCCTCTTCTGCTCTCCACCCTCCATTCTCCCTTCTCTCGCCTCCCTCATCTGCTCTTCTCTCCTCTCCCTTCTCTCCTCCCTCATCTGCTCTCTGCCTCATCTGCTTTCCTCCCTTCTCTCTGTCTCGTCTGCTCTCCTCTCCCTTCTCTTCTCTCTCTCCTCTGCCTCATCTGCTCTCCCCTCTTCTGTTCTTCCTTCTCTCTCCCTCTCATCTGCTCTTCTCTCTCCCTCATCTGGTCTGCCCTCTCTTCTGCTCTCCCTTCTCTCTCATCCCTCTGCTCTGCCTTTTCTCTCGTCCCTCTTCTGCTCTCCAGCCTCTAATCTCTTCTGTTCTCTCCTCCCTCTTCCCTCAGCTCTCCCATTTGCTATTCCTCCCCCCCCCCCTTCTCTCCTCCCTCATATGCTGCCCCCTTCTCTCTTCCCTTTTCTGCTCTCCAGCCTCTAATGTGCTCTCCCTTCCCTCCGTCTTCAGCTCTGTTCCCTCTCGTCCCCCCTCTATTTGTCTCTTGTATTTCTCCCTTCTCTCTCTCCCTCATTTTCTCTCACCCTTCATTTGCTCCCTGTCTCCCCCTCCCCCCTCTATTTGTCTCCTTCATTTGCTCCCCCTTATCTTTCTTACGCAGTCTCTGCTCCCCACCCCCCCTTCCTCCCGGTCTCATTTGCTCCCCTCTCCCCCCGCCCTCCTCATTTGCTCTCTTCCTCCCTTTCCCCCTCTCCCTCATTTGCTCCTCCCCCTTTTCTCTCCTGCCTCCCTTCCTCTTTCTCGCTCTCTCCCTTTCCCCCCCTTCTCTCTCTTCCCCTCCCCCTTTCCCCCCTTCTCTCTCTCACCCCTCTTCTGCTTCTCCCTTCTCTCTGCCTCGTCTGCTCTCTTCTGTCTCTCCTCTGCCTCATCTGCTCTCCCCTCTTCTGTTCTTCCTTCTCTCTCCCTCTCATCTGCTCTTCTCTCTCCCTCATCTGGTCTGCCCTCTCTTCTGCTCTCCCTTCTCTCTCATCCCTCTGCTCTGCCTTTTCTCTCGTCCCTCTTCTGCTCTCCAGCCTCTAATCTCTTCTGTTCTCTCCTCCCTCTTCCCTCAGCTCTCCCATTTGCTATTCCTCCCCCCGCCCCCCCCTTCTCTCCTCCCTCATATGCTGCCCCCTTCTCTCCCCTTTTCTGCTCTCCAGCCTCTAATGTGCTCTCCCTTCCCTTCCCTTCCCTCCGTCTTCAGCTCTGTTCCCTCTCGTCCCCCCTCTATTTCTCCCTGTCTATTTGTCTCCTGTATTTCTCCCTTCTCTCTCTCCCTCATTTTCGCTCACCCTTCATTTGCTCCCTGTCTATTTGTCTCCTTCATTTGCTCCCCCTTATCTTTCTTACGCAGTCTCTGCTCCCCACCCCCCCTTCCTCCCTGTCTCATTTGCTCCCCTCTCCCCCCGCCCTCCTCATTTGCTCTCTTCCTCCCTTTCCCCCCTCTCCCTCATTTGCTCCTCCCCCTTTTCTCTCCTGCCTCCCTTCCTCTTTCTCGCTCTCCCTTTCCCCCCCTTCTCTCTCTCACCCCTTCTCCCTCTTCTGGTCTCCATTCTCCCTTCTCTCGCCTCCCTCTGCCCTCTCCCTCATCTGCTCTTCTCTCCTCCCTCCTCTGCCTCATCTGCTCTCCTCTCCCTTCTCTTCTGTCTCTCATCTCTAATGTTCTCCCTCATCTCATCTGTTCTTCCTTCTCTTCTGCTCTTCTCTCTCCTCCCTCATCTGGTCTGCCCTCTCTCCTCCCTCTTCTGCTCTCCCTTCTCTCTCATCCCTCACTCCCTTCTCTGCTCTGCCTTTTCTCTCGTCCCTCTTCTGCTCTCCAGCCTCTAATCTCTTCTGTTCTCTCCTCCCTCATTTGCTCTCTCTTCAGCTCTCCCTTTTCTCATTTGCTCTTCCTCCCCGCCCCCCCTTCTCTCCTCTCTTATTTGCTGCCCCCTTCTCTTCCCTTTTCTGCTCTCCAGCCTCTAATGTGCTCTCCCTTCCCTTCCCTCCTCCGTCTTCAGCTCTGTTCCCCCTCCTTTCTCTCTCATTTCCTCTCGTCCCCCCCCCCCCCCCCCCCCCTCTATTTGTCTCCTTCATTTGCTCCTTTCTCTCTTTCCCCCCCCCCCCCCCCCCCCTCTATTTTTGTCTCATTTGCTCTGTCTCTCCACTCCCTCATTTGCTCTCCTCTCCCCCTTATCTTTCTTACGCAGTCTCTGCTCCCCCTTCCTCCCAGTCTCATTTGTTCCCCCCGCCCTTCCCATTTGCGCTCTTCCTCCCTCATTTGCTCCTCTCTCTCTCTCTCCTCCCCTCCCCCCCACCACCTCTCTCTCTCTCTCCTCTCCCCTCCCCCCCACCTCTTCTCTCTCTCTCTCTCCTTTCCCTTTCCCCCCCCTTCTCCCCCTCTTTCCCCCCTCCTCTCTCTCTCCTCTCCCCCCTCCCTCTTTCCCCCCCTTTTCTCTCCCCTTTCCCCTCTCTCTCCCCCCGCCCTCCCCATTTGCTCTCTTCCTCCCTTTCCCCCCTCCCTCATTTGCTCCTCCCCCTATCCCCCCCTTCTCTCTCCTCTCCCCTCCCCCCCACCTCTCTCTCTCCTTTCCCTTTCCCCCCCTTACCTCTCTCTCTCTTTTCCCTTTCCCCCCTTCTCTCTCTCTCCCCTTTCCCCCCCTCCCCTCTCTCTTTCCCCCCCTTCTCTCTCTCTCCCCCCCCTTTCTCTCTCTACTCTACCCTCCCTCTCTCTCTCTCTCCCCCCCTCCTCTCTCTCTCTCTCACTCACTCCCCCCCCTTCTCTCTCTCTCCTCCCTCCCTCCCCTCTCTCTCTCCCCTTTCCACCCCCACCTCTCTCTCTCTCCTTTCCCCCTTCTCTCCCTCTCCTCTCCCTCTTCCCCCCCTTCTCTCTCTCCTCCCCTCCCCCCACCTCTTCTCTCTCTCTCCTTTCCCTTCCCCCCCTTCTCTCTCTCTCCCCTTTCCCCCCCTCCCCTCTCCCCCCCCCCTCCTCTCTCCCCCCCCCCTTCTCCCTTTCCCCCCTCCCTCCTCTCCCTCTTCCCCCCCCCTCTCTCTCTCCCCCCCCCCTTCTCTCTCCCTCCCCCTCTCTCTTCTCTCTCTCTTGCTCCCCCCCTCTCCCTCCCCCCCCTCTCTCTCTCTCTCTCTCCCTCTCTCTCCTCTCCCTCCCCCTCTCTTCCCCTCCCTCTCTCCCCTCCCCCCTCTCTCTCCCCCTTTACTCTCTTTACTTTCCCTTTCCCCCCCTTCTCTCTCTCTCCTCTCCCCCCCTCCCTTTTATATTATGTATATTATATATGTATGTGAATGTATTAATAAAAGATTTAATTGAAAAATGTGTTATTTTGACCTATATATAAAAAAAACAAAAAACCTAACCTAACATTTGTTAGGTTACCAAAAACTGTCTTAAGACAGTTGGATAGTGGGTAAACTGTCTTAAGACAGTTGGATAGTGGGTAAACTGTCTTAAGACAGTTGGATAGTGGGTAAACTGTCTTAAGACAGTTGGATAGTGGGTAAACTGTCTTAAGACAGTTGGATAGTGGGTAAACTGTCTTAAGACAGTTGGATAGTGGGTAAACTGTCTTAAGACAGTTGGATAGTGGGTAAACTGTCTTAAGACAGTTGGATAGTGGGTAAAGGCAACGACTCGGCAACGACTCGGCAACGACTCGGCAACGACTCGGCAACGACTCGGCAACGACTCGGCAACGACTCGGCAACGACTCGGCAACGACTCGGCAACGACTCGGCAACGACTCGGCAACGACTCGGCAACGACTCGGCAACGACTCGGCAACGACTCGGCAACGACTCGGCAACGACTCGGCAACGACTCGGCAACGACTCGGCAACGACTCGGCAACGACTCGGCAACGACTCGGCAACGACTCGGCAACGACTCGGCAACGACTCGGCAACGACTCGGCAACGACTCGGCAACGACTCGGCAACGACTCGGCAACGACTCGGCAACGACTCGGCAACGACTCGGCAACGACTCGGCAACGACTCGGCAACGACTCGGCAACGACTCGGCAACGACTCGGCAACGACTCGGCAACGACTCGGCAACGACTCGGCAACGACTCGGCAACGACTCGGCAACGACTCGGCAACGACTCGGCAACGACTCGGCAACGACTCGGCAACGACTCGGCAACGACTCGGCAACGACTCGGCAACGACTCGGCAACGACTCGGCAACGACTCGGCAACGACTCGGCAACGACTCGGCAACGACTCGGCAACGACTCGGCAACGACTCGGCAACGACTCGGCAACGACTCGGCAACGACTCTCGGCAACGACTCGGCAACGACTCGGCAACGACTCGGCAACGACTCGGCAACGACTCGGCAACGACTCGGCAACGACTCGGCAACGACTCGGCAACGACTCGGCAACGACTCGGCAACGACTCGGCAACGACTCGGCAACGACTCGGCAACGACTCGGCAACGACTCGGCAACGACTCGGCAACGACTCGGCAACGACTCGGCAACGACTCGGCAACGACTCGGCAACGACTCGGCAACGACTCGGCAACGACTCGGCAACGACTCGGCAACGACTCGGCAACGACTCGGCAACGACTCGGCAACGACTCGGCAACGACTCGGCAACGACTCGGCAACGAGCCGATAACCATCCGGCAACGACTCGGCAACGACTCGGCAACGACTCGGCAACGACTCGGCAACGACTCGGCAACGACTCGGCAACGACTCGGCAACGACTCGGCAACGACTCGGCAACGACTCGGCAACGACTCGGCAACGACTCGGCAACGACTCGGCAACGACTCGGCAACGACTCGGCAACGACTCGGCAACGACTCGGCAACGACTCGGCAACGACTCGGCAACGACTCGGCAACGACTCGGCAACGACTCGGCAACGACTCGGCAACGACTCGGCAACGACTCGGCAACGACTCGGCAACGACTCGGCAACGACTCGGCAACGACTCGGCAACGACTCGGCAACGACTCGGCAACGACTCGGCAACGACTCGGCAACGACTCGGCAACGACTCGGCAACGACTCGGCAACGACTCGGCAACGACTCGGCAACGACTCGGCAACGACTCGGCAACGACTCGGCAACGACTCGGCAACGACTCGGCAACGACTCGGCAACGACTCGGCAACGACTCGGCAACGACTCGGCAACGACTCGGCAACGACTCGGCAACGACTCGGCAACGACTCGGCAACGACTCGGCAACGACTCGGCAACGACTCGGCAACGACTCGGCAACGACTCGGCAACGACTCGGCAACGACTCGGCAACGACTCGGCAACGACTCGGCAACGACTCGGCAACGACTCGGCAACGACTCGGCAACGACTCGGCAACGACTCGGCAACGACTCGGCAACGACTCGGCAACGACTCGGCAACGACTCGGCAACGACTCGGCAACGACTCGGCAACGACTCGGCAACGACTCGGCAACGACTCGGCAACGACTCGGCAACGACTCGGCAACGACTCGGCAACGACTCGGCAACGACTCGGCAACGACTCGGCAACGACTCGGCAACGACTCGGCAACGACTCGGCAACGACTCGGCAACGACTCGGCAACGACTCGGCAACGACTCGGCAACGACTCGGCAACGACTCGGCAACGACTCGGCAACGACTCGGCAACGACTCGGCAACGACTCGGCAACGACTCGGCAACGACTCGGCAACGACTCGGCAACGACTCGGCAACGACTCGGCAACGACTCGGCAACGACTCGGCAACGACTCGGCAACGACTCGGCAACGACTCGGCAACGACTCGGCAACGACTCGGCAACGACTCGGCAACGACTCGGCAACGACTCGGCAACGACTCGGCAACGACTCGGCAACGACTCGGCAACGACTCGGCAACGACTCGGCAACGACTCGGCAACGACTCGGCAACGACTCGGCAACGACTCGGCAACGACTCGGCAACGACTCGGCAACGACTCGGCAACGACTCGGCAACGACTCGGCAACTCATCGGCGACGGCTCGGCAACGACTCGGCAACGACTCGGCAACGACTCGGCAACGACTCGGCAACGACTCGGCAACGACTCGGCAACGACTCGGCAACGACTCGGCAACGACTCGGCAACGACTCGGCAACGACTCGGCAACGACTCGGCAACGACTCGGCAGATAGGCAGATAGGCAGATAGGCAGATAGGCAGATAGGCAGATAGGCAGATAGGCAGATAGGCAGATAGGCAGATAGGCAGATAGGCAGATAGGCAGATAGGCAGATAGGCAGATAGGCAGATAGGCAGATAGGCAGATAGGCAGATAGGCAGATAGGCAGATAGGCAGATAGGCAGATAGGCAGATAGGCAGATAGGCAGATAGGCAGATAGGCAGATAGGCAGATAGGCAGATAGGCAGATAGGCAGATAGGCAGATAGGCAGATAGGCAGATAGGCAGATAGGCAGATAGGCAGATAGGCAGATAGGCAGATAGGCAGATAGGCAGATAGGCAGATAGGCAGATAGGCAGATAGGCAGATAGGCAGATAGGCAGATAGGCAGATAGGCAGATAGGCAGATAGGCAGATAGGCAGATAGGCAGATAGGCAGATAGGCAGATAGGCAGATAGGCAGATAGGCAGATAGGCAGATAGGCAGATAGGCAGATAGGCAGATAGGCAGATAGGCAGATAGGCAGATAGGCAGATAGGCAGATAGGCAGATAGGCAGATAGGCAGATAGGCAGATAGGCAGATAGGCAGATAGGCAGATAGGCAGATAGGCAGATAGGCAGATAGGCAGATAGGCAGATAGGCAGATAGGCAGATAGGCAGATAGGCAGATAGGCAGATAGGCAGATAGGCAGATAGGCAGATAGGCAGATAGGCAGATAGGCAGATAGGCAGATAGGCAGATAGGCAGATAGGCAGATAGGCAGATAGGCAGATAGGCAGATAGGCAGATAGGCAGATAGGCAGATAGGCAGATAGGCAGATAGGCAGATAGGCAGATAGGCAGATAGGCAGATAGGCAGATAGGCAGATAGGCAGATAGGCAGATAGGCAGATAGGCAGATAGGCAGATAGGCAGATAGGCAGATAGGCAGATAGGCAGATAGGCAGATAGGCAGAGGCAGATAGGCAGATAGGCAGATAGGCAGATAGGCAGATAGGCAGATAGGCAGATAGGCAGATAGGCAGATAGGCAGATAGGCAGATAGGCAGATAGGCAGATAGGCAGATAGGCAGATAGGCAGATAGGCAGATAGGCAGATAGGCAGATAGGCAGATAGGCAGATAGGCAGATAGGCAGATAGGCAGATAGGCAGATAGGCAGATAGGCAGATAGGCAGATAGGCAGATAGGCAGATAGGCAGATAGGCAGATAGGCAGATAGGCAGATAGGCAGATAGGCAGATAGGCAGATAGGCAGATAGGCAGATAGGCAGATAGGCAGATAGGCAGATAGGCAGATAGGCAGATAGGCAGATAGGCAGATAGGCAGATAGGCAGATAGGCAGATAGGCAGATAGGCAGATAGGCAGATAGGCAGATAGGCAGATAGGCAGATAGGCAGATAGGCAGATAGGCAGATAGGCAGATAGGCAGATAGGCAGATAGGCAGATAGGCAGATAGGCAGATAGGCAGATAGGCAGATAGGCAGATAGGCAGATAGGCAGATAGGCAGATAGGCAGATAGGCAGATAGGCAGATAGGCAGATAGGCAGATAGGCAGATAGGCAGATAGGCAGATAGGCAGATAGGCAGATAGGCAGATAGCAGATAGGCAGATAGGCAGATAGGCAGATAGGCAGATAGGCAGATAGGCAGATAGGCAGATAGGCAGATAGGCAGATAGGCAGATAGGCAGATAGGCAGATAGGCAGATAGGCAGATAGGCAGATAGGCAGATAGGCAGATAGGCAGATAGGCAGATAGGCAGATAGGCAGATAGGCAGATAGGCAGATAGGCAGATAGGCAGATAGGCAGATAGGCAGATAGGCAGATAGGCAGATAGGCAGATAGGCAGATAGGCAGATAGGCAGATAGGCAGATAGGCAGATAGGCAGATAGGCAGATAGGCAGATAGGCAGATAGGCAGATAGGCAGATAGGCAGATAGGCAGATAGGCAGATAGGCAGATAGGCAGATAGGCAGATAGGCAGATAGGCAGATAGGCAGATAGGCAGATAGGCAGATAGGCAGATAGGCAGATAGGCAGATAGGCAGATAGGCAGATGTAGATAGGCAGATAGGCAGATAGGCAGATAGGCAGATAGGCAGATAGGCAGATAGGCAGATAGGCAGATAGGCAGATAGGCAGATAGGCAGATAGGCAGATAGGCAGATAGGCAGATAGGCAGATAGGCAGATAGGCAGATAGGCAGATAGGCAGATAGGCAGATAGGGAGAGATAGGCAGATAGGCAGATAGGCAGATAGGCAGATAGGCAGATAGGCAGATAGGCAGATAGGCAGATAGGCAGATAGGCAGATAGGCAGATAGGCAGATAGGCAGATAGGCAGATAGGCAGATAGGCAGATAGGCAGATAGGCAGATAGGCAGATAGGCAGATAGGCAGATAGGCAGATAGGCAGATAGGCAGATAGGCAGATAGGCAGATAGGCAGATAGGCAGATAGGCAGATAGGCAGATAGGCAGATAGGCAGATAGGCAGATAGGCAGATAGGCAGATAGGCAGATAGGCAGATAGGCAGATAGGCAGATAGGCAGATAGGCAGATAGGCAGATAGGCAGATAGGCAGATAGGCAGATAGGCAGATAGGCAGATAGGCAGATAGGCAGATAGGCAGATAGGCAGATAGGCAGATAGGCAGATAGGCAGATAGGCAGATAGGCAGATAGGCAGATAGGCAGATAGGCAGATAGGCAGATAGGCAGATAGGCAGATAGGCAGATAGGCAGATAGGCAGATAGGCAGATAGGCAGATAGGCAGATAGGCAGATAGGCAGATAGGCAGATAGGCAGATAGGCAGATAGGCAGATAGGCAGATAGGCAGATAGGCAGATAGGCAGATAGGCAGATAGGCAGATAGGCAGATAGGCAGATAGGCAGATAGGCAGATAGGCAGATAGGCAGATAGGCAGATAGGCAGATAGGCAGATAGGCAGATAGGCAGATAGGCAGATAGGCAGATAGGCAGATAGGCAGATAGGCAGATAGGCAGATAGGCAGATAGGCAGATAGGCAGATAGGCAGATAGGCAGATAGGCAGATAGGCAGATAGGCAGATAGGCAATAGGCAGATAGGCAGATAGGCAGATAGGCAGATAGGCAGATAGGCAGATAGGCAGATAGGCAGATAGGCAGATAGGCAGATAGGCAGATAGGCAGATAGGCAGATAGGCAGATAGGCAGATAGGCAGATAGGCAGATAGGCAGTTAGGCAGATAGGCAGATAGGCAGATAGGCAGATAGGCAGATAGGCAGATAGGCAGATAGGCAGATAGGCAGATAGGCAGATAGGCAGATAGGCAGATAGGCAGATAGGCAGATAGGCAGATAGGCAGATAGGCAGATAGGCAGATAGGCAGATAGGCAGATAGGCAGATAGGCAGATAGGCAGATAGGCAGATAGGCAGATAGGCAGATAGGCAGATAGGCAGATAGGCAGATAGGCAGATAGGCAGATAGGCAGATAGGCAGATAGGCAGATAGGCAGATAGGCAGATAGGCAGATAGGCAGATAGGCAGATAGGCAGATAGGCAGATAGGCAGATAGGCAGATAGGCAGATAGGCAGATAGGCAGATAGGCAGATAGGCAGATACCCAGATAGGCAGATAGGCAGATAGGCAGATAGGCAGATAGGCAGATAGGCAGATAGGCAGATAGGCAGATAGGCAGATAGGCAGATAGGCAGATAGGCAGATAGGCAGATAGGCAGATAGGCAGATAGGCAGATAGGCAGATAGGCAGATAGGCAGATAGGCAGATAGGCAGATAGGCAGATAGGCAGATAGGCAGATAGGCAGATAGGCAGATAGGCAGATAGGCAGATAGGCAGATAGGCAGATAGGCAGATAGGCAGATAGGCAGATAGGCAGATAGCAGATAGGCAGATAGGCAGATAGGCAGATAGGCAGATAGGCAGAGAGGCAGATAGGCAGATAGGCAGATAGGCAGATAGGCAGATAGGCAGATAGGAAGTAGGCAGGTAGGCAGATAGGAAGATAGGCAGCTAGGCAGATAGGCAGATAGGCAGAAGGCAGATAAGCAGCTAGGCAGGATAGGCCGATAGGCAGATAGGCAGATCGACAGATAGGCCGAAAGGCAGAAAGGCAGATCGGCAGATAGGAAGATAAGCAGATAGGCAGATAGGCAGAATAGGCAGATAGGAAGATAGGCAGATAGGCAATAGGCAGATTAGGCAGATATGGCCGATAGGGCAGAGTAGGCAGATAGGCAGATAGGCAGATAGGCAGATAGGCAGATGCAGATAGGCAGATAGGCAGATAGGCAGATAGGCAGATAGGCACTAGGCCAGATAGGCAGTCGGCAGATAGGCAATAGGCAGACGGCAGATGAGGCAGATAGGCAGATAGGCAGATAGGCAGATAGGAGATAGGCGATAGGCAGATAGGCACGATAGGCAGATAGGCAGATAGGCAGATAGGCAGATAGGCAGTAAGGCAGATAGGCAGCTAGGCGGATAGGAGATAGCAGATAGCGATAGGAGATAGGCAGATAGGAAGATAGGCAGATAGGCAGATAGGCAGTAGGAATAGGCAGAAGGCAGATAGGCAGAGTAGGAAGATAGGCAGAATAGGCAGATAGGCCAGATAGGCAGATGTAGGCAGATAGGAGATAGGAAGTAGGCAGATAGGCAGTAGGCAGATAGGCAGATAGGCAGATAGGCAGATAGGCAGCATAGGCAGATAGGCAGATAGGCAGATAGGCAGATGGGCAGATAGGCAGAAGGCAGTAGGCAGATAGGCAGCGAGGCAGATAGGCAGATAGGCAGATAGGCAGATAGGAAGATAGGCAGAATAGGCAGATAGGGCAGATAGGGCAGATAGGCAGATAGCAGATAGGCAGGAGGCAGATAGGCAGATAGGCAGATAGCAGATAGGCAGATAGGCAGCAGATAGGCAGATAAGGCAGATAAGGCAGATAGGCAGATAGGCAGATAGGCAGATAGGCAGGGATAGGCAGATAGGCAGATAGGCCAGATAGGCAGATAGGCAGATAGGCAGAGAGGCAGAAGGAAGATAGGAAGATAGGCAGATAGGCAGAAGGCAGATACGGCAGATAGGCAGATAGGAAGATGCAGATAGCGAGAGAGGCAGAAGGCAGATAGGCAGATAGGCAGATAGGGCAGATAGGCAGATAGGAAGATAGGCAGATAGGCAGAAGGCAGCTAGGCAGAGAGGCGATAGGCAATTAGGCAGATAGGGCAGTAGGCAGATAGGAGATAGGCAGATAGGCAGATTAGGCAGATAGGCAGATAGGCAGATAGGCGATGAGGCAGATAGGCAGATAGGCAGATCCGGCAGATAGGCAGATAGGCAGATGAGGCAGATAGGCGATAGGCAGATAGGCAGATAGGCAGATAGACGATAGGCAGATAGGCAGGATAGGCAGATAGGCAGTAGGCAGATAGCGCAGATAGGAGTATAGGCAGATAGGCAGATAGGCAGATAGGCAGGAATAGGAAGATAGGCTAGGATAGGCAGATAGGCCATAGCAGTAGGCAGATAGGCAGCATAGGCAGATAGCAGTAGGCAGATAGGCAGTAGGCAGATAGGCAGATAGGCAGGATAGCAGAATAGGTCAGCTATGGCAGTACGCAGATAGGCAGATAGGCAGATAGGCAGATAGGCAGATAGGCAGATAGGCAGATAGGCAGATAGGCAGATAGGCAGATAGGCAGATAGGCAGATAGGCAGATAGGCAGATAGGCAGATAGGCAGATAGGCAGATGTATATAATTTTTCTTTTTTATTTATTTTTATTTTTTATTCATTTTCTTTAATTTTTATTTATTTTATTTTTTTATTTATTTTTATTTTTTATTCATTTTCTTTCATTTTATTTATTTTTATTTTTTATTCATTTTATTTTTATTTTTATTTAATTTTTATTTTTATTTTTATTTTTTTATTTTTGGTTATTATACATTATTCATATATTTTAGGATATATATTAGTTTTTAAGTCGAATTGGTATTTATTTCAATTACATATATAAATAAACATTCATAAATATAAGCCTAAACACTTTAAAAGTTTAAAGAATGGAAGTCTAAAAATGGATACTGTATTTGTTAAGTGTAAAAATTTCTGGATAATTTGAAATATGGAAGTCTAAAAGTGTAATATTGAAGTTTAACTGGAATATGGAAGTCTAAAAGTGGAATATTGAAGTTTAAAAGTGTAATATTGAAGTTTTACGGGAATATGGAAGTCTAAAAGTGGAATATGGAAGTCTAAGTGTAATATGGAAGTCTAAACGTGCTAATATGAAGTTTAATGGAATATGGAAGTTCTAAAAGGTGGAATATGGAAAGTCTAAAGTGTAAATATTGAAGTTTAAGGTTAAAGATTGGTAGTTTGATAAGTGTAATATTGGAAGTTTAATGGAATATGGGAAGTCTAAAAGTGTAATATTGAAGTTTAATGGAATAGAAACGTCTAAAAGTTGTAATATTGACGTTTAAGTGTAATATTGTAGTTATAAGTGTAATAATTGAAGTTTAACTGGAATCTGGAAAAGTCTAAAGTGATATTGAAGTTTAAGTGGGGAATTGGAAGCGCCTTAAAGTGGAATATGGAGCTCAAGTGTAATAGGGCCAGGCCTAAAAGTGTTAATAGTGAAGGTTAGTGGAATATGGAAGTTTAAAAGTGGAATAGAAGTCTAAAAGTGTCATAATTGAAGTTGTGAAGTGGTAATATTGTAGTTTATAAGTATAATATTGAAGTTTAACTGGGACTATGGAAGTCTAAAACGGGTAATATTGAAGTTAACTGGAATATGAAAGTACTAAAAGTGTAATATTAAGTTTAAGTGTAAATTGTAGTTTATAAGTGTATATTGTGTTTTAAGTGAATATGTCGTTTTAAGTGTAATATGAAGGTTTAACTGGAATATGAAGTCTAAAAGTGTAATATTGAAGTTTAAGGATAGGAAGTCTAAAGTGGAATATTGAAGTTTAAGTGGAATATGGAAGTCTAAAAAAGATGGATAGTGGGAGTTATAAAAGTGTTAATATTGAAGTTAAGTGGAATATGGAAGTCTAAAAGTGTTAATATTGAAGTTTAAGTGTAATATGAGTTGAACTGAAATATGGAAAAGTTTAAAAGTTGGAAGTTTGAAACCCTTATTTAGCGGCGCCGCAACATAGTCGCGGTAAATAACGACTGGACTTGTGGCCCGTGCGCTTCGACATAACTAGATTCAGTGGCAATTTCAGCACGTAATGTGGATGAGAGAGAGAGACAATGGTGGCAGGAGACTAGCGAGCGTGATGACTGCTCCAGACCACCGCGGCGAACCTACTGACCACACAATCTCGCCCATCCTCCCCTCTCTCACTAGCTACATACTCAATTATGTACCGAAAAGTACCGATTACCTGCTTTTGCACTCGCGTTGCAAGGTTATTGCAAAGAAAAACTATCCATCATACAGGACGTTATGGGTCATTAGAAAGCTCTGTTTATGCCCTTTCAGGTTTGCAGGTACTGTTTTACGTTCTGGGTCTTATTTTGGGCATTGAAAATGATCACGTAAACGCCCTATTTTGGCTAAAAACACCCCGCTGTGCGGTACACATAAATAAACCGCATAGGCCGCTCGTAAGGTGTTAAAAGTGGAAGTCTAAAAGTGTAATATTGAAGTTTAAGTGTAATATTGAAGTTTAACTGGAATATGGAAGTCTAAAAGTGTAATATTGAAGTTTAAAGTGTAATATTGAAGTTAAAAGTGTAATATTGAAGTTTAAGTGTAATATTGTAGTTTATAAAGTGTAATATTGAAGTGTAACTGGAATATGGAAGTCTAAAAGTGTAATATTGAAGTTTAAGTGTAATAAGTGTATAAGTGTAATATAAGTTTAATGGAATATGAAGTTTAAAAGTGTAATATTGAAGTTTAACTGGAATATGGAAGTCTAAAAGTGTAATATTGAAGTTTTAAGTGTAATATGAAGTCTAAAGTGTAATATTGAAGTTTAAGTGTAATATGAAGTAAGTGTAATATGGAACTTTAAGTGTAATATTAAAGTTTAAAAGTGTAATATTAAAGTTTAAGTGGAATATGGAAGTTTAAAAGTGTAATATTAAAGTTTAAGTGGAATATGGAAGTTTAAAAGTGTAATATTGAAGTTTAAGTGGAATATTGAAGTTTAAAAGTGTAATATTAAAGTTTAAAAGTGTAATATGGAACTTTAAGTGGAACATTGAAGTTTAAAAATGTAATATTGAAGTATATGTGGAATATTAAAGTTTAAGTGGAATTTTGAAGTTTAAAAGTGGAATATGGACGTTTAAAATTGTAATTTTCAAGTTTAAGTGGAGTATTAAAGTTTAAAAGTGCAATATTAAAGTTTAAGTGGAATATGGAACTTTAAAAGTGTAATATTGAAATTTAAGTGGAATATTGAAGTTTAAAAGTGCAATATTAAATTTTAAGTGGAATATTGAAGTTTAAAAGTGGAATATTGAAGTTTAAAAGTGCAATATTAAAGTTTAAGTGGAATATGGACGTTTAAAATTGTAATATTAAAGTTTAAGTGTAATATTGAAGTTTAAAAGTGTAATATTAAAGTTTAAACGTGTAATATTAAAGTTTAAAAGTGGAATATGGAAGTTTAAGTGTAATATTGAAGTTTAACTGGAATATGGAAGTCTAAAAGTGTAATATTGAAGTTTAAGTGGAATATGGAAGTCTAAAAGTGGAATATGGAAGTCTAAAAGTGGAATATGGAAGTTTAAGTGTAATATTGAAGTTTAAGTGTAATATTGAAGTTTAAGTGGAATATGGAAGTCTAAAAGTGTAATATTGAAGTTTAAGTGTAATATTATAGTGTATAAGTGTAATATTGAAGTTTAACTGGAATATGGAAGTCTAAAAGTGTAATATTGAAGTTTAAGTGTAATATTGTAGTTTATAAGTGTAATATTGAAGTTTAACTGGAATATGGAAGTCTAAAAGTGTAATATTGAAGTTTAACTGGAATATGGAAGTCTAAAAGTGTAATATTGAAGTTTAAGTGTAATATTATAGTGTATAAGTGTAATATTATAGTGTATAAGTGTAATATTGAAGTTTAACTGGAATATGGAAGTCTAAAAGTGTAATATTGAAGTTTAAGTGGAATATGGAAGTCTAAAAGTGGAATATGGAAGTCTAAAAGTGTAATATTGAAGTTTAAGTGTAATATTGAAGTTTAAGTGGAATATGGAAGTCAAAAAGTGGAATATGGAAGTCTAAAAGTGTAATATTGAAGTTTAAGTGTAATATTGAAGTTTAAGTGGAATATGGAAGTTTAAAAGTGGAATATGGAAGTTTAAAAGTGGAATATGGAAGTCTAAAAGTGTAATATTGAAGTTTAAGTGTAATATTGTAGTTTATAAGTGTAATATTGAAGTTTAACTGGAATATGGAAGTCTAAAAGTGTAATATTGAAGTTTAACTGGTATATGGAAGTCTAAAAGTGTAATACTGAAGTTTAAGTGTAATATTATAGTGTATAAGTGTAATATTATAGTGTATAAGTGTAATATTGAAGTTTAACTGGAATATGGAAGTCTAAAAGTGGAATATTGAAGTTTAAGTGGAATATGGAAGTCTAAAAGTGGAATATGGAAGTCTAAAAGTGTAATATTGAAGTTTAAGTGTAATATTGAAGTCTAAAAGTGTAATATTGAAGTTTAAGTGTAATATTGTAGTTTATAAGTGTAATATTGAAGTTTAACTGGAATATGGAAGTCTAAAAGTGTAATATTGAAGTTTAACTGGAATATGGAAGTCTAAAAGTGTAATATTGAAGTTTAAGTGTAATATTATAGTGTATAAGTGTAATATTGAAGTTTAAGTGTAATATTGTAGTTTATAAGTGTAATATTGAAGTTTAAGTGGAATATGGAAGTCTAAAAGTGTAATATTGAAGTTTAAGTGTAATATTATAGTTTATAAGTGTAATATTGAAGTTTAAGTGGAATATGGAAGTTTATAAGTGTAATATTGAAGTTTAAGTGGAATATGGAACTTTAAAAGTGTAATATTAAAGTTTATAAGTGGAATATTGAAGTTTAAAAGTGTAATATTATAGTTTATAAGTGTAATATTGAAGTTTAACTGGAATATGGAACTTTAAAAGTGTAATATTAAAGTTTATAAGTGGAATATTGAAGTTTAAGTGTAATATTGAAGTTTAAGTGGAATATGGAAGTCTAAAAGTGGAATATTGAAGTCTAAGTGGAATATTAAAGTTTATAAGTGTAATATTGAAGTTTAAGTGGAATATGGAACTTTAAAAGTGTAATATTAAAGTTTATAAGTGGAATATTGAAGTTTAAGTGGAATATTGAAGTTTAAGTGGAATATGGAACTTTAAAAGTGTAATATTAAAGTGTATACGTGTAATATTGAAGTTTAAAAGTGTAATATTATAGTTTATAAGTGTAATATTGAAGTTTAACTGGAATATGGAAGTCTAAGTGTAATATTGAAGTTTAAGTGGAATATGGAAGTCTAAAAGTGTAATATTGAAGTTTAACTGGAATATGGAAGTCTAAAAGTGTAATATTGAAGTTTAAGTGGAATATGGAAGTCTAAAAGTGGAATATGGAAGTCTAAAAGTGTAATATTGAAGTTTAAGTGTAATATTGTAGTTTATAAGTGTAATATTGAAGTTTAAATGGAATATGGAAGTCTAAAAGTGTAATATTGAAGTTTAAGTGTAATATTATAGTGTATAAGTGTAATATTGAAGTTTAACTGGAATATGGAAGTCTAAAAGTGTAATATTGAAGTTTAAGTGTAATATTATAGTGTATAAGTGTAATATTGAAGTTTAACTGGAATATGGAAGTCTAAAAGTGTAATATTGAAGTTTAAGTGGAATATGGAAGTCTAAAAGTGGAATATGGAAGTCTAAAAGTGTAATATGGAAGTCTAAAAGTGTAATATTGAAGTTTAAGTGTAATATTGAAGTTTATAAGTGTAATATTGAAGTTTAACTGGAATATGGAAGTCTAAAAGTGTAATATTGAAGTTTAACTGGAATATGAAAGTCTAAAAGTGTAATATTGAAGTTTAAGTGTAATATTGTAGTTTATAAGTGTAATATTGAAGTTTAACTGGAATATGGAAGTCTAAAAGTGTAATATTGAAGTTTAAGTGGAATATGGAAGTCTAAAAGTGTAATATTGAAGTTTAAGTGTAATATTGTAGTTTATAAGTGTAATATTGAAGTTTAACTGTAATATTATAGTGTATAAGTGTAATATTGAAGTTTAACTGGAATATGGAAGTCTAAAAGTGTAATATTGAAGTTTAAGTGTAATATTATAGTTTATAAGTGTAATATTGAAGTTTAAGTGTAATATTATAGTTTATAAGTGTAATATTGAAGTTTAACTGGAATATGGAAGTCTAAAAGTGTAATATTGAAGTTTAACTGGAATATGGAAGTCTAAAAGTGTAATATTGAAGTTTAAGTGGAATATGGAAGTCTAAAAGTGGAATATTGAAGTTTAAGTGTAATATTAAAGTTTATAAGTGTAATATTAAAGTTTATAAGTGTAATATTGAAGTTTAAGTGGAATATGGAAGTATAAAATGGAATATTGAAGTTTAAGTGGAATATGGAACTTTAAAAGTGTAATATTGAAGTTTATGTGGAATATGGAACTTTAAAAGTGTAATATTAAAGTTTATAAGTGTAGTATTGAAGTTTAAGTGGAATATGGAAGTCTAAAAGTGGAATATTGAAGTTTAAGTGTAATATTCAAGTTTATAAGTGTAATATTCAAGTTTAAGTGGAATATTGAAGTCTAAAAGTGGAATATTGAAGTTGAAGTGGAATATTAAAGTTTATAAGTGTAATATTGAAGTTTAAGTGGAATATGGAACTTTAAAAGTGGAATATGGAACTTTAAAAGTATAATATTAAAGTTTAAGTGGAATATGAAACTTTAAAAGTGTAATATTAAAGTTTAACTGGAATATGGAACTTTAAAAGTGTAATATTATAGTGTAAAAGTGTAATATTAAAGTTTAAGTGGAATATGGAACTTTAAATGTGGAATATGGAAGTTTAAGTGTAATATGGAAGTTTCAGTGGAATATTGAAGTTTAAGTGGAATATGAAACTTTAAAAGTGTAATATTAAAGTGTAAAATTAATAATAAAGTTTAAGTGGAATATGGAACTTTAAATCTGTAATATGGAAGTTTAAAAGTGTAATGAAAGTTTCAGTGGAATATTGAAGTTTAAGTGGAATATGGAACTTTAAAAGTGTAATAAAGTTTAAAAGTGTAATATTAAAGTTTAACTGGAATATTAAAGTTTAACTGGAATATGGAAGTTTAAAAGTGTAATATTGAAGTTTCAGTGGAATATTGAAGTTTAAGTGGAATATGGAACTTCAAAAGTGTAATATTAAAGTTTAAGTGGAATATGGAACTTTAAAAGTAATATTAAAGTTTAAAACTAATACTAAAGTTTAAAAGTGTAATATTAAAGTTTCAGTGGAATATGGAACTTTAAAATTGTAATATTAAATTTTAAAAGTGTAATATTAAAGTTTAACTGGAATATGGAAGTTTCAGTGTAATATGGAAGTTTCAGTGGAATATGGAACTTTAAAAGTGTAATATTAAAGTTTAAAAGTGTAACATTAAAGTTGAAAAGTGTAATATTAAAGTTTAACTGGAATATGGAAGTTTAAAAGTGTAATATTGAAGTTTCAGTGGAATATGGAACTTTAAAAGTGTAATATTAAAGTTTAACTGGAATATGGAAGTTTAAAAGTGTAATATTGAAGTTTCAGTGGAATATGGAAGTTTAAGTGGAATATGGAACTTTAAAATTGTAATATTAAAGTTTAAAATTGTAATAAAGTTTAAGTGTAATATTAAGTTTCAGTGGAATATGGAACTTTAAAAGTGTAATATGGAACTGTAAAAGTGTAATATTAAAGTTTAAAAGTGTAATATTAAAGTTTAAAAGTGTAATATTAAAGTTTAAAAGTGTAATATTAAAGTTTAACTGGAATATGGAAGTTTAAAAGTGTAATATTGAAGTTTCACTGGAATATGGAACTTTAAAAGTGGAATATTAAAGTTTAAAAGTGTAATATTAAAGTTTAAAAGTGGAATATTAAAGTTTAAAAGTGGAATATTAAAGTTTAAAAGTGGAATATTAAAGTTTAAAAGTGGAATATTAAAGTTTAAAAGTGTAATATTAAAGTTTAAGTGTAATATTAAAGTTTAACTGGAATATTGAAGTTTAAAAGTGTACTATTGAAGTTTAAAAGTGGAATATTAAAGTTTAAAAGTGGAATATGGAACTTTAAAAGTGTAATATTAAAGTTTAAAAGTGTAATATTAAAGTTTCAGTGGAATATGGAAGTTTAAAATTGTATTATTAAAGTTTCAGTGGAATATGGAACTTTAAAAGTGGAATATTAAAGTTTAAAAGTGTAATATTAAAGTTTAACTGGAATATGGAAGTTTAAAAGTGTAATATTGAAGTTTCAGTGGAATATTGAAGTTTAAGTGGAATATGGAAGTTTAAAAGTGTAATATTAAAGTTTAAAAGTGTAATATTAAAGTTTAACTGGAGTATGGAAGTTTAAAAGTGTAATATTGAAGTTTAAGTGGAATATTGAAGTTTAAGTGGAATACTGAAAGTTTAAATGGAATATTGAAGTTTAAGTGGAATATTGAAGTTTAAGTGGAATATTGAAGTTTAAGTATCAGGTTTAAAAAAATGCAAGTCTAAAAACGTATACTGTATTTGTTTAAAGTGTAAAAATGTCTGCATAATTTGAAATATTGAAGTTTAAAAGTGAAATATTGAAGTTTAAAATTGTAATATTGAAGTTTAAATTTGTAATATTGAGTTTAATTTTCAGGCTTAAAACATTGAAGTCTAAAAATGTATACTGTATTTGCTTAAAGTGTAAAAGTAAAAAAAAATAAAGTTTAAACATTTATATAGTAAAAAAATTTTTTTTAAGTCTATACAAATATTTTAAAGTTTCAAAATGTATAAAGTACTACTGTATTTAAGTTTAAGTCATGATTCAAAAACAATTTATAACAAACTTACAAATTAAAGTATAAATTTTTCAAACTTTTAAATACTTTCACGTACTTGGGCTACTCCAAAATAGTCTTTCCCATGAGCTTTACAATGGATTCTTACACTATCTGCATCTCTTCAATCACTACTATATTGTGAGGTATATTGATGTAACAAGGACAAAGGGAAACCAAACATTAATTTAAGATAACATAGACAACTAAACTAATTTACAGCGAGGAGGGCAAGTGTCTAACAGGATTACGGAACCTATTTACTCAAATTACCCTCGGGGATTTCAGAGCAATACAGCAATAATGAAGTGGGCCCCATGATGGGTCAGGTCACCAGGACTTTTAAATGGAATTGAAGTAGTCAACCCAACACTTAATTCCAACTTGGCAAAAATTAAACCAATTTTCATTTAATTTTAGTAAGTGTTGTTTCCACATAGCGATTTTGATAATTTAATTTGACTTTATATTGTCCTTTTCCCAATTTTGGTTTGTTTAGTTTGCAACTTTTAAATTTTAATTGACAACACTAGGCCGCATAGGCCAAAATACGCAGAAACTATAGAGTCAACTCTAATTACACAGGCCAATATAGGTAATACTAAAAAATAATTAAGAGACTAGTCTTAAACATTTTAGATTTTGTTTTGGCCTTTTATCAAGCTCTATTTTTATTTTATTTTTTTATATTGGGAACAAATTACAATCGAAAACATTTATTTTAATTCCCCGACAAACTGGCGCTAGTCGGTGATGGACTAGAAGGCATCACCTCTTTAGTCACTAACTTACAGTCTAAACAGGCTCTAATAACCTAATACTGTAGTAGGAAGGGGACGGGTTTACAAAAAATAATTATTTTCAACGAACTTTAAAGCAGGAACAAAAATGCAGGTCAAGCAAGTGCAATACCTTAAATAATTTTAAAAGTGCTAAAATTTTACGGACCATTAGGCTACGGATTATACAACCATATTTCCATATTAATAGTGTTCACCTTATTTATTTTATTTCAGACTTTATAGATTTTATTAGACTATTAAACTGTAAAGATTATATCTTGCCCTCCAAACATCAGTCTCTAGTATTTGTAAAGCTCAATGGGATAAACTAAAATAAACTCTTAAATCTGTTTTATTGCTTAATCTATTCATATAGTACATTATATTTCACATCTCTTATGAATTTACAGAAATCTCCAAACACTTTAATTTAATCATTATAATTCAATGCCATCCTTAGTTGAATTTAGTTTAATTGTACATTAAGAATATCTTTTGGTATGATTTAAATTATATTCAATAACTAAAAATTTCTTTTACTTTATTTTGTGAATTATTTATACAATAATAACAAATCTGCTCTGATGGAGTCTAATCTATATTTTATTAATTTCACCACAACACCAAACACCCCCAATGAAATTAAGTAAACTATATATGATCCGCCGGGATTCCAACCCGGGTTATCACAGATTTTTGCCACCTTAACCATTGCAAGAGTGGAATTAATTGTATAGCAATTAGAAAATAATTGGAATAGTCTAAAATATTTTAAGTTTCTTATTGCGAGAACTCTGCAAAAACGGTACCGTACACGGTATACATTAACTTGGCAGAAAATACACATTTGCATTAACACAATCATTCTGGCTGTTAGATAATTTTATACAGATTTAAAAACATTACATAATATATATATATATATATATATATATATATATATAATCAATTCAATGTGTACTAGAATTTAAAATAACCTTTCAAATTCCCACGCTATTAGAACCACTGATAATCTAACTGTATGGGTAGTGAGTGACCTAAAAGAATAAGTGAAGGGTTGAGACACAGAGGACGAGAATGAACAATTGAGTCTATGTATACCACCAAACTTGTGGTTGGGTGGGAACAGGGCTACATTTTTATGATCAACCTAAAACTTAGCTTAAATAATTATAATTAGAACTTGCAAAATAAACAAACCAAAACTGGGACAAAAAGATAAACGCAAAAGAACTAATCAAAATCGCTATGTGGAAAGAACGCTTTATAAAATATAATTGAAATAATTATACAGAATAATTTAAATAAACTAAATTTAAGACACTAGCAGAGAGTCAATTAATTCATGTGGACCCCCACAGGGATTAAAGTCTGACAAATGAGAATTTAGAGGAAAATGTAGAAGCCAGACCAAGGATGGGATTCTGAATTTCGGATATGATTAGATTTATATCGAAAATACAAAAATGGACATTAATCATGAAATAAACCTATAACAGTTTGTAGTTTCATTGTTTAGATGCTTATGTTCTGGGTTTGGTGTCCCGACTTCAAATACCAGGAGGACCATTTTTTTTTTTTTTTTTTTTTTCCTTACGTGAATGAGGGAGACAAAAGGCATAAGTGCCTGCAGCGAGTGCCTCTCCCAGATTTCAAAGAGTGACGGGGCCAAAATCAAGGGACGTTAGAGCCAAAATGCCTGGACACACCGAGTTTGAAGCTATTTAAGTCGTAGGAAGAGGGAAAGACTGCTTCTGGGAGAGAGTTCCAGAGCTCAGCAGTTGAGTAGAAGAAAGACCGAGTAAAGTTTCACTCTCGGGTTGGAGAGTTGCACAGAGTAGGGGTGGGATTGAGTTGCAAAATGGGTAGTTGGTATAATTTCAGGTTAACCCCTTCTGTACCGGTGAAGTATTTTGTGTATATATCTGCTGCATCTAACTATTTGATGAAGCTTCGGAAGGATTTTTTTTGGTTCAGTCTGTAGCGAGTGCTTGTATAAAAACAAACTCCAAAATATAAACCCTATCCCCTTAACCCTCTGACATATGACGCGATTTTGAGCCTATTAGGGATACTTTAAAGCCTTTGTTACCATCAGGGGTATTTATAAACCTTTAGTTACTTCAACCTCTGCAGTAGTCTTTGAGTTAGCTGTGTTGAGCCTATTTGAGATACTTTAAAGCCTTTGTTACCATCAGGGGTATTTATAAACCTTTAGTTTACTTAATTTAACCTCTGCAGTTGTCTTTGAGTTAGCTGTGGGCAGAAAACTTATTTTGGAGAGTTAATTATAAGAGTGAGAGAACTCAATTTCTTATTGTTAATCTGGCAACCTCTGAGTCATATGAGCCTGAAAGGGTTAAATAGGCTGGACAGAGGCAGCAATAGGGGGCATGTACTTTTCTTTCAAGAGGGGCAGGGAAGTACGGGTATTTAATGCGGAGCGGCTGAATGGATCAAGAAAAATATTTTGTGGTATGGTTATGTGCCAAGAAATTTTAAAAGGAGAATGCAGAGATATAAATTTATGTCGAGCAAGTTCTATTATAATGTAAAACTTGCAAAATAAACAAACCAAAGCGTATACAAACACAGTAAAAAGACAAAACAACTAATCAAAATCGCTATGTGCAAAAACGCAGAAGTACTAAACTGCTGAACATTGAGTGATCCAGTGGATAAATGCCAAAACCTTTGAGAGAGGAACCGAGTGAGCAACAGGAAACTGACTTGAAAAGAACAATGCTATGAGATGGATGTGTGGGGCCAGGCTACAGGATAGAATAACAAATGTTGAGCTGAAGAGACGTTTAGGTATAAAGAGTATTAGCGAGGTGATGCGTACAAGTAGACTGGGATGGTATGGTCATGTGGAGAGATTGGATGAACAAAATTGGGTGAAAAACTCCAAGTATGTGATTGTGGAGGGAGCTGCACCAAGGGGTGGACCGAGGAAGACTTTGGATCGGACTACACGCGCCGATCTCAAATCCAAGAACTTGACAAGTGAAGCAGCCCTTAACAGGGTTGCTTGGAACGCCACCATTACGACAAGAGACTGAAACTGCACGTATGTGTAGAGCACTCGGTCTTAAAATTTTATGTATGTATGCATGTATGTATGTAAGTAGAACATCTATTTACACATTTCTGTTGTGTCTGACATAGGAAGCCGGTTTCAACAAGCTACTAGGGGTTTAATGCCTTGATAGCGCAATTCATAAATGCACGGAATTTCGGTCCGAATATCCTAGGTTCGAGTATTTGTTATTTCATTAATAGAGTTTAGAAGTAAAGTTGGTTGGTGAAAACCTATTAATTCACCTAAGGTCATCCTTAAGTATCGTTTCCCAGTTGACTATCATAAAAGAGGATGGTGTATAATCTTCACAGGACCTAACGGTTACCCTTTTAAATATAAAGAAGTTTTCTATAACTTCACAGGACCTAACAGTTACCCTTTTAAATATAAAGACGTTTTCTATAACTTCACAGGGCCTAACAGTTAAATTTTTAAATATAAAGAAGTTTTCTAAGCATATTAAAATAGTCTAACCATAGCCAGAAGAAAATAAAAAAATGTCAAAGACTAATTTAATTTCACACCAGGATAAAACTAGCAATGACTAACCTTTTGATTTTTCTGCCAAATTAATAATTACATACATATATATTTTCAGCACCTTAAAATTATTAACTTAAAATTACCTATTTAAACCGTAATGGAAAGCTGTAGACATTTCGAACCATTTTTGTTCCAATATTTGTAGACTGAATTTTACTTTAAATCCGGAGAAAATAATTAAAAAAAATAAATAATTGGTTTTACTTTAAATCCGGAGAAAATAAAAATAAATCAAATCTTCAATTTCTTTAAACTTTTACGCAATTACAGCCTTCAACACTACAAATTCAAACATTGCCTCATTTTGTAATCTCTGTACCAACTCTTATTGTACAATCTAAACATACTTCACTGAAAACCATAGTCTATAGATTTCACACATTTATTCGGCACGTCTACGACAGCCGACTTAAAGATCTAAGAGTTACGCAAACTAATTTACATTTAACTGACAAAAAGTATCAAAATATAGTTCAAGGGCAAAACAATTTAAATGACTTGAGGAACAAAGCAATTTAAAGTTTCAGAGCAATTAACTGTAGACTACATTTGAGCAAAGCAACAAAGTACATTAAATAATAAATGCCATGTCAACAAGTTTGATCAAAGTTACTTTAAATAAACAGTAAACCAACTTTAAGTATAAAATTGTACCTTCAAGATAAAGTTTGAAATTTAGACATTAACCTAGATATTTCTGACAATAAAAACCTTATTCGCGAGCTATTGAACAAATTATGAAAGCTTATGTGATTGCAACTTACAATTTATAGTTTCTGAACAAGGTTACCAGTGAACTATTTAAAGATTGTACGCTTCCTTAAAGGTGTTAAACTTAAACATTCAAAAATATCAACACAAAACCTGACTTGCCAATTGCCATAACCCATTATTTTTAAAAGTGGCGAAAAGTTTATTCCTTAACATTAGATCCGATAATTAATGAACCGCTATGCCTCTTAGGCAATATTATAATTTAAAACTTTCAAAATAAACAAACTAAAACAAGTAACAATAGAAATACAAAAAAAAAATACTTTAATCAAAATCACTACGTGGAAATTATCACTACCAAAGGAAAATATAATTTTAATGCAATATTACTGTAAACTTCGTAGTTTACTGTATTGGGCAGTAAATCATTTAATAAATTAACTTTTTCGCCACCTTCAAAATCAGACTACAGCATTCAATGTTCCAAGGAACAAAGTTTAGAGCCGCGAACATTACATTTTGCGGCGCAATATTGCTATACAGTAAGTCCCCACTTAAAATGTAAAACAACGTTACTGACAAAAATACTAAATTTAAAAATACTACTGTACTTTGTAATAGACTTTAAAAGTTAATTTACAGCATAAAATAAAATAAATCTTTGAAGGATTATTAAAAAATTTAGTTTAAATTTAATTACTTTATATCAAGCTTTCAAATATACTACTTTACTTTAAATTATAAAATATACTTTATATCAAACTTTACAATAAACTACTTTACTTTAAATTATAAACATTCAAATCAGTAATTAAAATTACTTTTAAGAGCAGATATGCAATTTAAGTATATTATCTAAATCAACAATAAACTGAACTTTAATGGACATTGGACAGTAACCAAACTAATTCAAGAGATTTAAGTGAGTAAACATTAACTGTATACAAAAGGTTGTTAACCCTTTTAACAATATTGAAAATCTATGACTTATTGTAGACATCATTGACGTCAATAGAAATGTTATAGTAACATTTCCCAATAATATATCAATAATAAGACCGTTCCATGTTCTACATGGGTGTGCCTTAGGAATGACCTGCAACACAGGAGGAACTATAGGATATCAGTTAACTGGAATTACTGTATAGCTACTAAATTAGTCATATTTCCATTCATTTGGATAAGCTACTTTGTCTGCAAGTTTATCTTTTTACTTTACTAAAAGTTCTCAATAAGGAATGGATTTTATTTTTGCTTTAAATGTAAAACACTTAACATTTTGATCTGACGTGACTAAAGGTTATTTTTGGTTGATTTGAAAGTATTAAATATTAAATTAAGCATAAGAACTAAGTAGAAAAAGCTCCTTGTAAAGCATTGGGAGTGTAGGGCCGTACAATGGTGCAAAACTGCATCATCCAGGTCTAATTCCACGACCCCGAGGGGTAATGTTGACCTCAGGCATAGCAAGCTTGAGAAGCAAGCGACAGCAGCAATCCGCCTAGAAACTTTAGAACATGAGTCCTAGAGACAGTCCCCACCCGTTAGACCGTCTTACTGCCGTGGTACCACCTGCTATGCCCTCACCCTAATGGGCAATGGCTTTATCCGCGAGGAGCACACTCAATGTACATGGCTTGATCTAGATAGCATATACTTTTTGTCATTTTATAACATTTATTCCTTATATGAATGAAAAAGTCTCATATCAGATAAATATAAGTGTTTTCTGTCTACACTGAAACATTTATTTATAAAACAGCAACTGGAATTAATTTATATTAAAGTTATTTACTGTACAAACCATTTAGAAATTAGTTGCAACAAAATTAAGTGAAATTTTAAGTAAAGTCTATCTCATCTTTAGCAATATTTAAGACTGACTAATACAAGACTCCTGTGCTGCTAACTTTAAACCCTCTGCATGAAGGTACACTCTTAAATAGGTATCTCCCTAGGATGTTTTTTTAAACCCTCTGCATGAAGGTACACTCTTAAATAGGTATCTCCCTAGGATGTTTGTTTAAATTCATATTGGCAGTCAAGTTAAAACAAATACAAGAGTTGGTACTTCTATTACAATATGAGGCAGACTAATTTAGGACATAATTATAGGGCCATGTTCTCAACCACATAATGTTGGTTACCAGGATGATAATTACTTCTATTATTTAACAACTAATCCAAAATATAGGCTTAAGTTTCATCCTAATTAATTTATTCTAAAGATTAATATTTTAGGCAGTAATCCAGAAATACAGTTTGGTGCTTATTTAATCTCATACAGTACGGTACTTTAAATAATAAATAAAAGTTTTATTTAATTACTTTATAAACTACAATCTACAAGAATTACAGTTTTGACTTTATATTGTCTTTGTCCCAGTTTTGGTTTGACTTTGTTTGCAAGTTTTAAATTTTAATCTAATACAATTTTCATAAATTCCTTTACTAGGCTATATGCAGCTTGAAATAATGGCCCCATACGATCCTGACATACCTGGAGTTAATAATAGGAGTGATGGTGGTGGACGTGTAGTTGTGGTGGTGGTAGAGGTGGTTTGGTACTTGTGGTGGTGATGGGTGGTGGTAGTTGTAGTTGTGATGGTGGTGGTGGTGAAGCAGGTCCAATTCTTCTTTGATCTGCAGAATTTAATATATTTAATATCTCTACCTCTATAATCCTTAGTTTTATACTTTAACAATATTTAATATTTAATTAATTTTATACTTTAACAATATCGAGTCAGATTATTTCTTAACCCTCTCCGACATACGACTATTTTGAGCCTATCAGGGATACTTTAAAGCCTTTGTTACCATCAGGGGTATTTAGAAACCTTTAGTTTAGTTACTTCAACCTCTGCAGTAGTCTTTGAGTTAGCGGTGGGCAGAAAACTAATTTTGGAGGTAATTATAAGAGTGAGAGAACTCCATTTCTTATGGCTAATCTGGCAACCTCTGCATCATACGAGTCTGAAAGGGTTAATGAAGGACATTTAATGTTTACCTCCAAATGATTTTTTACTTTAATAATCGTGACTAGTAGCATTTAGCCCAATTTAATTTTGAAATTGGTAAAGAATATAAAAAAAGCAGGATTTGAATACTGTATTAAAAAAATTAACTATAAATTAAAGCTTTAAGTTCTAAGTAAATTCTTATATAATTTAGCAACTAGAGATGCCCTAACAAAATAAGAGCGAGTCGACTGCCACACCAGTACCGGGTATCCCGCAACAGCTCCAACCATTGTAGAAGTCTTTGACGCCTTTTCACATCTGCGAACAAAACAAAATATTAATACTAGACGGCTGTACACTCAGATGCCCTCTACACTCTAGCCCAATCAAGAGAATTTGTGGATCCCTAGGTTTTCGTTAAGCAATTGCCCTTAGTTACCGATTCCCGGGCGTTTCTGCGCCCTCCTCAGCTCCCCGCCATTGAGTGGCTTCGGTCACCCAGGCTTTATTGTGGTTGGCAGGGAGGGTTCTGTGGGGGCGCTCTGTTATGGCCTTGGCCTTGCTCGGGGCCTTGGGGCTGTTCGGCCAGGCAGCTTGGGGAACAACAACAACTGATTACTGATAGTTAAGTGGTGATGGGCTGGTCTATCAGAGTGAGAACTGAGCGATCTCTGCCATACCCATAGCTTACTCTGACTGTTCCTTTAACTTATATATTTTCTAGATCTCAAGTGACAAGTCTTTTCCGTGGATTGACCTCCCAATCTACCAAGATTGGAAGCCAAAGAGTCACATTTTTCCCTTTCCCCTCAACTTTCTCTTCATAATTGCTGAGGGGCACAGGGCCCTGGGTGGGGCTTTGGTTTCCCGGGCGTTTCCGCACCCTCCTCAGCTCCCCGCCATGGAGTGGCTTCGGTCACCCAGGCTTTATTGTGGTCGGCGGGGAGGGTTCTGTGAGGGCGCTCGGTTATGGCCTTGGAATTGCTCGGGGCCTTGGGGCTGTTCGGCCAGGCAGCTTGAGGAACAGCAACAACAACAACTGATAGTTAACTTGGGACATTCTAAAGAGATTGTGCTCCATTTAACCACTATAATTATAATGTAAAACTTGCAAAATAAACAAACCAAAACTTATACGAACACAGTAAAAAGACAAAACTAATCAAAATTAGTTCAGTTCTATAAGCTCCAGCAAGTGCCATAGCGCAGCATCCACTTATACCTATATTGAATTACGGGGATTTACAATCTGCCCGAGATTCAACATGCCTGTGTACCCTCAAAAGATAACTTAACTGAAGATGTGTTGTGAAGACCAAACACCTTTGACCTCTGCGTGTGAAGCCCGCTTGGCTACCACACACCACGAAGTCATCTGTGGATTACAAATATAGGTTAGTTACCGAGTTAGTCATTAATGGAGTGGTATTCAACAATCTTAATAATTAATTCTACTACTGCTTTGAATTCAGAACTCCAATTATCATGACTGGGGCAATTACTTAGCAAGACTTAGGTTAATGGATTATGAATATTTTAAAGTAGATAATAGAAATCTACCCAAAAGACTAACAATTCACATTCAAAGGCAGAGTTTAGTTTGTTATCTTTCAGGAAGGAAATAAGGCAGTGTTCCATATAATTTGAGACTCTTCTTCAAATAATTAAATTCTTAAAGTCTCCATTAAAATCTTTCTCAGAACTTCTAGATCTTAAAGAGAGGTTTTTAGTTTGGTCCATAGATATCCTTCAAGCTTAAGATTACACCCCCTTGAGCCCCTTTCAAGATAAATTTGTAAATTTTTCGGTAGAAAAATGTCCCGGCTGAAAGTCGGTTCCTCTTAAATTACAGGCTCGCTATCGCTCGCCAGGATAAAATACACCTAAATTGCACGAAAGGTCTTAAAATACACAGAAATGGGTTGAAAGTTCTTAAAATAGTCAAAATAATGGGGCGAACGTCTTAACATTAGGAAAACAATGGGGCTAAACATGAGGGAGAAAGGAGTCAAGAAAACAATGCCTCAAGTGGATATCTCTCCTTAATGTGTGAATATACTTAATGCCTTAAACAATGTCAGAATATCATCCTTGTGAATTTCATCACTAAATCAGTAGTTGTTGAATTTGAAGTTATTAACTCCTTCAGACATATTATGTTCCAATAAGTACGAGGAGGCGGGAGCCCCGGGATCATTGCCACTGCCTCGCACTACACCCACAACACTGCGGCCGTTAGAATTATCGGAGGTGGCCGAGGTTGCCACCAACGGTTTTATCGTAAGGTAACTTATCGGACTTACTGAGCTCCATATGACGCTAGTGCGTCATATGAGTTTTTGGTTCACTAGTCCATATGACGCGATCGCGTCATATACGTCCGAGGGAGTTAACAGTTAAAATTTGAATTATATAGAGTATAATATATCTACTCTTCTCTAGCGTTAAGTTAAATTACTTTCAGTGTACATTAATATTAAGACTTCTTCGCTACCTTTTACAGAGTTCAGTGCTCTGTCGTATGAGGAGTGTCCTGTAGGTTATCACTAGGGGTCACTTTGACCTGAACTAAACTTTGGGGATTTGAACATTTAAGACTCTTAGAGAACTGGGAGGACCAAGATATTTCTCCCTATAGGGGGAACACTTCATATACTTATTAACCCCTTCAGACTCCTATGACGCAGATGTTGCCAGATTAGCAATAAGAAATGGAGTTCTCTCACTCTTATAAATAACTCTCCAAAATTAGTTTTCTGCCCACAGCTAACTCAAAGACAACTGCAGAGGTTGAAGTAACTAAACTAAAGGTTTCTAAATACCCCTGATGGTAACAAAGACTTTAAAGTATCCCTAATAATCTCAAAATCGCGTCATATGTCTGAGGGTTAAAGAGGAGCAAGGCGTCCGGCAATAGATAGATATATTAAAGGCATACTTATTACGAACAAAGCGAATGAAAATATATGGTTTATTCAAATTTAATTAGATAAATTACAACAAATAATTAAAAGTGTGAAAGATACTAGTTTTTCCACAAGTATCGTCCCTACCCGTGATCTTCTACATTGAAATATAATGCGCATGATTGAATTAAACACTTATGCAGTGGTTAATGCTTAGGACTAGTGAACTGATAATTTAGAAGAATTATACTTTCGTACTCAAGATCACTAGAACAACAATTTACAAAGGTAACTGTACATAAAGATAAATTAAATAAGTCTACTCATTTTCCTTCCATGGACGGGTTTGGTGCATCAACTTCGATGGACGGGTTCGGTGTGTCAACTTCCATGGACGGGTTCGGTGCATCAACTTCCATGGACGGGTTCGGTGCATCAACTTCCATGGACGGGTTCGGTGCGTCAACTTCCATGGACGGGTTCGGTGTGTCAACTTCCATGGCCGGGTTTGCTGTGTCAACTTCCATGGACGGGTTTGCTGTGTCAACTTCCATGGTCGGGTTTGCCGTGTCAACTTCCATGGACGGGTTTGCCGTGTCAACTTCCATGGACGGGTTTGCCGTGTCAACTTCCATGGACGGGTTTGCCGTGTCAACTTCCATGGACGGGTTTGCCGTGTCAACTTCCATGGACGGGTTTGCTGCATCAACTTCGCCCTCTTCTTCACCATTGGAGGCGAGCTGTGAAAAAAAAATCCAGCAAGGTCAGTTATTTACACCCAGAAATCATACTCCATTTTAATACATTTAAGGGGGGTACCTTAATGGGACATGAGCCACTTTTTTATATATATTTTCATAAACCTAATTGAACCCATTATAGAGTTTCACTATGTATTTTACAGTACAGATTAGAATACAATTATAATTTAAAACTTTCAAAATAAGATTATATACCGGTAGTTTTTGTTCCCCAAGCTGCCTGGCCGAACAGCCCCAAGCACGGCCATAACCGAGCGCCCCCCACAGAACCCTCTCTGCCGACCACAATAAAGCCTGGGTGACCGAAGCCACTCCATGGAGCTGAGGAGGGTGCGCAAACACTTGGTAAACCAAAGCCCCACCCAGGGCCCTGTGCCCCTCAGCAATTATGAAGAGAAAGTGGAGGGGCCAGGGAAAAATGTGACGCTTTGGCTTCCAATCTTGGTAGGTCAGTCCACGGAAGAGACGCCGTCACTCGAGATCTAGAAAATATATAAGTAAAAGGAACAGTCAGAGTAAGCTATGGGAGAGATCGCTCAGTTCTCACTCTGATAGACCAGCCCATCACCACGATATACCGGTAGTTTATCATATTGCAAGGCTTTATTTCACTTATGGGCCCTAATCTTAAGGCCTGAAATATAGAAGCTTGGTATGGAATTATGAGCCGTTCAAAACTCTGCTTCCAGCTTAATTTCTGTACTTCGGTTAATTATTTATCGAGCTTTCCTTGAAACTATTATGAAAGGGCTTTAAAGACTGAATATTTCTAGTCAAATTATTTAGTCATTAATTTTTAGTTTCCTCGCTAGACCTTAAACTCCCTAGAATCCCCTTAAAGATAAATTTTTAGTTTCCTCGCTAGACCTTAAAGCTTAAACTCCCTAGACCCCCTTAAAGATAAATGTTTAGTTTCCTCCCTAGACCTTAAACTCCCTAGAATCCCCTTAAAGATAAATTTTTAGTTTCCTCGCTAGACCTTAAAGCTTAAACTCCCTAGACCCCCTTAAAGATAAATGTTTAGTTTCCTCGCTAGACCTTAAAGCTTAAACTCCCTAGGCCCCCTTAAAGATAAATTTTTAGTTTCCTCGCTAGACCTAGAAGCTTAAACTCCCTAGACCCCTTAAAGATAAAAGTTTAGTTTCCTTGCTAGACCTTAAAGCTTAAACTCCCTAGACCCCTTAAAGATAAATTTTTAGTTTCCTCGCTAGACCTTAAAGCTTAAACTCCCTAGACCCCCCTTAAAGATAAATTTGCAAACATTGCGGCCAGTTTCTCAAAATTACAGGCTTGCTATCGTTCGGCACGAAAACAAAATAGACGCCTAAATGATAGGAAAGGTTTTAAACCTTTCACGTATTTATGACACAGGTTGCCAGATTAGCAAGAAGAAATGGAGTTCTCTTATAATTACCTCTCCAAAATTAGTTTTCTGCCCACAGCTAACTCAAAGACAACTGCAGAGGTTGAAGTAACTAAACTAAAGGTTTCTAAATACCCCTCATGGTAACAAAGGCTTTAAAGTATCTCCAATAGGCCCAACACAGCTAACTCAAAGACAACTGCAGAAGTTGAAGTAACTAACCTAAAGGTTTATAAATACCCCTGATGGTAACAAAGGCTTTAAAGTATCTCTAATCGGCTCAAAATTGCGTCCTGTCTGAGAGGGTTAATATAGATATAGAAATGAGACAAGTTTTAAAATTGACAAACTAATGGGGCGAATGTCTTGAAACTAATGGGGCTAAAGAAGACAACAAAAAACTACCCATCTCCCCTTAACAGAACTCAATGTCAATGATATTCATTTAAAATTTACATTCTAGTTTAATACATCGGTAGGCTAGTGTACCTATACAATTTAATTACTCCGGATGAAGTAGATGACTAAGACTAATTATGGTCTATCAATTTATCTTTCAGCCAAATCAGACCCTTGACCAAGTTTAGTTCAGAATCCAGATCATGTTAGATTAGAGTTGGTACAGCCCAAAATAGAGGAAAACCAAATAAAAAAATAGGAAAAGGGAGTATTGGGCCCGAGCAAAAAGATAGCCAAAGTCAATAATACGCCAGTAACCAGGAACAATAGAGTTCTTCTAACGGAACGAGACACTAAAATTTCAACGACTTTAAACCTAGTATGGAGGCTATTATAAATTATAATTAAAACATTCAAAACAAACTAGGGCAATAAAGACAAAACTTTAACTTCCCTCGACTCCGGGAACTATTACTGTATGTACAATTGAGTTACGGTTATAAACTAGGTTATTGGCGAACCATTTTCACTACAGAAGGTTACCGGTATCTTAGGCTAGAGTAGATTAGCGTAGGTTAGAGTAGATTAGTATCTTGGGTTAAATTAGTTCAGGCAAAGTTAGGAGCTGGGATGGAATTGACTGAAGAGGAATTGATAGAACTCTTACGGGAGTTAGGCCTAATAGGAAGCATTTTATATTTTCTTTTCTGAACCCTCTTTTCCTTCCGGTTTAGCCCCATTAGTTTTCAAATTTTAAGACTTTCGTCCATTTCTTCATTCATAAAGACCTTTCGTGCCATTTAGGCGTTTTCCTGGAGAGCGAGCCTGTATTATAGGACGAATCTGCCTTTGGCCGGGAAATATTGCAGCCGAAAAACTTACAAATTTATCCAAGGGGGATTGTTATTTTTTTAAAGCTTTATAGAGGTGTAACTAGTAAACTAAACAGATTTATAAACTGCTAATAAAATATATTCCCCTTTAACTGTGCTCTCTGCCACAGCAAACTTCATTATTTAAGTAGGCTATGTGATTAACCCTCTCAGACATATGACGCGATTTTGAGCCTATTAAAGATACTTTAAAACCTTTGTTACCATCAGGGGTATTTAGAAACCTTTAGTTTAGTTACTTCAACCTCTGCAGTTGTCCGAGTTAGCTGTGGGCAGAAAACTAATTTTAGAGAGGTAATTATAAGAGTGAGAGAACTCAATTTCTTATTGTTAATCTGGCAACCTCTGCATTAAATGAGTGAAGGGGTTACCTATGCCAGAAGTGACTAATAGGCATCACTTTCATATTTCAGCAAAAAAGGACTTCAGATCAGTTAGAGTTAAGTAACACTCCATTCTTAACATTAATCATAAATTACAAACCCTAATGCACTTTAATAAACTAATGAAAGCATATGGTCCTACCGGGATTCCAACTGGGGACACCACACCCAGAACATAAGCACCTAAACCATTACACCACCAACAGTTAATTAATGAAAGCATATGGTCCTCCCGGGATTCCAACTGGAGACACCACACCCAGAACATTAGCACCTAAACCATTACACCAACACCGTTAATTAATGAAAGCATATGGTCCTCCCGGGATTCCAACTCGGGACACCACACCCAGAACATAAGCATCTAAACCATTACACCACCAACAGCACTCTTTAAATCTCTAGACAAAGGAGTTCAATTTTAGTGAAAATATTGACTGCTGCAAGCTAATGCCGACCGACTGGGTTGTGGAACATCTGCCACAACAAAACTTTCTCTAGCGAAGTTAATAGTTATATAACCTACTAAGTCAATATATAGATGGTCACTATTGAGGCCAACCTCATTACTAAAAAAATCAAACTAAAATAAAACACTGTACTTATCTAAAACCAGGATGGTGTCCATCCAAGCTAGGACTCTTTCCAAGTAAAACGCAGCCTTTGACAGTCTGAAGTCTTCGCTGCAAGGTTCCAATTTCAGGACTTCAGCTGTACCTGTGAAGATACTTATATTAGACTAACACTTGATTTATAAAAAATATATTCATATAGGCCTATTAGTTTCCAGATAAATACTGTACTTCCATAATAATATGTGAAGTCCACAAAGGTTTAAGAGTAGACTAGTCTATGGTATTCGTGTACACTCCACAAATCGTAGCCATCCCAAACTGAATTTTAAATATTCTCCCAATATATATCTTTCAGATTAATTTCACTTCACTGTTCATTATGGGCCATGATTTGAATCTCAAGTGTAAACTCGCAAGATAGAGTTTATTGACCACAGCAAAATATGTAGCCTACAAAAGTACTTTATTTTTTTTACAAAGTAATTTTATCATACCTAAATTATTTTAAAGCACAAAATTGGGTGAAAAAATTCAGGTCTGTGATTGTGGAGGGAGCTGCACCAAGGGGTGGACCGAGGAAGACCTGGGATCGGACTATGCGCGCCGATCTGAAATCCAAGAACTTGACAATTGAAGCAGCCCTTAACCCTCTCAGACATAAGACGCGATTTTGTGCCGATTAGGGATACTTTAAAGCCTTTGTTACCATCAGGGGTATTTAGAAACCTTTAGTTTAGTTTGTGTTGTTGTTGCTGTTCCCCAGGCTGTCTGGCCGTACAGCCCCAAGGAAGGCCAAGGCCATAACCGAGCGCCCCCACAGATCCCTCCCTGCCTACCACAATAAAGCCTGGGTGACCGAAGCCACTCCATGGCGGGGAGCTAAGGAGGGCGCGGAAATGCCCGGGAAACCAAAGCCCCACCCAGGGCCCTGTTCCCCTCAGCAATTATGAAGAGAAAGTTGAGGGTTACTTCAATCTCTGCAGTTGTCTTTGAGTTAGCTGTGGGCAGAAAACTAATTTTGGAGAGGTAATTATAAGTGTGAGAGAACTATTTCTTATTGCTAATCTGGCAACCTCGGAGTCATACGAGTCGGAAGGGGTTAACAGGGTTGCCTGGAATGCCGCCATTAGGACAAGAGACTGAAACTGCACTTATGCGTGGAACACTCCGTCTTAAAATTTTATGGATGTATGTATTGTGTATTTATAAAGTTAAATTTTATGTATGTATGTATAAAGTTAAATATACAAAAACTACCTAAATCCAGATATTTCACAAAATATGGAAACTCCAACTGCAAATCTACCAACTAACCTTTACACCTTGAGGGTGGAGCAGAGGTTCTTCCCACACTACACCTTGGCTGGAGGGCTCTCGGCATTCCATCTTCCAGAAGTTCCAGCAGCACATTCTGAATCACCCTGTATATAGATAGTGTGGAGAGAGGTAGTAATGAGAACTATGGGTGGGGCTTTGGCTTCCCGGGTGTTTCCGCACCCTCATCAGCTCCCAGTCATGGAGTGGCTTCGGTCACCCAGGCTTTATTGTGGTCAGCAGGGAGGGTTCTGTGGGGGCGCTCTGTTATGGCCTTGGCCTTGCTCGGGGCTGTTCGCCCAGGCAGCTTGGGGAACAACAACTATGGGTAGAGTATGGAGTTTAGTAGGAAAAGACAGAATATGAAAAGGTATCAGACAGCTGAAGGCCAATAAAACTTAAATTGTTAAGGGGAGATTTCCACTTTAGGGATTTTTTTCTTTACCCCTTATGTTTAGCCCCATTGTTTGAGATTTTAAGATGTTCGCCCCATTACTTTGGCGATTTTAAGAACTTTCACCCCATTTGTACCTTTTAAGACCTTTTGTCCCATTTAGGTATTTTTCCTGCCGAGCGATAGCGAGCCTGTAATAGAAGAGGAACCGGCCTTGGGCCGGGACATTTTTCTACCAAAAAATTTACAAATTTATCTTTAAAGGGAGTCCTGGGAGTGTAATTTCAAGCTTAATGGAAGTCTAGGAAATACACTAAAAACCTCCCCTTAATGTTAGTTATGTTGTTACTTGCTTTCCTTTTACCTGGTGGGACTATTTATCCTTTATGCTCTGATACACCAATTATGATCAATCGTGAAACCATTTCAAGTCTTACAGAATTATTTCCAAGTTTAATATTCAGTAGGCTACTAATTACGGATAGAGAAAAGCTTACCGTAGTCTGAAAGTAAAGCCTAAATCTTTATTATCATTGAAGTATAAATATTAAGATCCTTTTGAGATAATTAATTCAGTGAGTTATCCCTTTAACCCTCTCAGACATATGACGCGATTTTGAGCCTATTAGGGATACTTTACAGCCTTTGTTACCATCAGGAGTATTTAGAAACCTTTAGTTTAGTTACTTCAACCTCTGCAGTTGTCTTTGAGTTAGCTGTGGGCAGAAAACTAATTTTAGAGAGTTAATTATAAGGGTGAGAGAACTATTTCTTATTGCTAATCTGGCAACCTCTGCGTCATATCAGTGAAGGGGTTAATTAAATAGTCACAAACTCACGAACTAAGGAGTATTGGTCACACAGGCAGTCGCCAATCGGCAGACAGGCTCCTTGAGTCTACCAACCACAGGTGAGGGGCAGGTGCGCGATCCACAGGTGTTCGCATGTAGGGGGGAGGCTGCAGTGATATCCGCCCAGCTCTACTCTCCTCAGTCACGTACACATGATTCTGGTCACTTAAACAGGCATCTGCAGGTAAAAAGGCCATCACATGGTCCAATGCACAGTCACGAGTCACATCTTTGGGTCTCCAGATGTAATAAAATATACAAAATATATTAACCCTTTGGCTGCGGCTATGTTTGGGCTATTTAGGGCATATTCAGGCACTCTTGAATGATAAATCAAGCATCTGCATTAAATGAAGTGTATTCTGCCAAAACCTAGGCGAAAATAGCTTCAAAATGACACCAGAACTGACCCTGTACATGGGCTGGTTCACCCGCAGTGGTCCCAGTGAAACGCGGGAACCCCGCGATTATGTAACTCTCGCTCGCTTGGCTACACTGGTACAAAGTACAAAGGAGTACAAAGGAGTACAAAGGAAATCAAGCAACAACAGATCTAGTGACCCTTCTAGGTTGCTTGTCTTCCAAAACACAGAGGATCAAGTGTCCAAACAGTGGTTTAGAGTGGGTAAGGGAACATTGGAAAGGTAATTACTGCCCTGGAACTAATTTCCGTGGCAGGATTAGGAAGTTAGTAGAGGACAGATGGGTTAGTAACTGAGGAGGGGATAAAATAAAGTTATTCATTTACAAACGCAGTCAGTCGCGGGTTTGAGGAGATATTTGTCTAGGCGGAGTTTAAATGAATCAACGGTGATGCAGTCTATAACGTCTCGGGGAAGCCCATTCCACAAGTTGACAACTCGATTGAAGAAAAATTCTTAGATTCGTGCGAGTTAAAAGATTTACCAATAATTTTGAAACCGTTTCCCCGCGTGTAATTAGATTGGTCGATAGTGAAGTACTTACTACAGTTCATATTGTCGATGCCTTTGATGATTTTGAACACTTGAATTAAGTCGCCTCTTAATCTGCGCTGGGTTAAAGGAAATAGATTTAATTCTCCAAGACGCTCTTCGTATGGTTTGTTCTTTAGGCTAGGTATCATTTTGGTAACTCTACGTTGAACTCGTTCTAGCTTGTTTATATCTTTTTGGTAATAAGGGCACCAGGATTGAACGCAGTATTCCAGAAGAGGGCGGACTAAGGAATTGTAAAGGGTCAGGATAACTGCTTTGGATTTATGCTCAAATGACCTGCCTATAAAGCCAATTATTTTGTTTGCCTTCTTAACAACTTCTGAACATTGTTGACTCTGTTTTAGGTTACTCGATATTGTTACTCCCAGATCGGTTTCTCTGTTTACATTCTTCAGCTGAGTGCCATTCATCGAATAGTTTGCTTTCTCATTTAGGTATCCGACATGTAGTACTTTACATTTATCCGCATTGAAACTCATTTGCCAAATTTGGGCCCAACATGACAATTTATCTAGATTGTGTTGCATATCGTCAACTTGTTCTTTTGAGAGTACGCTATTTGCAATTTTTGTATCGTCAGCAAATTTTGAGATTGTGCAGGTAAGACGCTCATCTAGGTCGTTGATGTAAATTAGAAAGAGAATTGGTCATGGTGAGAGAGACAGAGAGACCCGCACGAGACACAGCCTAGCTCAGTGAGCCGCTCGGTGCTCTGAGGGTCGGAGGGGGGGCCCCCTCATGCTCCCGCCCACTGACACTATTTTTAAGTTTTTTTACAGGCTTTTAAAGCCTGGAAATTGCTGTAACTTGCCAAAACATTCCAGAACGTTACCCGCAGCGAAAGGGTTAAGGGACAATTTTTAAACTACTTTTCAGAACTTTTAATCATATTAAGCAAGGAATATTCATGAAAATCGCCATTTTTAATTATATAAAATTAAACTTATATTCATTAAAAATAGTTAGACCCTTACCTTCATTAGTGACCGGTACACCTGGTACAGGTATGGCGGATCATGAAGTGGCTGAGACAACACACCAGTCTCCGAGGCGACTTACCTGCCCACCTTTCTTTTTTTTTATCTCCCCCCTAGATGTTCACGTTGTCCTTCCGTCTGCGTGTGACTTCACTCTTGTCCCAGTAGCGTGAGTGTTGTAGACTGGTTCAAACTAGAGCTGCATTGGGCTAAAGATTGGAATATAGGCTACATTAAAAATATCAGGAACATACAAAAATAATGGCATGGCATTTGTCCTATTATCATTTCCAAAGACACTAGGAACTGGAATAACTAATTCTAACTTTGCAAATTTAATATAGATATAGAAATGAGACAAGTTTTAAAATTGACAAACAAATGGGGCGAATGTCTTGAAACTAATGGGGCTAAACAAGACAAAAATATATACCCATCTCCCCTTAAAAGAAGTCAATGTCAATGATATTCATTTAAAATTTACATTCTAGTTTAATACATCGGTAGGCTAGTGTACCTATACAATTTAATTACTCCGGATGAAGTAGATGACCAAGACTAATTATGGTCTATCAATTTACCTTTTAAGCCAAATCAGACCCTTGACCAGGTTTAGTTCAGAATCCAGATCATGTTAGATTAGAGTTGGTACAGCCCAAAATAGAGGAAAACCAAATAAAAAAAAATAGGAAAAGTGAGTATTGGGCCCGAGCATATAGATAGCCCAAGTCAATAATTCGCCAGTAACCAGGAACAATAGAGTTCTTCTAACGGAACGAGACACTAAAATGTCAACGACTTTAAACCTAGTATGGAGGCTATTATAAATTATAATTAAAACATTCAAAACAAACTAGGGCAATAAAGACAAAACTTTAACTTCCCTCGACTCCGGGAACTATTACTGTATGTACAATTGAGTTACGGTTATAAACTAGGTTATTGGCGAACCATTTTCACTACAGAAGGTTACCGGTATCTTAGGCTAGAGTAGATTAGCGTAGGTTAGAGTAGATTAGCGTAGGTTAGAGTAGATTAGCGTAGGTTAGAGTAGATTAGTATCTTGGGTTAAATTAGTTCAGGCAAAGTTAGGAGCTGGGATGGAATTGACTGAAGAGGAATTTATAGAACTCTTACGGTAGTTAGGCCTAATAGGAAGCATTTTATATTTTCTTTTCTGAACACTCTTTTCCTTCCGGTTTAGCCCCATTAGTTTTCAAATTTTAAGACTTTCGCCCATTTCTTCATTCATAAAGACCTTTCGTGCCATTTAGGCGTTTTCCTGGAGAGCGAGCCTGTATTATAGACAAATCTGCCTTTGGCCGGGAAATGTTGCAGCCGAAAAAATTAAAAATTTATCCAAGAGGGATTTTGTTAAAGCTTTATAGAAGTGTAACTAGTAAACTAAACAGATTTATAAACTGCTAATAAAATATATTCCCCTTGAACTGTGCTCTCTGCCACAGCAAACTTCATCATTTAAGTAGGCTATGTGATTAACCCTCTCAGACATAGGACGCGATTTTGAGCCTATTAAAGATACTTTAAAACCTTTGTTACCATCAGGGGTATTTAGAAACCTTTAGTTTAGTTATTTCAACCTCTGCAGTTGTCTGAGTTAGCCGTGGCCAGAAAACTAATTTTAGAGAGGGAATTATAAGAGTGAGAGAACTCTATTTCTTATTGCTAATCTGGCAACCTCTGCATTATATGAGTCTGAAGGGGTTAACTATGCCAGAAGTGACTAATAGGCATCACGGTCATATTTCAGCAAAAAAGGACTTAAGATCAGTTAGTTAAGTAACACCCCTTTCTTAACATTAATCATAAATTACAAACCCTAATGCACTTTAATAAACTAATGAAACCATATGGTCATCCCGGGATTCCAACTGGAGACACCACACCCAGAACATAAGCACCTAAACCATTACACCACCAACACATTAATTAATGAAAGCATATAGTCCTACCGGGATTCGAACTCGGGACACCACACCCAGAACATAAGCACCTAAACCATTACACCACAAACCGTTAATTAATGAAAGCATATGGTCCTCCCGGGATTCCAACTCGGAGACACCACACCCAGAACATAAGCATCTAAACCATTACACCACCAACAGCACTCTTTAAATCTCTAGACAAAGGAGTTCAATTTTAGTGAAAATTTTGACTGCTGCAAGCTAATGCCGACCGACTGGGTTGTGGAACATCTGCCACAACAAAACTTGTTCTAGCGAAGTTATAAATAGTTATATAACCTACTAAGTCAATATATAGATGGTCACTATGGAGGCCAACCGGAGGCCAACCTCATTACTAAAAAAATTCAAACTAAAATAAAACACTGTACTTATCTAAATCCAGGATGGTGTCCATCCAAGCTAGGACTCTTTCCAAGTAAAATGCAGCCTTTGACAGTCTGAAGTCTTCGCTGCAAGGTTCCAATTTCAGGACTTCAGCTGTACCTGTGAAGATACTTATATTAGACTAACACTTGATTTATAAAAAAATATTCATTTAGGCCTATTAGTTTCCAGATAAATACTGTACTTCCATAATAATATGTGAAGTCCACAAAGGTTTAAGAGTAGACTAGTCTATGGTATTCGTGTACACTCCACAAATCGTAGCCATCCCAAACTGAATTTTAAATATTCTCCCAATATATATCTTTCAGATTAATTTCACTTCACTGTTCATTATGGGCCATGATTTGAATCTCAAGTGTAAACTCTCAAGATAGAGTTTATTGACCACAGCAAAATATATAGCCTACAAAAGTACTTTATTTTTTTTACAAAGTAATTTTATCATACCTAAATTATTTTAAAGCACAAAATTGGGTGAAAAAATTCAAGTCTGTGATTGTGGAGGGAGCTGCACCAAGGGGTGGACCGAGGAAGACCTGGGATCGGACTATACGCGCCGATCTCAAATCCAAGAACTTGACAAGTGAAGCAGCCCTTAACCCTCTCCGACATATGACGCGATTTTGTGCTGATTAGGGATACTTTAAAGCCTTTGTTACCATCAGGGATATTTAGAAACCTTTAGTTTAGTTTTTGTTGTTGTTGCTGTTCCCCAGGCTGTCTGGCTGAACAGCCCCAAGGACCCAAGCATGGCCAAGGCCATAACCGAGCACCCCCACAGATCCCTCCCTGCCTACCACAATAAAGCCTGGGTGACCGAAGCCACTCTATGGCGGGGAGCTAAGGAGGGCGCGGAAATGCCCGGGAAACCAAAGCCCCACCCAGGGCCCTGTTCCCCTCAGCAATTATGAAGAGAAAGTTGAGGGTTACTTCAATCTCTGCAGTTGTCTTTGAGTTAGCTGTGGGCAGAAAACTAATTTTGGAGAGGTAATTATAAGTGTGAGAGAACTATTTCTTATTGCTAATCTGGCAACCTCGGAGTCATACGAGTCGGAAGGGGTTAACAGGGTTGCCTGGAATGCCGCCATTAGGACAAGAGACTGAAACTGCACTTATGCGTGGAACACTCCGTCTTAAAATTTTATGGATGTATGTATTGTGTATTTATAAAGTTAAATTTTATGTATGTATGTATAAAGTTAAATATACAAAAACTACCTAAATCCAGATATTTCACAAAATATGGAAACTCCAACTGCAAATCTACCAACTAACCTTTACACCTTGAGGGTGGAGCAGAGGTTCTTCCCACACTACACCTTGGCTGGAGGGCTCTCGGCATTCCATCTTCCAGAAGTTCCAGCAGCACATTCTGAATCACCCTGTATATAGATAGTGTGGAGAGAGGTAGTAATGAGAACTATGGGTGGGGCTTTGGCTTCCCGGGTGTTTCCGCACCCTCATCAGCTCCCAGTCATGGAGTGGCTTCGGTCACCCAGGCTTTATTGTGGTCAGCAGGGAGGGTTCTGTGGGGGCGCTCTGTTATGGCCTTGGCCTTGCTCGGGGCTGTTCGCCCAGGCAGCTTGGGGAACAACAACTATGGGTAGAGTATGGAGTTTAGTAGGAAAAGACAGAATATGAAAAGGTATCAGACAGCTGAAGGCCAATAAAACTTAAATTGTTAAGGGGAGATTTCCACTTTAGGGATTTTTTTCTTTACCCCTTATGTTTAGCCCCATTGTTTGAGATTTTAAGATGTTCGCCCCATTACTTTGGCGATTTTAAGAACTTTCACCCCATTTGTACCTTTTAAGACCTTTTGTCCCATTTAGGTATTTTTCCTGCCGAGCGATAGCGAGCCTGTAATATAAGAGGAACCGGCCTTGGGCCGGGACATTTTTCTACCAAAAAATTTACAAATTTATCTTTAAAGGGAGTCCTGGGAGTGTAATTTCAAGCTTAATGGAAGTCTAGGAAATACACTAAAAACCTCCCCTTAATGTTAGTTATGTTGTTACTTGCTTTCCTTTTACCTGGTGGGACTATTTATCCTTTATGCTCTGATACACCAATTATGATCAATCGTGAAACCATTTCAAGTCTTACAGAATTATTTCCAAGTTTAATATTCAGTAGGCTACTAATTACGGATAGAGAAAAGCTTACCGTAGTCTGAAAGTAAAGCCTAAATCTTTATTATCATTGAAGTATAAATATTAAGATCCTTTTGAGATAATTAATTCAGTGAGTTATCCCTTTAACCCTCTCAGACATATGACGCGATTTTGAGCCTATTAGGGATACTTTACAGCCTTTGTTACCATCAGGAGTATTTAGAAACCTTTAGTTTAGTTACTTCAACCTCTGCAGTTGTCTTTGAGTTAGCTGTGGGCAGAAAACTAATTTTAGAGAGTTAATTATAAGGGTGAGAGAACTATTTCTTATTGCTAATCTGGCAACCTCTGCGTCATATCAGTGAAGGGGTTAATTAAATAGTCACAAACTCACGAACTAAGGAGTATTGGTCACACAGGCAGTCGCCAATCGGCAGACAGGCTCCTTGAGTCTACCAACCACAGGTGAGGGGCAGGTGCGCGATCCACAGGTGTTCGCATGTAGGGGGGAGGCTGCAGTGATATCCGCCCAGCTCTACTCTCCTCAGTCACGTACACATGATTCTGGTCACTTAAACAGGCATCTGCAGGTAAAAAGGCCATCACATGGTCCAATGCACAGTCACGAGTCACATCTTTGGGTCTCCAGATGTAATAAATATATACAAAATATATTAACCCTTTGGCTGCGGCTATGTTTGGGCTATTTAGGGCATATTCAGGCACTCTTGAATGATAAATCAAGCATCTGCATTAAATGAAGTGTATTCTGCCAAAACCTAGGCGAAAATAGCTTCAAAATGACACCAGAACTGACCCTGTACATGGGCTGGTTCACCCGCAGTGGTCCCAGTGAAACGCGGGAACCCCGCGATTATGTAACTCTCGCTCGCTTGGCTACACTGGTACAAAGTACAAAGGAGTACAAAGGAGTACAAAGGAAATCAAGCAACAACAGATCTAGTGACCCTTCTAGGTTGCTTGTCTTCCAAAACACAGAGGATCAAGTGTCCAAACAGTGGTTTAGAGTGGGTAAGGGAACATTGGAAAGGTAATTACTGCCCTGGAACTAATTTCCGTGGCAGGATTAGGAAGTTAGTAGAGGACAGATGGGTTAGTAACTGAGGAGGGGATAAAATAAAGTTATTCATTTACAAACGCAGTCAGTCGCGGGTTTGAGGAGATATTTGTCTAGGCGGAGTTTAAATGAATCAACGGTGATGCAGTCTATAACGTCTCGGGGAAGCCCATTCCACAAGTTGACAACTCGATTGAAGAAAAAATTCTTAGATTCGTGCGAGTTAAAAGATTTACCAATAATTTTGAAACCGTTTCCCCGCGTGTAATTAGATTGGTCGATAGTGAAGTACTTACTACAGTTCATATTGTCGATGCCTTTGATGATTTTGAACACTTGAATTAAGTCGCCTCTTAATCTGCGCTGGGTTAAAGGAAATAGATTTAATTCTCCAAGACGCTCTTCGTATGGTTTGTTCTTTAGGCTAGGTATCATTTTGGTAACTCTACGTTGAACTCGTTCTAGCTTGTTTATATCTTTTTGGTAATAAGGGCACCAGGATTGAACGCAGTATTCCAGAAGAGGGCGGACTAAGGAATTGTAAAGGGTCAGGATAACTGCTTTGGATTTATGCTCAAATGACCTGCCTATAAAGCCAATTATTTTGTTTGCCTTCTTAACAACTTCTGAACATTGTTGACTCTGTTTTAGGTTACTCGATATTGTTACTCCCAGATCGGTTTCTCTGTTTACATTCTTCAGCTGAGTGCCATTCATCGAATAGTTTGCTTTCTCATTTAGGTATCCGACATGTAGTACTTTACATTTATCCGCATTGAAACTCATTTGCCAAATTTGGGCCCAACATGACAATTTATCTAGATTGTGTTGCATATCGTCAACTTGTTCTTTTGAGAGTACGCTATTTGCAATTTTTGTATCGTCAGCAAATTTTGAGATTGTGCAGGTAAGACGCTCATCTATGTCGTTGATGTAAATTAGAAAGAGAATTGGTCATGGTGAGAGAGACAGAGAGACCCGCACGAGACACAGCCTAGCTCAGTGAGCCGCTCGGTGCTCTGAGGGTCGGAGGGGGGGCCCCCTCATGCTCCCGCCCACTGACACTATTTTTAAGTTTTTTTACAGGCTTTTAAAGCCTGGAAATTGCTGTAACTTGCCAAAACATTCCAGAACGTTACCCGCAGCGAAAGGGTTAAGGGACAATTTTTAAACTACTTTTCAGAACTTTTAATCATATTAAGCAAGGAATATTCATGAAAATCGCCATTTTTAATTATATAAAATTAAACTTATATTCATTAAAAATAGTTAGACCCTTACCTTCATTAGTGACCGGTACACCTGGTACAGGTATGGCGGATCATGAAGTGGCTGAGACAACACACCAGTCTCCGAGGCGACTTACCTGCCCACCTTTCTTTTTTTTTATCTCCCCCCTAGATGTTCACGTTGTCCTTCCGTCTGCGTGTGACTTCACTCTTGTCCCAGTAGCGTGAGTGTTGTAGACTGGTTCAAACTAGAGCTGCATTGGGCTAAAGATTGGAATATAGGCTACATTAAAAATATCAGGAACATACAAAAATAATGGCATGGCATTTGTCCTATTATCATTTCCAAAGACACTAGGAACTGGAATAACTAATTCTAACTTTGCAAATTTAATATAGATATAGAAATGAGACAAGTTTTAAAATTGACAAACAAATGGGGCGAATGTCTTGAAACTAATGGGGCTAAACAAGACAAAAATATATACCCATCTCCCCTTAAAAGAAGTCAATGTCAATGATATTCATTTAAAATTTACATTCTAGTTTAATACATCGGTAGGCTAGTGTACCTATACAATTTAATTACTCCGGATGAAGTAGATGACCAAGACTAATTATGGTCTATCAATTTACCTTTTAAGCCAAATCAGACCCTTGACCAGGTTTAGTTCAGAATCCAGATCATGTTAGATTAGAGTTGGTACAGCCCAAAATAGAGGAAAACCAAATAAAAAAAAATAGGAAAAGTGAGTATTGGGCCCGAGCATATAGATAGCCCAAGTCAATAATTCGCCAGTAACCAGGAACAATAGAGTTCTTCTAACGGAACGAGACACTAAAATGTCAACGACTTTAAACCTAGTATGGAGGCTATTATAAATTATAATTAAAACATTCAAAACAAACTAGGGCAATAAAGACAAAACTTTAACTTCCCTCGACTCCGGGAACTATTACTGTATGTACAATTGAGTTACGGTTATAAACTAGGTTATTGGCGAACCATTTTCACTACAGAAGGTTACCGGTATCTTAGGCTAGAGTAGATTAGCGTAGGTTAGAGTAGATTAGCGTAGGTTAGAGTAGATTAGCGTAGGTTAGAGTAGATTAGTATCTTGGGTTAAATTAGTTCAGGCAAAGTTAGGAGCTGGGATGGAATTGACTGAAGAGGAATTTATAGAACTCTTACGGTAGTTAGGCCTAATAGGAAGCATTTTATATTTTCTTTTCTGAACACTCTTTTCCTTCCGGTTTAGCCCCATTAGTTTTCAAATTTTAAGACTTTCGCCCATTTCTTCATTCATAAAGACCTTTCGTGCCATTTAGGCGTTTTCCTGGAGAGCGAGCCTGTATTATAGACAAATCTGCCTTTGGCCGGGAAATGTTGCAGCCGAAAAAATTAAAAATTTATCCAAGAGGGATTTTGTTATTTTGTTAAAGCTTTATAGAAGTGTAACTAGTAAACTAAACAGATTTATAAACTGCTAATAAAATATATTCCCCTTGAACTGTGCTCTCTGCCACAGCAAACTTCATCATTTAAGTAGGCTATGTGATTAACCCTCTCAGACATAGGACGCGATTTTGAGCCTATTAAAGATACTTTAAAACCTTTGTTACCATCAGGGGTATTTAGAAACCTTTAGTTTAGTTATTTCAACCTCTGCAGTTGTCTGAGTTAGCCGTGGCCAGAAAACTAATTTTAGAGAGGGAATTATAAGAGTGAGAGAACTCTATTTCTTATTGCTAATCTGGCAACCTCTGCATTATATGAGTCTGAAGGGGTTAACTATGCCAGAAGTGACTAATAGGCATCACGGTCATATTTCAGCAAAAAAGGACTTAAGATCAGTTAGTTAAGTAACACCCCTTTCTTAACATTAATCATAAATTACAAACCCTAATGCACTTTAATAAACTAATGAAACCATATGGTCATCCCGGGATTCCAACTGGAGACACCACACCCAGAACATAAGCACCTAAACCATTACACCACCAACACATTAATTAATGAAAGCATATGGTCCTCCCGGGATTCCAACTCGGGACACCACACCCAGAACATAAGCATCTAAACCATTACACCACCAACAGCACTCTTTAAATCTCTAGACAAAGGAGTTCAATTTTAGTGAAAATTTTGACTGCTGCAAGCTAATGCCGACCGACTGGGTTGTGGAACATCTGCCACAACAAAACTTGTTCTAGCGAAGTTATAAATAGTTATATAACCTACTAAGTCAATATATAGATGGTCACTATGGAGGCCAACCGGAGGCCAACCTCATTACTAAAAAAATTCAAACTAAAATAAAACACTGTACTTATCTAAATCCAGGATGGTGTCCATCCAAGCTAGGACTCTTTCCAAGTAAAATGCAGCCTTTGACAGTCTGAAGTCTTCGCTGCAAGGTTCCAATTTCAGGACTTCAGCTGTACCTGTGAAGATACTTATATTAGACTAACACTTGATTTATAAAAAATATATTCATTTAGGCCTATTAGTTTCCAGATAAATACTGTACTTCCATAATAATATGTGAAGTCCACAAAGGTTTAAGAGTAGACTAGTCTATGGTATTCGTGTACACTCCACAAATCGTAGCCATCCCAAACTGAATTTTAAATATTCTCCCAATATATATCTTTCAGATTAATTTCACTTCACTGTTCATTATGGGCCATGATTTGAATCTCAAGTGTAAACTCTCAAGATAGAGTTTATTGACCACAGCAAAATATATAGCCTACAAAAGTACTTTATTTTTTTTACAAAGTAATTTTATCATACCTAAATTATTTTAAAGCACAAAATTGGGTGAAAAAATTAAAGTCTGTGATTGTGGAGGGAGCTGCACCAAGGGGTGGACCGAGGAAGACCTGGGATCGGACTATACGCGCCGATCTCAAATCCAAGAACTTGACAAGTGAAGCAGCCCTTAACCCTCTCCGACATATGACGCGATTTTGTGCTGATTAGGGATACTTTAAAGCCTTTGTTACCATCAGGGATATTTAGAAACCTTTAGTTTAGTTTTTGTTGTTGTTGCTGTTCCCCAGGCTGTCTGGCTGAACAGCCCCAAGGACCCAAGCATGGCCAAGGCCATAACCGAGCACCCCCACAGATCCCTCCCTGCCTACCACAATAAAGCCTGGGTGACCGAAGCCACTCTATGGCGGGGAGCTAAGGAGGGCGCGGAAATGCCCGGGAAACCAAAGCCCCACCCAGGGCCCTGTTCCCCTCAGCAATTATGAAGAGAAAGTTGAGGGTTACTTCAATCTCTGCAGTTGTCTTTGAGTTAGCTGTGGGCAGAAAACTAATTTTGGAGAGGTAATTATAAGTGTGAGAGAACTATTTCTTATTGCTAATCTGGCAACCTCGGAGTCATACGAGTCGGAAGGGGTTAACAGGGTTGCCTGGAATGCCGCCATTAGGACAAGAGACTGAAACTGCACTTATGCGTGGAACACTCCGTCTTAAAATTTTATGGATGTATGTATTGTGTATTTATAAAGTTAAATTTTATGTATGTATGTATAAAGTTAAATATACAAAAACTACCTAAATCCAGATATTTCACAAAATATGGAAACTCCAACTGCAAATCTACCAACTAACCTTTACACCTTGAGGGTGGAGCAGAGGTTCTTCCCACACTACACCTTGGCTGGAGGGCTCTCGGCATTCCATCTTCCAGAAGTTCCAGCAGCACATTCTGAATCACCCTGTATATAGATAGTGTGGAGAGAGGTAGTAATGAGAACTATGGGTGGGGCTTTGGCTTCCCGGGTGTTTCCGCACCCTCATCAGCTCCCAGTCATGGAGTGGCTTCGGTCACCCAGGCTTTATTGTGGTCAGCAGGGAGGGTTCTGTGGGGGCGCTCTGTTATGGCCTTGGCCTTGCTCGGGGCTGTTCGCCCAGGCAGCTTGGGGAACAACAACTATGGGTAGAGTATGGAGTTTAGTAGGAAAAGACAGAATATGAAAAGGTATCAGACAGCTGAAGGCCAATAAAACTTAAATTGTTAAGGGGAGATTTCCACTTTAGGGATTTTTTTCTTTACCCCTTATGTTTAGCCCCATTGTTTGAGATTTTAAGATGTTCGCCCCATTACTTTGGCGATTTTAAGAACTTTCACCCCATTTGTACCTTTTAAGACCTTTTGTCCCATTTAGGTATTTTTCCTGCCGAGCGATAGCGAGCCTGTAATAGAAGAGGAACCGGCCTTGGGCCGGGACATTTTTCTACCAAAAAATTTACAAATTTATCTTTAAAGGGAGTCCTGGGAGTGTAATTTCAAGCTTAATGGAAGTCTAGGAAATACACTAAAAACCTCCCCTTAATGTTAGTTATGTTGTTACTTGCTTTCCTTTTACCTGGTGGGACTATTTATCCTTTATGCTCTGATACACCAATTATGATCAATCGTGAAACCATTTCAAGTCTTACAGAATTATTTCCAAGTTTAATATTCAGTAGGCTACTAATTACGGATAGAGAAAAGCTTACCGTAGTCTGAAAGTAATGCCTAAATCTTTATTATCATTGAAGTATAAATATTAAGATCCTTTTGAGATAATTAATTCAGTGAGTTATCCCTTTAACCCTCTCAGACATATGACGCGATTTTGAGCCTATTAGGGATACTTTACAGCCTTTGTTACCATCAGGAGTATTTAGAAACCTTTAGTTTAGTTACTTCAACCTCTGCAGTTGTCTTTGAGTTAGCTGTGGGCAGAAAACTAATTTTAGAGAGTTAATTATAAGGGTGAGAGAACTATTTCTTATTGCTAATCTGGCAACCTCTGCGTCATATCAGTGAAGGGGTTAATTAAATAGTCACAAACTCACGAACTAAGGAGTATTGGTCACACAGGCAGTCGCCAATCGGCAGACAGGCTCCTTGAGTCTACCAACCACAGGTGAGGGGCAGGTGCGCGATCCACAGGTGTTCGCATGTAGGGGGGAGGCTGCAGTGATATCCGCCCAGCTCTACTCTCCTCAGTCACGTACACATGATTCTGGTCACTTAAACAGGCATCTGCAGGTAAAAAGGCCATCACATGGTCCAATGCACAGTCACGAGTCACATCTTTGGGTCTCCAGATGTAATAAAATATATACAAAATATATTAACCCTTTGGCTGCGGCTATGTTTGGGCTATTTAGGGCATATTCAGGCACTCTTGAATGATAAATCAAGCATCTGCATTAAATGAAGTGTATTCTGCCAAAACCTAGGCGAAAATAGCTTCAAAATGACACCAGAACTGACCCTGTACATGGGCTGGTTCACCCGCAGTGGTCCCAGTGAAACGCGGGAACCCCGCGATTATGTAACTCTCGCTCGCTTGGCTACACTGGTACAAAGTACAAAGGAGTACAAAGGAGTACAAAGGAAATCAAGCAACAACAGATCTAGTGACCCTTCTAGGTTGCTTGTCTTCCAAAACACAGAGGATCAAGTGTCCAAACAGTGGTTTAGAGTGGGTAAGGGAACATTGGAAAGGTAATTACTGCCCTGGAACTAATTTCCGTGGCAGGATTAGGAAGTTAGTAGAGGACAGATGGGTTAGTAACTGAGGAGGGGATAAAATAAAGTTATTCATTTACAAACGCAGTCAGTCGCGGGTTTGAGGAGATATTTGTCTAGGCGGAGTTTAAATGAATCAACGGTGATGCAGTCTATAACGTCTCGGGGAAGCCCATTCCACAAGTTGACAACTCGATTGAAGAAAAAATTCTTAGATTCGTGCGAGTTAAAAGATTTACCAATAATTTTGAAACCGTTTCCCCGCGTGTAATTAGATTGGTCGATAGTGAAGTACTTACTACAGTTCATATTGTCGATGCCTTTGATGATTTTGAACACTTGAATTAAGTCGCCTCTTAATCTGCGCTGGGTTAAAGGAAATAGATTTAATTCTCCAAGACGCTCTTCGTATGGTTTGTTCTTTAGGCTAGGTATCATTTTGGTAACTCTACGTTGAACTCGTTCTAGCTTGTTTATATCTTTTTGGTAATAAGGGCACCAGGATTGAACGCAGTATTCCAGAAGAGGGCGGACTAAGGAATTGTAAAGGGTCAGGATAACTGCTTTGGATTTATGCTCAAATGACCTGCCTATAAAGCCAATTATTTTGTTTGCCTTCTTAACAACTTCTGAACATTGTTGACTCTGTTTTAGGTTACTCGATATTGTTACTCCCAGATCGGTTTCTCTGTTTACATTCTTCAGCTGAGTGCCATTCATCGAATAGTTTGCTTTCTCATTTAGGTATCCGACATGTAGTACTTTACATTTATCCGCATTGAAACTCATTTGCCAAATTTGGGCCCAACATGACAATTTATCTAGATTGTGTTGCATATCGTCAACTTGTTCTTTTGAGAGTACGCTATTTGCAATTTTTGTATCGTCAGCAAATTTTGAGATTGTGCAGGTAAGACGCTCATCTATGTCGTTGATGTAAATTAGAAAGAGAATTGGTCATGGTGAGAGAGACAGAGAGACCCGCACGAGACACAGCCTAGCTCAGTGAGCCGCTCGGTGCTCTGAGGGTCGGAGGGGGGGCCCCCTCATGCTCCCGCCCACTGACACTATTTTTAAGTTTTTTTACAGGCTTTTAAAGCCTGGAAATTGCTGTAACTTGCCAAAACATTCCAGAACGTTACCCGCAGCGAAAGGGTTAAGGGACAATTTTTAAACTACTTTTCAGAACTTTTAATCATATTAAGCAAGGAATATTCATGAAAATCGCCATTTTTAATTATATAAAATTAAACTTATATTCATTAAAAATAGTTAGACCCTTACCTTCATTAGTGACCGGTACACCTGGTACAGGTATGGCGGATCATGAAGTGGCTGAGACAACACACCAGTCTCCGAGGCGACTTACCTGCCCACCTTTCTTTTTTCTTTATCTCCCCCCTAGATGTTCACGTTGTCCTTCCGTCTGCGTGTGACTTCACTCTTGTCCCAGTAGCGTGAGTGTTGTAGACTGGTTCAAACTAGAGCTGCATTGGGCTAAAGATTGGAATATAGGCTACATTAAAAATATCAGGAACATACAAAAATAATGGCATGGCATTTGTCCTATTATCATTTCCAAAGACACTAGGAACTGGAATAACTAATTCTAACTTTGCAAATTTAATATAGATATAGAAATGAGACAAGTTTTAAAATTGACAAACAAATGGGGCGAATGTCTTGAAACTAATGGGGCTAAACAAGACAAAAATATATACCCATCTCCCCTTAAAAGAAGTCAATGTCAATGATATTCATTTAAAATTTACATTCTAGTTTAATACATCGGTAGGCTAGTGTACCTATACAATTTAATTACTCCGGATGAAGTAGATGACCAAGACTAATTATGGTCTATCAATTTACCTTTAAGCCAAATCAGACCCTTGACCAGGTTTAGTTCAGAATCCAGATCATGTTAGATTAGAGTTGGTACAGCCCAAAATAGAGGAAAACCAAATAAAAAAAAATAGGAAAAGTGAGTATTGGGCCCGAGCATATAGATAGCCCAAGTCAATAATTCGCCAGTAACCAGGAACAATAGAGTTCTTCTAACGGAACGAGACACTAAAATGTCAACGACTTTAAACCTAGTATGGAGGCTATTATAAATTATAATTAAAACATTCAAAACAAACTAGGGCAATAAAGACAAAACTTTAACTTCCCTCGACTCCGGGAACTATTACTGTATGTACAATTGAGTTACGGTTATAAACTAGGTTATTGGCGAACCATTTTCACTACAGAAGGTTACCGGTATCTTAGGCTAGAGTAGATTAGCGTAGGTTAGAGTAGATTAGCGTAGGTTAGAGTAGATTAGCGTAGGTTAGAGTAGATTAGTATCTTGGGTTAAATTAGTTCAGGCAAAGTTAGGAGCTGGGATGGAATTGACTGAAGAGGAATTTATAGAACTCTTACGGTAGTTAGGCCTAATAGGAAGCATTTTATATTTTCTTTTCTGAACACTCTTTTCCTTCCGGTTTAGCCCCATTAGTTTTCAAATTTTAAGACTTTCGCCCATTTCTTCATTCATAAAGACCTTTCGTGCCATTTAGGCGTTTTCCTGGAGAGCGAGCCTGTATTATAGACAAATCTGCCTTTGGCCGGGAAATGTTGCAGCCGAAAAAATTAAAAATTTATCCAAGAGGGATTTTGTTATTTTGTTAAAGCTTTATAGAAGTGTAACTAGTAAACTAAACAGATTTATAAACTGCTAATAAAATATATTCCCCTTGAACTGTGCTCTCTGCCACAGCAAACTTCATCATTTAAGTAGGCTATGTGATTAACCCTCTCAGACATAGGACGCGATTTTGAGCCTATTAAAGATACTTTAAAACCTTTGTTACCATCAGGGGTATTTAGAAACCTTTAGTTTAGTTATTTCAACCTCTGCAGTTGTCTGAGTTAGCCGTGGCCAGAAAACTAATTTTAGAGAGGGAATTATAAGAGTGAGAGAACTCTATTTCTTATTGCTAATCTGGCAACCTCTGCATTATATGAGTCTGAAGGGGTTAACTATGCCAGAAGTGACTAATAGGCATCACGGTCATATTTCAGCAAAAAAGGACTTGAGATCAGTTAGTTAAGTAACACCCCTTTCTTAACATTAATCATAAATTACAAACCCTAATGCACTTTAATAAACTAATGAAACCATATGGTCATCCCGGGATTCCAACTGGAGACACCACACCCAGAACATAAGCACCTAAACCATTACACCACCAACACATTAATTAATGAAAGCATATGGTCCTCCCGGGATTCCAACTCGGGACACCACACCCAGAACATAAGCATCTAAACCATTACACCACCAACAGCACTCTTTAAATCTCTAGACAAAGGAGTTCAATTTTAGTGAAAATTTTGACTGCTGCAAGCTAATGCCGACCGACTGGGTTGTGGAACATCTGCCACAACAAAACTTTTTCTAGCGAAGTTATAAATAGTTATATAACCTACTAAGTCAATATATAGATGGTCACTATGGAGGCCAACCGGAGGCCAACCTCATTACTAAAAAAATTCAAACTAAAATAAAACACTGTACTTATCTAAATCCAGGATGGTGTCCATCCAAGCTAGGACTCTTTCCAAGTAAAATGCAGCCTTTGACAGTCTGAAGTCTTCGCTGCAAGGTTCCAATTTCAGGACTTCAGCTGTACCTGTGAAGATACTTATATTAGACTAACACTTGATTTATAAAAAATATATTCATTTAGGCCTATTAGTTTCCAGATAAATACTGTACTTCCATAATAATATGTGAAGTCCACAAAGGTTTAAGAGTAGACTAGTCTATGGTATTCGTGTACACTCCACAAATCGTAGCCATCCCAAACTGAATTTTAAATATTCTCCCAATATATATCTTTCAGATTAATTTCACTTCACTGTTCATTATGGGCCATGATTTGAATCTCAAGTGTAAACTCTCAAGATAGAGTTTATTGACCACAGCAAAATATATAGCCTACAAAAGTACTTTATTTTTTTTACAAAGTAATTTTATCATACCTAAATTATTTTAAAGCACAAAATTGGGTGAAAAAATTAAAGTCTGTGATTGTGGAGGGAGCTGCACCAAGGGGTGGACCGAGGAAGACCTGGGATCGGACTATACGCGCCGATCTCAAATCCAAGAACTTGACAAGTGAAGCAGCCCTTAACCCTCTCCGACATATGACGCGATTTTGTGCTGATTAGGGATACTTTAAAGCCTTTGTTACCATCAGGGATATTTAGAAACCTTTAGTTTAGTTTTTGTTGTTGTTGCTGTTCCCCAGGCTGTCTGGCTGAACAGCCCCAAGGACCCAAGCATGGCCAAGGCCATAACCGAGCACCCCCACAGATCCCTCCCTGCCTACCACAATAAAGCCTGGGTGACCGAAGCCACTCTATGGCGGGGAGCTAAGGAGGGCGCGGAAATGCCCGGGAAACCAAAGCCCCACCCAGGGCCCTATTCCCCTCAGCAATTATGAAGAGAAAGTTGAGGGTTACTTCAATCTCTGCAGTTGTCTTTGAGTTAGCTGTGGGCAGAAAACTAATTTTGGAGAGTTAATTATAAGAGTGAGAGAACTATTTCTTATTGCTAATCTGGCAACCTCTGAGTCATACGAGTCGGAAGGGGTTAACAGGGTTGCCTGGAATGCCGCCATTAGGACAAGAGACTGAAACTGCACTTATGCGTGGAACACTCAGTCTTAAAATTTTATGTATGTATGTATTGTGTATTTATAAAGTTACATTTTATGTATTTATATATAAAGTTAAATATACAAAAACTACCTAAATCCAGATATTTCACAAAATATGGAAACTCCAACTGCAAATCTACCAACTAACCTTTACACCTTGAGGGTGGAGCAGAGGTTCTTCCCACACTACACCTTGGCTGGAGGGCTCTCGGCATTCCATCTTCCAGAAGTTCCAGCAGCACATTCTGAATCGCCCTGTATATAGATAGTGTGGAGAGAGGTAGTAATGAAAACTATGGGTGGGGCTTTGGCTTCCCGGGTGTTTCCGCACCCTCATCAGCTCCCAGTCATGGAGTGGCTTCGGTCACCCAGGCTTTATTGTGGTCAGCAGGGAGGGTTCTGTGGGGGCGCTCTGTTATGGCCTTGGCCTTTCTCAGGGCTGTTCGGCCAGGTAGCTTGGGGAACAACAACAACAACTATGGGTAGAGTATTGAGTTTAGTAGGAAAAGACAGAATATGAAAAGGTATCCGACAGCTGAAGGCCAATAAAACTTAAATTGTTAAGGAGAGATTTCCACTTTAGGGATTTTTTTCTTTACCCCTTATTTTTAGCCCCATTGTTTTTGAGATTTTAAGATGTTCGCCCCATTTGTCTCTTTTAAGACCTTTTGTCCCATTTAGGTGTATTTTTTCCTGGCGAGCGATAGCGAGCCTGTAATATAAGAGGAACTGGCCTTGGGCCGGGACATTTTTCTCCAAAAAACTGTACAAATTTATATTTAAAGCGAGTCATGGGGGTGTAATTTCAAGCTTAATGGAAGTCTAGGAAATACACTAAAAACCTCCCCTTAATGTTAGTTATGTTGTTACTTGCTTTCCTTTTACCTGGTGGGACTATTTATCCTTTATACTCTGATACACCAATTATGATCAATCGTGAAACAATTTCAAGTCTTATAGAATTATTTCCAGGTTTAATATTCAGTAGGCTACTAATTACGGATAGAGAAAAGCTTAGTCTGAAAGTAAAGCCTAAATCTTGATTATCATTGAAGTATAAATATTAAGATCCTTTTGAGATAATTAATTCAGTGAGTTAACCCTTTAACCCTCTCCGACATAGGACGCGATTTTGAGCCTATTAGGGATACTTTACAGCCTTTGTTACCATCAGGAGTATTTAGAAACCTTTAGTTTAGTTACTTCAACCTCTGCAGTTGTCTTTGAGTTAGCTGTGGGCAGAAAACTAATTTTGGAGAGTTAATTATAAGGGTGAGAGAACTATTTCTTGTTGTTAATCTGGCAACCTCTGAGTCATATCAGTGAAGGGGTTAATTAAATAGTCACTAACTCACGAACTAAGGAGTATTGGTCACACAGGCAGTCGCCAATTGGCAGACAGGTTCCTTGAGTCTACCAACCACAGGTGAGGGGCAGGTGCGCGATCCACAGGTGTTCGCATGTAGGGGGGAGACTGCAGTGATATCCGCCCAGCTCTACTCTCCTCAGTCACGTACACATGTTTCTGGTCACTTAAACAGGCATCTGCAGGTAAAAAGGCCATCACATGGTCCAATGCACAGTCACGAGTCACATCTTTGGGTCTCCAGATGTAATAAAATATATACAAAATATATTAACCCTTTAGCTGCGGCTATGTTTGGGCTATTTAGGGCATATTCAGGCACTCCTGAATGATAAATCAAGCATCTGCATTAAATGAAGTGTATTCTGCCAAAAACTAGGCGAAAATAGCTTCAAAATGACACCAGAACCGACCCTGTACGTGCTCTGGTTCACCCGCAGTGGTCCCACTGAAACGCGGGAATCCCGCGATTATGCAACACTCGCTCGCTTGGCTACACTGGTGAGAGACAGAGACCCGCACGAGACACAGCCTAGCTCAGAGAGCCGCTCGGTGCTCAGAGGGTCGGAGGGGGGGCCCCCCCTCATGCTCCCGCCCACTGACCTTATTTTTAAGTTTTTTTTTTACAGGCTTTTAAAGCCTGGAAATTGCTGTAACTTGCCAAAACATTACCCGCAGCGAAAGGGTTAAGGGACAATATTTAAACTACTTTTCAGAACTTTATCATATTAAGCAAGGAAAATTCATGAAAATTGCCAAGTTTAATTATATAAAATTAAACTTCTATTCATTACAAATAGTTACACCCTTACCTTCATTAGTGACCGGTACACCTGGTACAGGTATGGCGGATCATGAAATGGCCGAGACAACACACCAGTCTCGGAGGCGACTTACCTGCTTAAGGGAGCCCACCTTTCTTTTTTCTTTATCTCCCCCCTAGATGTTCACGTTGTCCTTCCGTCTGCGTGTGACTTCACTCTTGTCCCAGTAGCGTGAGTGTTGTAGACTGGTTCAAACTAGAGCTGTATTGGGCTTAAGATTGGAATATAGGCTACATTAAAAATATCAGGAAAATACAAAAATAATGGCATGGCATTTGTCCTATTATCATTTCCAAAGACACTAGGAACTGGAATAACTAATTCTAACTTTAACCCTTTCAGACTCATATGACGCAGAGGTTGCCAGATTAGCAATAAGAAATAGAGTTCTCTCCCTCTTATAATTACCTCTCCAAATTTAGTTTTCTGCCCACAGCTAACTCAAAGACAACAGCAGAGGTTGAAGTAACTAACCTAAAGGTTTATAAATACCCCTGATGGTAACAAAGGCTTTAAAGTATCTCTAATAGGCTCAAAATTGCGTCATATGTCTGAGAGGGTTAATATAGATATAGAAATGAGACAAGTTTTAAAATTGACAAACAAATGGGGCGAATGTCTTGAAACTAATGGGGCTAAAGAAGACAACAACAAAAAACTACCCATCTCCCCTTAACAGAAGTCAATGTCAATGATATTCATTTAAAATTTACATTCTAGTTTAATACATCGGTAGGCTAGTGTACCTATACAATTTAATTACTCCGGATGAAGTAGATGACCAAGACTAATTATGGTCTATCAATTTATCTTTCAGCCAAATCAGACCCTTGACCAAGTTTAGTTCAGAATCCAGATCATGTTAGATTAGAGTTGGTACAGCCCAAAATAGAGGAAAACCAAATAAAAAATAGGAAAAGAGAGTATTGGGCCCGAGCATATAGATAGCCCAAGTCAATAATTCGCCAGTAACCAGGAACAATAGAGTTCTTCTAACGGAACGAGACACTAAAATGTCAACGACTTTAAACCTAGTATGGAGGCTATTATAAATTATAATTAAAACATTCAAAACAAACTAGGGCAATAAAGACAAAACTTTAACTTCCCTCGACTCCGGGAACTATTACTGTATGTACAATTGAGTCACGGTTATAAACTAGGTTATTGGCGAACCATTTTCACTACAGAAGGTTACCGGTATCTTAGGCTAGAGTAGATTAGCGTAGGTTAGAGTAGATTAGCGTAGGTTAGAGTAGATTAGTATCTTGGGTTAAATTAGTTCAGGCAAAGTTAGGAGCTGGGATGGAATTGACTGAAGAGGAATTTATAGAACTCTTACGGTAGTTAGGCCTAATAGGAAGCATTTTATATTTTCTTTTCTGAACCCTCTTTTCCTTCCGGTTTAGCCCCATTAGTTTTCAAATTTTAAGACTTTCGTCCATTTCTTCATTCATTCATAAAGACCTTTCGTGCCATTTAGGCGTTTTCCTGGAGAGCGAGCCTGTATTATAGGACGAATCTGCCTTTGGCCGGGAAATATTGCAGCCGAAAAACTTACAAATTTATCCAAGGGGGATTGTTATTTTTTTAAAGCTTTATAGAGGTGTAACTAGTAAACTAAACAGATTTATAAACTGCTAATAAAATATATTCCCCTTGAACTGTGCTCTCTGCCACAGCAAACTTCATTATTTAAGTAGGCTATGTGATTAACCCTCTCCGACATATGACGCAATTTTGAGCCTATTAAGGATACTTTAAAACCTTTGTTACCATCAGGGGTATTTAGAAACCTTTAGTTTAGTTACTTCAACCTCTGCAGTTGTCTGAGTTAGCTGTGGGCAGAAACCTAATTTTAGAGGGAATTATAAGAGTGAGAGAACTCAATTTCTTATTGTTTATCTGGCAACCTCTGCATTATATGAGTCTGAAGGAGTTACCTATGCCAGAAGTGACTAATAGGCATCACTTTCATATTTCAGCAAAAAAGGACTTAACATCAGAGTTAAATAACACCCCATTCTTAACATTAATCATAAATTACAAACCCTAATGCACTTTAATAAACTAATGAAAGCATATGGTCCTCCCGGAATTCCAACTGAGGACACCACACCCAGAACATAAGCACCTAAACCATTACACCACCAACAGTTAATTAATGAAAGCATATGGTCCTCCCGGGATTTCAACTGGGGACACCACACCCAGAACATTAGCACCTAAACCATTACACCACCAACACCGTTAATTAATGAAAGCATATGGTCCTCCCGGGATTCCAACTCGGGACACCACACTCAGAACATTAGCACCTAAACCATTACACCACCAACACCGTTAATTAATGAAAGCATATGGTCCTCCCGGGATTCCAACTCGGGACACCACACCCAGAACATAAGCACCTAAACCATTACACCACCAACACATTAATTAATGAAAGCATATGGTCCTCCCGAGATTCCAACTCGGGACACCACACCCAGAACATAAGCATCTAAACCATTACACCACCAACAGCACTCTTTAAATCTCTAGACAAAGGAGTTCAATTTTAGTGAACATTTTGACTGCTGCAAGCTAATGCCGACCGACTGGGTTGTGGAACATCTGCCAGAACAAAACTTTCTCTAGCGAAGTTATAAATAGTTATATAACCTACTAAGTCAATATATAGATGGTCACTATGGAGGCCAACCTCTTTACTAAAAAAATTCAAACTAAAATAAAACACTGTACTTATCTAAATCCAGGATGGTGTCCATCCAAGCTAGGACTCTTTCCAAGTAAAATGCAGCCTTTGACAGTCTGAAGTCTTCGCTGCAAGGTTCCAATTTCAGGACTTCAGCTGTACCTGTGAAGATACTTATATTAGACTAACACTTGATTTATAAAAAATATATTCATATAGGCCTATTAGTTTCCAGATAAATACTGTACTTCCATAATAATATGTGAAGTCCACAAAGGTTTAAGAGTAGACTAGTCTATGGTATTCGTGTACACTCCACAAATCGTAGCGATCCCAAACTGAATTTTAAATATTCTCCCAATATATATCTTTCAGATTAATTTCACTTCACTGTTCATTATGGGCCATGATTTGAATCTCAAGTGTAAACTCTCAAGATAGTTTATTGACCACAGCAAAATATATAGCCTACAAAAGTACTTTATTTTTTTTACAAAGTAAATTTATCATACCTAAATTATTTTAAAGCACAAAATTGGGTGAAAAAAATTCAGGTCTGTGATTGTGGAGGGAGCTGCACCAAGGGGTGGACCGAGGAAGACCTGGGATCGGACTATGCGCGCCGATCTCAAATCCAAGAACTTGACAAGTGAAGCAGCCCTTAACCCTCTCCGACATATGACGCGATTTTGTGCCGATTAGGGATACTTTAAATCCTTTGTTACCATCAGGGATATTTAGAAACCTTTAGTTTAGTTTTTGTTGTTGTTGCTGTTCCCCAGGCTGTCTGGCTGAACAGCCCCAAGGCCCCAAGCATGGCCAAGGCCATAACCGAGCACCCCCACAGATCCCTCCCTGCCTACCACAATAAAGCCTGGGTGACCGAAGCCACTCCATGGCGGGGAGCTAAGGAGGGCGCGGAAATGCCCGGGAAACCAAAGCCCCACCCAGGGCCCGGTTCCCCTCAGCAATTATGAAGAGAAAGTTGAGGGTTACTTCAATCTCTGCAGTTGTCTGAGTTAGCCGTGGGCAGAAAACTAATTTTGGAGAGGTAATTATAAGAGTGAGAGAACTATTTCTTATTGCTAATCTGGCAACCTCTGAGTCATACGAGTCAGAAGGGGTTAACAGGGTTGCCTGGAATTCCGCCATTAGGACAAGAGACTGAAACTGCACTTATGCGTGGAACACTCAGTCTTAACATTTTATGTATGTATGTATTATGTATTTATAAAGTTAAATTTTATGTATGGATGTATGTATTATGTATTTATAAAGTTAAATTTTATGTATGGATGTATAAAGTTAAATATACAAAAACTATCTAAATCCAGATATTTCACAAAATATGGAAACTCCAACTGCAAATCTACCAACTAACCTTTACACCTTGAGGGTGGAGCAGAGGTTCTTCCCACACTACACCTTGGCTGGAGGGCTCTCGGCATTCCATCTTCCAGAAGTTCCAGCAGCACATTCTGAATCACCCTGTATATAGATAGTGTGGAGAGAGGTAGTAATGAGAACTATGGGTGGGGCTTTGGCTTCCCGGGTGTTTCCGCACCCTCATCAGCTCCCAGTCATGGAGTGGCTTCGGTCACCCAGGCTTTATTGTGGTCAGCAGGGAGGGTTCTGTGGGGGCGCTCTGTTATGGCCTTGGCCTTTCTCAGGGCTGTTCGGCCAGGTAGCTTGGGGAACAACAACAACTATGGGTAGAGTATTGAGTTTAGTAGGAAAAGACAGAATATGAAAAGGTATCAGACAGCTGAAGGCCAATAAAACTTAAATTGTTAAGGGGAGATTTCCACTTTAGGGATTTTTTTCTTTACCCCTTATTTTTAGCCCCATTTATTTTTGAGATTTTAAGATGTTCGCCCCATTTGTCTCTTTTAAGACCTTTTGTCCCATTTAGGTGTATTTTTTCCTGGCGAGCGATAGCGAGCCTGTAATATAAGAGGAACCGGCCTTGGGCCGGGACATTTTTCTCCAAAAAATGTACAAATTTATATTTAAAGAGAGTCATGGGGGTGTAATTTCAAGCTTAATGGAGGTCTAGGAAATACACTAAAAAACTCTCCTTAATGTTAGTTATGTTGTTACTTGCTTTCCTTTTACCTGGTGGGACTATTTATCCTTTATACTCTGATACACCAATTATGATCAATCGTGAAACAATTTCAAGTCTTACAGAATTATTTCCAAGTTTAATATTCAGTAGGCTACTAATTACGGATAGAGAAAAGCTTACCGTAGTCTGAAAGTAAAGCCTAAATCTTGATTATCATTGAAGTATAAATATTAAGATCCTTTTGAGATAATTAATTCAGTGAGTTAACCCTTTAACCCTCTCCGACATATGACGCGATTTTGAGCCTATTAGGGATACTTTACAGCCTTTGTTACCATCAGGAGTATTTAGAAACCTTTAGTTTAGTTACTTCAACCTCTGCAGTTGTCTTTGAGTTAGCTGTGGGCAGAAAACTAATTTTGGAGAGTTAATTATAAGGGTGAGAGAACTATTTCTTGTTTTTAATCTGGCAACCTCTGCGTCATATCAGTGAAGGGGTTAATTAAATAGTCACTAACTCACGAACTAAGGAGTATTGGTCACACAGGCAGTCACCAATCGGCAGACAGGCTCCTTGAGTCTACCAACCACAGGTGAGGGGCAGGTGCGCGATCCACAGGTGTTCGCATGTAGGGGGGAGACTGCAGTGATATCCGCCCAGCTCTACTCTCCTCAGTCACGTACACATGTTTCTGGTCACTTAAACAGGCATCTGCAGGTAAAAAGGCCATCACATAGCAATGCACAGTCACGAGTCACATCTTTGGGTCTCCAGATGTAATAAAATATATACAAAATATATTAACCCTTTAGCTGCGGCTATGTTTGGGCTATTTAGGGCATATTCAGGCACTCCTGAATGATAAATCAAGCATCTGCATTAAATGAAGTGTATTCTGCCAAAAACTAGGCGAAAATAACTTCAAAATGACACCAGAACCGACCCTGTACGTGCTCTGGTTCACCCGCAGTGGTCCCAGTGAAACGCGGGAATCCAGCGATTATGCAACACTCGCTCGCTTGGCTACACTGGTGAGAGACAGAGACCCGCACGAGACACAGCCTAGCTCAGAGAGCCGCTCGGTGCTCAGAGGGTCGGAGGGGGGGCCCCCCTCATGCTCCCGCCCACTGACCTTATTTTTAAGTTTTTTTTTACAGGCTTTTAAAGCCTGGAAATTGCTGTAACTTGCCAAAACATTACCCGCAGCGAAAGGGTTAAGGGACAATATTTAACCTACTTTTCAGAACTTTATCATATCAAGCAAGGAAAATTCATGAAAATTGCCAAGTTTAATTATATAAAATTAAACTTATATTCATTAAAAATAGTTACACCCTTACCTTCATTAGTGACCGGTACACCTGGTACAGGTATGGCGGATCATGAAATGGCCGAGACAACACACCAGTCTCGGAGGCGACTTACCTGCTTAAGGGAGCCCACCTTTCTTTTTTCTTTATCTCCCCCCTAGATGTTCACGTTGTCCTTCCGTCTGCGTGTGACTTCACTCTTGTCCCAGTAGCGTGAGTGTTGTAGACTGGTTCAAACTAGAGCTGTATTGGGCTTAAGATTGGAATATAGGCTACATTAAAAATATCAGGAAAATACAAAAATAATGGCATGGCATTTGTCCTATTATCATTTCCAAAGACACTAGGAACTGGAATAACTAATTCGAACTTTAACCCTTTCAGACTCATATGACGCAGAGGTTGCCAGATTAGCAATAAGAAATAGAGTTCTCTCCCTCTTATAATTACCTCTCCAAATTTAGTTTTCTGCCCACAGCTAACTCAAAGACAACAGCAGAGGTTGAAGTAACTAAACTAAAGGTTTCTAAATACCCCTTATGGTAACAAAGGCTTTAAAGTATCCTCAATAGGCTCAACACCGCTAACTCAAAGACAACTGCAGAGGTTGAAGTAACTAACCTAAAGGTTTATAAATACCCCTGATGGTAACAAAGGCTTTAAAGTATCTCTAATAGGCTCAAAATTGCGTCATATGTCTGAGAGGGTTAATATAGATATAGAAATGAGACAAGTTTTAAAATTGACAAACAAATGGGGCGAATGTCTTGAAACTAATGGGGCTAAAGAAGACAAAAAAAAACTACCCATCTCCCCTTAACAGAAGTCAATGTCAATGATATTCATTTAAAATTTACATTCTAGTTTAATACATCGGTAGGCTAGTGTACCTATACAATTTAATTACTCCGGATGAAGTAGATGACCAAGACTAATTATGGTCTATCAATTTATCTTTCAGCCAAATCAGACCCTTGACCAAGTTTAGTTCAGAATCCAGATCATGTTAGATTAGAGTTGGTACAGCCCAAAATAGAGGAAAACCAAATACAAAAAATAGGAAAGTGAGTATTGGGCCCGAGCAAAAAGATAGCCAAAGTCAATAATTCGCCAGTAACCAGGAACAATAGTTCTTCTAACGGAACGAGACACTAAAATGTCAACGACTTTAAACCTAGTATGGAGGCTATTATAAATTATAATTAAAACATTCAAAACAAACTAGGGCAATAAAGACAAAACTTTAACTTCCCTCGACTCCGGGAACTATTACTGTATGTACAATTGAGTTACGGCTATAAACTAGGTTATTGGCGAACCATTTTCACTACAGAAGGTTACCGGTATCTTAGGCTAGAGTAGATTAGCGTAGGTTAGAGTAGATTAGCGTAGGTTAGAGTAGATTAGTATCTTGGGTTATATTAGTTCAGGCAAAGTTAGGAGCTGGGATGGAATTGACTGAAGAGGAATTTATAGAACTCTTACGGTAGTTAGGCCTAATAGGAAGCATTTTATATTTTCTTTTCTGAACACTCTTTTCCTTCCGGTTTAGCCCCATTAGTTTTCAAATTTTAAGACTTTCGCCCATTTCTTCATTCATAAAGACCTTTCGTGCCATTTAGGCGTTTTCCTGGAGAGCGAGCCTGTATTATAGACGAATCTGCCTTTGGCCGGGAAATGTTGCAGCCGAAAAAATTAAAAATTTATCCAAGAGGGATTTTGTTATTTTGTTAAAGCTTTATAGAAGTGTAACTAGTAAACTAAACAGATTTATAAACTGCTAATAAAATATATTCCCCTTGAACTGTGCTCTCTGCCACAGCAAACTTCATCATTTAAGTAGGCTATGTGATTAACCCTCTCAGACATAGGACGCAATTTTGAGCCTATTAAAGATACTTTAAAACCTTTGTTACCATCAGGGGTATTTAGAAACCTTTAGTTTCAGTTAGTTAAGTAACACCCCTTTCTTAACATTAATCATAAATTACAAACCCTAATGCACTTTAATAAACTAATGAAACCATATGGTCATCCCGGGATTCCAACTGGAGACACCACACCCAGAACATAAGCACCTAAACCATTACACCACCAACAGTTAATTAATGAAAGCATATGGTCCTCCCGAGATTCCAACTGGGGACACCACACCCAGAACATAAACACCTAAACCATTACACCACCAACAGTTAATTAATGAAAGCATATGGTCCTCCCGGGATGCAAACTGGGGACACCACACCCAGAACATAAGCATCTAAACCATTACACCACCAACAGCACTCTTTAAATCGCTAGACAAAAGAGTTCAATTTTAGTGAAAATTTTGACTGCTGCAAGCTAATGCCGACCGACTGGGTTGTGGAACATCTGCCACAACAAAACTTTCTCTAGCGAAGTTATAAATAGTTATATAACCTACTAAGTCAATATATAGATGGTCACTATGGAGGCCAACCTGAGGCCAACCTCATTCCTAAAAAAATTCAAACTAAAATAAAACACTGTACTTATCTAAAACCAGGATGGTGTCCATCCAAGCTAGGACTCTTTCCAAGTAAAACGCAGCCTTTGACAGTCTGAAGTCTTCGCTGCAAGGTTCCAATTTCAGGACTTCAGCTGTACCTGTGAAGATACTTATATTAAACTAACACTTGATTTATAAAAAATATATTCATATAGGCCTATTAGTTTCCAGATAAATACTGTACTTCCATAATAATATGTGAAGTCCACAAAGGTTTAAGAGTGGACTAGTCTATGGTATTCGTGTACACTCCACAAATCGTAGCCATCCCAAACTGAATTTTAAATATTCTCCCAATATATATCTTTCAGATTAATTTCACTTCACTGTTCATTATGGACCATGATTTGAATCTCAAGTGTAAACTCTCAAGATAGAGTTTATTGACCACAGCAAAATATATAGCCTACAAAAGTACTTTATTTTGTTTACAAAGTAATTTTATCATACCTAAATTATTTTAAAGCACAAAATTGGGTGAAAAAATTCAGGTCTGTGATTGTAGAGGGAGCTGCACCAAGGGGTGGACCGACGAAGACCTGGGATCGGACTATACACGCCGATCTCAAATCCAAGAACTTAACAAGTGAAGCAGCCCTTAACCCTCTGACATATGACGCGATTTTGTGCCGATTAGGGATACTTTAAAGCCTTTGTTACCATCAGGGATATTTAGAAACCTTTAGTTTAGTTTTTGTTGTTGTTGCTGTTGCCGTTCCCCAGACTGTCTGGCTGAACAGCCCCAAGGCCCCAAGCAAGGCCAAGGCCATAACCGAGCGCCCCCACAGATCCCTCCCTGCCTACCACAATAAAGCCTGGGTGACCGAAGCCACTCCATGGCGGGGAGCTAAGGAGGGCGCAGAAATGCCCGGGAAACCAAAGCCCCACCCAGGGCCCTGTTCCCCTCAGCAATTATGAAGAGAAAGTTGAGGGTTACTTCAATCTCTGCAGTTGTCTTTGAGTTAGCTGTGGGCAGAAAACTAATTTTGGAGAGGTAATTATAAGAGAGAACTATTTCTTATTGCTAATCTGGCAACCTCGGAGTCATAAGAGTCTGAAGGGGTTAACAGGGTTGCCTGGAATGCCGCCATTAGGACAAGAGACTGAAACTGCACTTATGCGTGGAACACTCAGTCTTAAAATTTTATGTATTATAAAGTTAAATTTTATGTATGTATGTATGGATGTATAAAGTTAAATATACAAAAACTACCTAAATCCAGATATTTCACAAAATATGTTAACTCCAACTGCAAATCTACCAACTAACCTTTACACCTTGAGGGTGGAGCAGAGGTTCTTCCCACACTACACCTTGGCTGGAGGGCTCTCGGCATTCCATCTTCCAGAAGCTCCAGCAGCACATTCTGAATCACCCTGTATATAGATAGTGTGGAGAGAGGTAGTAATGAAAACTATGGGTGGGGCTTTGGCTTCCCGGGTGTTTCCGCACCCTCATCAGCTCCCAGTCATGGAGTGGCTTCGGTCACCCAGGCTTTATTGTGGTCGGCAGGGAGGGTTCTGTGGGGGCGCTCGGTTATGGCCTTTGCCTTGCTCGGGGCTGTTCGGCCAGGCAGCTTGGGGAACAACAACTATGGGTAGAGTATTGGGTTTAGTAGGAAAAGACAGAATATGAAAAGGTATCAGACAGCTGAAGGCCAATAAAACTTAAATTGTTAAGGGGAGATTTCCACTTTAGAGATTTTTTTCTTTACCCCTTATGTTTAGCCCCATTGTTTGAGATTTTAAGATGTTCGCCCCATTTATGTCCCTTTTAAGACCTTTTGTCCCATTTAGGTGTATTTTTTCCTGGCGAGCGATACCGAGCCTGTAATATAAGAGGAACCGGCCTTGGGCCGGGACATTTTTCTACCAAAAAAATGTACAAATTTATCTTTAAAGAAAGTCATGGGGGTGTAATTTCAAGCTTAATGAAAGTCTAGGAAATACACTAAAAACCTCCCCTTAATGTTAGTTATGTTGTTACTTGCTTTCCTTTTACCTGGTGGGACTATTTATCCTTTATACTCTGATACACCAATTATGATCAATCGTGAAACCATTTCAAGTCTTATAGAATTATTTCCATGTTTAATATTCAGTAGGCTACTAATTACGGATAGAGAAAAGCTTTGTCTGAAAGTAAAGCCTAAATCTTGATTATCATTGAAGTATAAATATTAAGATCCTTTTGAGATAATTAATTCAGTGAGTGAACCCTTTAACCCTCTCCGACATATGACGCGATTTTGAGCCTATTAGGGATACTTTACAGCCTTTGTTACCATCAGGAGTATTTAGAAACCTTTAGTTTAGTTACTTCAACCTCTGCAGTTGTCTTTGAGTTAGCTGTGGGCAGAAAACTAATTTTGGAGAGTTAATTATAAGGGTGAGAGAACTATTTCTTATTGTTAATCTGGCAACCTCTGCGTCATATCAGTGAAGGGGTTAATTAAATAGTCACTAACTCACGAACTAAGGAGTATTGGTCACACAGGCAGTCGCCAATTGGCAGACAGGTTCCTTGAGTCTACCAACCACAGGTGAGGGGCAGGTGCGCGATCCACAGGTGTTCGCATGTAGGGGGGAGACTGCAGTGATATCCGCCCAGCTCTACTCTCCTCAGTCACGTACACATGTTTCTGGTCACTTAAACAGGCATCTGCAGGTAAAAAGGCCATCACATGGTCCAATGCACAGTCACGAGTCACATCTTTGGGTCTCCAGATGTAATAAAATATATAAAAAATATATTAACCCTTTAGCTGCAGCTATGTTTGGGCTATTTAGGGCATATTCAGGCACTCCTGAATGATAAATCAAGCATCTGCATTAAATGAAGTGTATTCTGCCAAAACCTAGGCGAAAATAGCTTCAAAATGACACCAGAACCGACCCTGTACGTGGTCTGGTTCACCCGCAGTGGTCCCAGTGAAACGCGGGAATCCCGCGATTATGTAACACTCGCTCGCTTGGCTACACTGGTGAGAGACAGAGACCCGCACGAGACACAGCCTAGCTCAGTGAGCCGCTCTGAGGGTCGGAGGGGGGGCCCCCTCATGCTCCCGCCCACTGACCTTACTTTTAAGTTTTTTTTTACAGGCTTTTAAAGCCTGGAAATTGCTGTAACTTGCCAAAACATTACCCACAGCGAAAGGGTTAAGGGACAATATTTAAACTACTTTTCAGAACTTTATCATATTAAGCAAGGAATATTCATGAAAATCGCCTAGTTTAATTATATAAAATTAAACTTAGTCATTAAAAATAGTTAGACCCTTACCTTCATTAGTGACCGGTACACCTGGTACAGGTATGGCGGATCATGAAGTGGCTGAGACAACACACCAGTCTCTGAGGCGACTTACCTGCTTAAGGGAGCCCACCTTTCTTTATCTCCCCCCTAGATGTTCACGTTGTCCTTTCGTCTGCGTGTGACTTCACTCGTGTCCCAGTAGCGTGAGTGTTGTAGACTGGTTCAAACTAGAGCTGTATTGGGCTTAAGATTGGAATATAGGCTACATTAAAAATATCAGGAAAATACAAAAATAATGGCATGGCATTTGTCCTATTATCATTTCCAAAGACACTAGGAATAACTAATTCTAACTTAACCCTTTCAGACTCTTATGACGCAGAGGCCGATTAGCAATAAGAAATATAGTTCTCCCTCTTATACCTCTCCAAATTTAGTTTTCTGCCCACAGCTAACTCAAAGACAACAGCAGAGGTTGAAGTAACTAAATACCCCTCATGGTAACAAAGGCTTTAAAGTATCCTCAATAGGCTCAACACCGCTAACTCAAAGACAACTGCAGAGGTTGAAGTAACTAACCTAAAGGTTTATAAATACCCCTGATGGTAACAAAGGCTTTAAAGTATCTCTAATAGGCTCAAAATTGCGTCATATGTCTGAGAGGGTTAATATAGATATAGAAATGAGACAAGTTTTAAAATTGACAAACAAATGGGGCGAATGTCTTGAAACTAATGGGGCTAAAGAAGACAAAAAAAAAAAAACTACCCATCTCCCCTTAACATTAGTCAATGTCAATGATATTCATTTAAAATTTACATTCTAGTTTAATACATCGGTAGGCTAGTGTACCTATACAATTTAATTACTCCGGATGAAGTAGATGACCAAGACTAATTATGGTCTATCAATTTATCTTTCAGCCAAATCAGACCCTTGACCAAGTTTAGTTCAGAATCCAGATCATGTTAGATTAGAGTTGGTACAGCCCAAAATAGAGGAAAACCAAATACAAAAAATAGGAAAAGTGAGTATTGGGCCCGAGCAAAAAGATAGCCAAAGTCAATAATTTGCCAGTAACCAGGAACAATTAGAGTTCTTCTAACGGAACGAGACACTAAAATTTCAACTACTTTAAACCTAGTATGGAGGCTATTATAAATTATAATTAAAACATTCAAAACAAACTAGGGCAATAAAGACAAAACTTTAACTTCCCTCGACTCCGGGAACTATTACTGTATGTACAATTGAGTTACGGTTATAAACTAGGTTATTGGCGAACCATTTTCACTACAGAAGGTTACCGGTATCTTAGGCTAGAGTAGATTAGCGTAGGTTAGAGTAGATTAGCGTAGGTTAGAGTAGATTAGTATCTTGGGTTAAATTAGTTCAGGCAAAGTTAGGAGCTGGGATGGAATTGACTGAAGAGGAATTTATAGAACTCTTACGGTAGTTAGGCCTAATAGGAAGCATTTTATATTTTCTTTTCTGAACCCTCTTTTCCTTCCGGTTTAGCCCCATTAGTTTTCAAATTTTAAGACTTTCGCCCATTTCTTCATTCATAAAGACCTTTCGTGCCATTTAGGCGTTTTCCTGGAGAGCAAGCCTGTATTATAGGACGAATCTGCCTTTGGCCGGGAAATATTGCAGCCGAAAAACTTACAAATTTATCCAAGGGGGATTTTGTTATTTTTTTTAAAGATTTATAGAGGTGGAACTAGTAAACTAAACAGATTTATAAACTGCTAATAAAATATATTCCCCTTGAACTGTGCTCTCTGCCACAGCAAACTTCATCATTTAAGTAGGCTATGTGATTAACCCTCTCAGACATATGACGCGATTTTGAGCCTATTAAAGATACTGTAAAACCTTTGTTACCATCAGGGGTATTTAGAAACCTTTAGTTTAGTTACTTCAACCTCTGCAGTTGTCGGAGTTAGCTGTGGGCAGAAAACTAATTTTAGAGAGGTAATTATAAGAGTGAGAGAACTCTATTTCTTATTGTTAATCTGGCAACCTCTGCATTAAATGAGTCTGAAGGGGTTACCTATGCCAGAAGTGACTAATAGGCATCACTTTCATATTTCAGCAAAAAAGGACTTAAGATCAGTTAGAGTTAAGTAACACCCCATTCTTAACATTAATCATAAATTACAAACCCTAATGCACTTTAATAAACTAATGAAAGCATATGGTCCTCCCGGGATTCCAACTGGGGACACCACACCCAGAACATAAGCACCTAAACCATTACACCACCAACAGTTAATTAATGAAAGTATATGGTCCTCCCGGGATTCCAACTGGGGACACCACACCCAGAACATAAGCACCTAAACCATTACACCACCAACAGTTAATTAATGAAAGCATATGGTCCTCCCGGGATTCCAACTCGGGACACCACACCCAGAACATAAGCATCTAAACCATTACACCACCAACAGCACTCTTTAAATCTCTAGACAAAGGAGTTCAATTTTAGTGAAAATATTGACTGCTGCAAGCTAATGCCAACCGACTGGGTTGTGGAACATCTGCCACAACAAAACTTTCTCTAGCGAAGTTAATAGTTATATAACCTACTAAGTCAATATATAGATAGTCACTATTGAGGCCAACCTCATTACTAAAAAAATAAAGCTAAAATAAAACACTGTACTTATCTAAAACCAGGATGGTGTCCATCCAAGCTAGGACTCTTTCCAAGTAAAATGCAGCCTTTGACAGTCTGAAGTCTTCGCTGCAAGGTTCCAATTTCAGGACTTCAGCTGTACCTGTGAAGATACTTATATTAGACGAACACTTGATTTATAAAAAAATATATTCATATAGGCCTATTAGTTTCCAAATAAATACTGTACTTACATAATAATATGTGAAGTCCACAAAGGTTTAAGAGTAGACTAGTCTATGGTATTCGTGTACACTCCACAAATCGTAGCCATCCCAAACTGAATTTTAAATATTCTCCCAATATATATCTTTCAGATTAATTTCACTTCACTGTTCATTATGGGCCATGATTTGAATCTCAAGTGTAAACTCGCAAGATAGTTTATTGACCACAGCAAAATATGTAGCCTACAAAAGTACTTTATTTTTTTTACAAAGTAATTTTATCATACCTAAATTATTTTAAAGCACAAAATTGGGTGAAAAAATTCAGGTCTGTGATTGTGGAGGGAGCTGCACCAAGGGGTGGACCGAGGAAGACCTGGGATCGGACTATGCGCGCCGATCTCAAATCCAAGAACTTGACAAGTGAAGCAGCCCTTAACCCTCTCAGACACAAGACGCGATTTTGTCCCGATTAGGGATACTTTAAAGCCTTTGTTACCATCAGGGGTATTTAGAAACCTTTAGTTTAGTTTTTGTTGTTGTTGCTGTTGCTGTTCCCCAGGCTGTCTGGCCGTACAGCCCCAAGGAAGGCCTAGGCCATAACCGAGCGCCCCCACAGATCCCTCCCTGCCTACCACAATAAAGCCTGGGTGACCGAAGCCACTCCATGGCGGGGAGCTAAGGAGGGCGCGGAAATGCCGGGACACCAAAGCCCCACCCAGGGCCCTGTTCCCCTCAGCAATTATGAAGAGAAAGTTGAGGGTTACTTCAATCTCTGCAGTTGTCTTTGAGTTAGCTGTGGGCAGAAAACTAATTTTAGAGAGGTAATTATAAGAGTGAGAGAACCATTTCTTATTGCTAATCTGGCAACTTCTGCGTCATACGAGTCTGAAGGGGTTAACAGGGTTGCCTGGAATGCCGCCATTAGGACAAGAGACTGAAACTGCACTTATGCGTGGAACCTCAGTCTTAAAATTTTATGTATGTATGTATGTATGGATGTATGTATTATGTATTTATAAAGTTAAATTTTATGTATGTATGTATAAAGTTAAATATACAAAAACTACCTAAATCCAGATATTTCACAAAATATGAAAACTCAAACTGCAAATCTACCAACTAACCTTTACACCTTGAGGGTGGAGCAGAGGTTCTTCCCACACTACACCTTGGCTGGAGGGCTCTCGGCATTCCATCTTCCAGAAGTTCCAGCAGCACATTCTGAATCACCCTGTATATAGATAGTGTGGAGAGAGGTAGTAATGAGAACTATGGGTGGGGCTTTGGCTTCCCGGGTGTTTCCGCACCCTCATCAGCTCCCAGTCATGGAGTGGCTTCGGTCACCCAGGCTTTATTGTGGTCAGCAGGGAGGGTTCTGTGGGGGCGCTCTGTTATGGCCTTGGCCTTTCTCAGGGCTGTTCGGCCAGGTAGCTTGGGGACCAACAACAACAACAACTATGGGTAGAGTATTGAGTTTAGTAGGAAAAGACAGAATATGAAAAGGTATCAGACAGCTGAAGGCCAATAAAACTTAAATTGTTAAGGGGAGATTTCCACTTTAGGGATTTTTTTCTTTACCCCTTATGTTTAGCCCCATTGTTTTTGAGATTTTAAGATGTTCGCCCCATTACTTTGGCAATTTTAAGAACTTTCACCCCATTTATGTCACTTTTAAGACCTTTTGTCCCATTTAGGTGTATTTTTTCCCTGGCGAGCGACAGCGAGCCTGTAATATAAGAGGAACCGGCCTTGGGCCGAGAAATTTTTCTACCAAAAAATGTACAAATTTATCTTTAAAGAGAGTCATGGGGGTGTAATTTCAAGCTTAATGGAAGTCTAGGAAATACACTAACAACCTCCCCTTAATGTTAGTTATGTTGTTACTTGCTTTCCTTTTACCTGGTGGGACTATTTATCCTTTATGCTCTGATACACCAATTATGATCAATCGTGAAACCATTTCAAGTCTTATAGAATTATTTCCATGTTTAATATTCAGTAGGCTACTAATTACGGATAGAGAAAAGCTTTGTCTGAAAGTAAAGCCTAAATCTTGATCATCATTGAAGTATAAATATTACGATCCTTTTGATATCATTAATTCAGCAAGTTAACCCTTTAACCCTCTCCGACATCATAAGACCTTACAGACTATTCAAAACAAAGCCCTGAAGATCATTACAGGCTGCACAGCTACTGCACCCACAGATCACCTACATCAAGAAACCAAAATCCTCAAAGTCAAAGTTGACATGAGAGGCACTCATTCCTGGCAGCAGCCTCACGAACCAAGACCACCCACTAAACTACATGGCATCCATCCTTCCGAATCCTCCCTTCCTCGCGAGGTCAATGAGAGCTCTGTGGGAAAGCCCGATCGTGGCCATGGCCTTTCTCAGGGACTCGGGGCTGTTCGGCCAGGCAGCTTAGGGAACAACAACAACCCTCTCCGACATATGACGCGATTTTGAGCCTATTAGGGATACTTTACAGCCTTTGTTACCATCAGGAGTATTTAGAAACCTTTAGTTTAGTTACTTCAACCTCTGCAGTTGTCTTTGAGTTATCTGTGTTGAGCCTATTGGGGATACTTTAAAGCCTTTGTTACCATCAGGGGTATTTAGAAATCTTTAGTTTAGTTACTTCAACCTCTGCAGTTGTCTTTGGGTTAGCTGTGGGCAGAAAAATAATTTTGGAGAGTTAATTATAAGGGTGAGAGAACCATTTCTTATTGCTAATCTGGCAACCTCTGCGTCATATGAGTGAATGGGTTAATTAAATAGTCACTAACTCACGAACTAAGGAGTATTGGTCACACAGGCAGTCACCAATCGGCAGACAGGCTCCTTGAGTCTACCAACCACAGGTGAGGGGCAGGTGCGCGATCCACAGGTGTTCGCATGTAGGGGGGAGACTGCAGTGATATCCGCCCAGCTCTACTCTCCTCAGTCATGTACACATGTTTCTGGTCACTTAAACAGGCATCTGCAGGTAAAAAGGCCATCACATGGTCCAATGCACAGTCACGAGTCACATCTTTGGGTCTCCAGATGTAATAAAATATATAAAAAATATATTAACCATTTAGCTGCGGCTATGTTTGGGCTATTTAGGGCATATTCAGGCACTCCTGAATGATAAATCAAGCATCTGCATTAAATGAAGTGTATTCTGCCAAAACCTAGGCGAAAATAGCTTCAAAATGACACCAGAACTGACCCTGTACATGGTCTGGTTCACCCGCAGTGGTCCCAGTGAAACGCGGGAACCCCGCAGTTATGTAACTCTCGCTCGCTTGGCTACACTGGTACAAAGTACAAAGGAGTACAAAGGAGTACAAAGGAAATCAAGCAACAACAGATCTAGTGACCCTTCTAGGTTGCTTGTCCTCCAAAACACTGAGGATCAAGTGTCCAAACAGTGGTTTAGAGTGAGTAAGGGAACATTGGAAAGGTAATTACTGCCCTGGAACTAATTTCCGTGGCAGGATTAGGAAGTTAGTAGAGGACAGATGGGTTAGTAACTGAAGAGGGGATAAAATAAAGTTATTCATTTACAAACGCAGTCAGTCGCGGGTTTGATGAGATATTTGTCTAGGCGGAGTTTAAATGAATCAACGGTGATGCAGTCTATAACGTCTCGGGGAAGCCCATTCCACAAGTTGACAACTCGATTGAAGAAGACATTCTTAGATTCGTGCGAGTTAAAAGATTTACCAATAATTTTGAAACCGTTTCCCCGCGTGTAATTAGATTGGTCGATAGTGAAGTACTTACTACAGTTCATATTGTCGATGCCTTTGATGATTTTGAACACTTGAATTAAGTCGCCTCTTAATCTGCGCTGGGTTAAAGGAAATAGATTTAATTCTCTAAGACGCTCTTCGTATGGTTTGTTCTTTAGGCTAGGTATCATTTTGGTAACTCTACGTTGAACTCGTTCTAGCTTTTTTATATCTTTTTGGTAATAAGGGCACCAGGATTGAACGCAGTATTCCAGAAGAGGGCGGACTAAGGAATTGTAAAGGGTCAGGATAACTTCTTTGGATTTATGCTCAAATGACCTGCCTATAAAGCCAATTATTTTGTTTGCCTTCTTAACAACTTCTGAACATTGTTGACTCGGTTTTAGGTTACTCGATATTGTTACTCCCAGATCGGTTTCTCAGTTTACATTCTTCAGCTGAGTGCCATTCATCGAATAGTTTGCTTTCTCATTTAGGTATCCGACATTTAGTACTTTACATTTATCCGCATTGAAACTAATTTGCCAAATTTGGGCCCAACATGACAATTTATCTAGATTGTGTTGCATATCGTCAACTTGTTCTTTTGAGAGTACGCTATTTGCAATTTTTGTATAGTCAGCAAATTTTGAGATTGTGCAGGCGAGACCCTCATCTAAGTCATTGATGTAAATTAGAAAGAGAATTGGTCCTGGTGAGAGAGACAGAGACCCGCACGAGACACAGCCTAGCTCAGTGAGCCGCTCGGTGCTCTTAGGGTCGGAGGGGGGCCCCCTCATGCTCCCCCGCCCACTGACACTATTTTTAAGTTTTTTTACAGGCTTTTAAAGCCTGGAAATTGCTGTAACTTGCCAAAACATTCCAGAACGTTACCCGCAGTGAAAGGGTTAAGGGACAATTTGTAAACTACTTTTCATTACTTTTAATCATATTAAGCAAGGAATATTCATGAAAATCACCAAGTTTAATTATATAAAATTAAACTTATATTCATTAAAAATAGTTAGACCCTTACCTTCATTAGTGACCGGTACACCTGGTACAGGTATGGCGGATCATGAAGTGGCTGAGACAACACACCAGTCTCCGAGGCGACTTACCTGCCCACCTTTCTTTTTTCTTTATCTCCCCCCTAGATGTTCACGTTGTCCTTCAGTCTGCGTGTGACTTCACTCTTGTCCCAGTAGCGTGAGTGTTGTAGACTGGTTCAAACTAGAGCTATTTGGGCTAAAGATTGGAATATAGGCTACATTAAAAATATCAGGAAAATACAAAAATAATGGCATGGCATAATATTATGTCCTATTATCATTTCCAAAGACACTAGGAACTGGAATAACTAATTCTAACTTTGCAAATTTAACCCTTTCAGACACCTATGACGCAGAGGTTGCCAGATTAGCAATAAGAAATAGAGTTCTCTCCCTCTTATAATTACCTCTCCAAAATTAGTTTTCTGCCCACAGCTAACTCAAAGACAACAGATGTTGAAGTAACTAAACTAAAGGTTTATAAATACCCCTGATGGTAACAAAGGTTTTAAAGTATCCCCAATAGGCTCAACACGGCTAACTCAAAGACAACTGCAGAGGTTGAAGTAACTACACTAAAGGTTTATAAATACCCCTGATGGTAACAAAGGCTTTAAAGTATCCCCAATAGGCTCAACACAGCTAACTCAAAGACAACTGCAGGGGTTGAAGTAACTAAACTAAAGGTTTATAAATACCCCTGTTGGTAACAAAGGCTTTAAAGTATCCCTAATAGGCTCAACATCGCGTCATATGTCGGAAAGGGTTAATAATAAAGACTAAACAGAAGGGACTGTACGGTCGACAGGGTGGATAGTTTTTTTTTCTTCAATGTAAGCGAGGGATGCAAAAGGCAGAACTGCCTGTAGAGAGTGCCTCCCCCAGAGTGCAGGGCCAAAATCAAGGGACGTTAGAGCCAAAATACCTGGACACAGAGTTTGAAGCAATTTAAGTCATAGGAAGAGGGAAAGACCGATTCTGGGAAAGTTCCAGAGCTCAGCTGTTGAATAGAAGAAAGTCTGAGAGTAACTTTTCACTCTTGGGTTAGAGATTTGCACAGAGCAGGGGTGGGATTGTGTTGCGAGACTGGTATGACGTGCCCTACGTAGAGGAGTTGGTATACACTGGGAGAGCTGAGGAACACTGATTATCATAGTAGCGATAGAATAGAAAGATGCAACATTGTGGCGGAGAGAGAGATGGTGAGTGGACGGGAGTTAATGATACGAAAGGCCTTCCTTTCCAATTTTTCTAGGAGAGCGGTGTGAGAGGAACCTCCCCAAACATGTGAACAATACTCAATACAAGGATGCAACTGTGCCCATCTACAGAGCAAGAAGCTGTGCAGGGGTAAAGAACCCCTTGAGCACACCCAGCTTCTGGGAGGCTGCCTTAGCAAGACTGGTAATATGGTCCTTCCAAGTGAGAGCAGAAGAAAAAGAGACATCAAGAATATGGAGAGAAGATGAAGGATTACAAACTGCTTGTCGGAAGTCTGAGTATTGAAGACTAATCTTAGTTACAATACTGCTTAGGAAGCTCAATTATTGGAGATAAAGTAATCTGCAATGATTAGAACTAAGATATTGTCAAGAGATTAAACTTAGTTATATTGGCCAACTAAATTATTTAAATTATAATCATAGACTTTGATATGAACATTTAAGGGGACGTTTTTAGTGTTTCCTAGATTCCATCAAGCTTGAAATTACACCCCCTCGACCCCCTTTAAAGATAAATTTGTAAATTTTTCGGTAGAAAAATGTCCCGGCCGAAGGCCGCTTCCTCTTAAATTACAGGCTCGCTATCGCTCGCCAGGAAAAAATAGACCCTTATATGGCACGAAATGTCTTAAGTGACAAATGAGGCGAAAGTTCTTAAATCGTCAAACTAATGGGGCAAACGTCTTAAAATATAAAAAGCAATGGGGCTAAACACGAGGAAGAAAGGGTTAAATAAAAAAATCCCTCAAGTGGAAATCTCCCCTTAAACTACTGGTACGGTACCGGTATCTAAAAACATTAAGATTATGTATTTTTAAGATAATATTGTAACTAAATTGTTAGGAATAAAGTCCGACTAATGCACAAATATGAGAGAGTAGGAATTTTAGGTAGGCTACCGTATTGCTATGCGTACCGGTATCATATATATAAACACAATAACACTATTTACAGGCTTACGAGTGTGAGAACCGCGAGGGTAGGCCATACTATAACTATTTGTTTCCAGCTGATCTTAAATTGAATCTCTTATTAGCTGATTTCTCGATACTTAATGGAAATATATGAAACTACTATGGCTGTGTGTCTTATTAATGCAAAGTTTTCAGAATAACCATCATCTTTCGCTACCAAATCTACCTTATAGACGAGTAACAATGATAGAAACATGACGGTTTAGGCCCACTGGCTCAGCTGGACAAAAATAGACTATAGGTATTTTTTATAAAAATAAACTATTTATGATAAATATTTTTTGGGAAAAATGCGTTAAAAAGTATATAGGCCTAATCTGATAAGGTTTAACAAAATATTTAGTCCGCATCGCTATGGATATTTAATTTGAGTTTTGCTAGTGTAATTTTAAATCTGCATTCCCTCATTCTATTGGGATAATCGATAGTACGGTAAGCTACCGTACTCTTTCTGCTCACAAACTATAATATATAATTAACCCTTTCAGACTCATATGACGCAGAGGTTGCCAGATAAGCAATAAGAAATAGAGTTCTCTCACTCATAATTACCTCCAAAATTAGTTTTCTGCCCACAGCTAACTCAAAGACAACTGCAGAGGTTGAAGTAACTAAACTAAAGGTTTATAAATACCCTTGATGGTAACAAAGGTTTTAAAGTATCCCTAATAGGCTCAAAATCACGTCTATGTCTGAGAGGGTTAATGTTTGGTTATGCATGGATATTTTTTGCTCGCCAAGTACCGGTACCTACTTCTATATTATACATACCGACATTTTGAACGACAGTGCAAAATAATTAGTTATTTATATACTTTCATTAAACATACCTAAATTATGAATAACCTGAAAAACTTCAATATTTCTTAGTTATTTACAAGGTGATTATTAGTGTAATTTTGTTCTGGTTTTATAATACTGTGGTATAGGTTTATCTTGCGATATTTATGTACAGTCGCGCTTATAAGTCATGTCCCACCTGTCATTACGTTTGGCTTGCTCTGTGCTGTATTAATGTCGGTCAGATGTTGAATAGGGTGGGTAAATATAGGAACATGATTGTATATTTCACTCGATATGAAGAAATGAAGCTTAGATATTGCCGATACCAATTATTGATCAAAACATACTTGGTGCCGAGACACCACTTCTTAGCGCGACTGTACCGTATAGAAGTTACATGTAGAAGATGATTATGGGCTAAAACAGCGATAACACATTTACCTTCTCCCGGTAGTGCAAATAGCGTTTTGACAGTGAACAGTAGTGGAAATAATCTTCAAAGGGAATTTTTTTTTCATTAACCCATTTTTAAAGATAAATTATATTTAGATTTTATGAAGCTTAGGATAAATCTGTGGTACTTCAAACTATCTAGTGTTTTATCCTTTTAATCACTAACCTAATCTGAATAGTTGCCCTTCCCCTCTATACGCTAGGTATAGTACGGACGCTAGGTATAGCACTGACGCTAGGTATAGTACGGACGCTAGGTAAAATTGGTGTATTGCCGGAATCTCCGAATCTTCGCTTAAGATACAGGACTTGCTAGTTACGTTCGCGTTTAGTTTGACCGACTTTTTCGAATAATAGATACAAATGCCATAAATCTAAAAAACCGTAACATAACCTAGGCCTATGCCATAAGTCATCTAAAAAACCTTAACATAACCTAACTCATTAGTTGGGACAGTCCCCAACCCCCTTTTAATGGGCTATTCAGCTGAGCTAGGGTGTGTGGGGTGGGGGGGGTAATTATAGCCTATATCCCATATAATTAATTTTAGACAGTCTTGGTATAGGCTATACGGCAATCACTTACTGTATATTATATAAGAAACATAACTTCCTAAGGCTCACTTATGTTATTTAAGAAACCTATATCATATTATACTTTAATTAATTCCATTGGGAGTGTTTGGTGTTGCGGTGAGATTAATAAAACTAAAGATACCCAAGACAAAAATATCCATGGCGGATTTAAAGGAGTTGAGTTTACTCTACCTAGACTGAAAAGGTCCGCTCATATAACATTTAAATGAACAACAAATACCGGGAGTGTAGTTAGGTAATTTAGAAATACTGATGGATGGTAGGCAAATGGCTACTTCCCGAACGCGGTTGGTTGTTTACATCAAAACCAAGAGGGTGCAACTTAACAAAAAAGGGTATATAGGCTAGGTTAAAATAATGCTAGATTTAAATCATGAAAATATGGCTTAGCTTGTCGGTCGGTCTGTCAGTTGGATGAAGTTGTATGAAAGCCGAAAAGAGGGTCGCGGCGAACTGATGAGCGGAGGTGTTGCTACGACGATGTCTAAATGTGCTCTAGCGCCTGCGCGAATCTAGCGGATACTGCTAACTTTGTAGCGGATATCTAGCGGTAAATATCTTACCATTTTTATATTACGACATGGCTATAGGATAAATCATATATGCATTCTAAAGACTTAAATACTATACTTTCGTATAATAGGCCTTATTTAGCTTATTAAGGAGAGATCTCTACTTAAGGGATTTTTTCTGGACTCCTTTCTCCCTCATGTTTAGCCCCATTGCTTTTGATATTATAAAAAGTTTGCCCCATTAGTTTAGCGATTTTAAGAACTTTCACCCCATATTAAGAACTTTCACCCCATATTAAGAACTTTCACCCCATATTAAGAACTTTCACCCCATATTAAGACCTTTCGTGCCATTCAGGTGTCTTTTATCCTGGCGAGCGATAGCGAGCCTGTAATTTAAGAGGAACAGGCCGTTGGCCGGTATATTTTTCTACCGAAAAATGTACAAATATATCTTGAGACTCAAGGGGGTGTAATTTTAAGCTTGATGGAGGTCTAGGGAACATCTAAATACCTCCCCTTAAGCTTACACTGTCAAGCTTACATACTGTATTGTTTAATCTATAATTATAGGGTATGATACATGGAAAACTTATGTTATACCACTGACTATCATGAATCCACGATACTATCCATGGATCCGGTATCTCATCAAAGTAAGAATGAAACTCATGGAAGTTTCTTATTGTTCCAATTAAATATCTATAAGTTCACTGCCAACGGTTTCAATTTACGGTCAGCTGCAAGGAAACACTGTTGTAGCAGAATAAATGTTACTAAACACACATAACTAAGCCACTCCAACAGCTTCCTCTCTCTCCAACACCCCTTCTCTCCTCTCTACACGCTTCAGAAAAATAGGAAAAGTAGAATGTAAATAAGACTTGCCGTTGTAAAGACTTCAGCCGATCTGGTCGCTTTGGTCCACTGCGTCTCTTTGGTAGACTGCTTGGAATACCTCTACAGTAGGCTACATCTCAACTACAGTATTCAACATCCCTTAACTAGACGCTGACCTTCAGGATTCCCTTTATATTCCAAAAACGAAGGCAATAAAGCGATATTTAACGAGGCACTGAGACGCGAGACAGATTTAAACACGTGGAGTGTAGCCTAGTTCGAAACCTACCCAGATTGCTTCTGTTTATACAGATAGTAAAGTAATAAAAAGTATAATATATTTTACTAGGCGTACTCAACAAAAACATTACGCTATTATGGACGGACAATACAATGTAATTATGAGTTTTATTGGAGACTAACAAAATAATACTTTAGTAAAAAGATAAAGTCTTCATCCAACCATTCGAAAGTTTGTTCATTTTTTTCGGAACTCAGTGTAATTTTGTTAAGACTTAGGCTAATTATTTAACATGAAAGGTGAGCTTCAGCGATTATAAATGAGGGCTAACCAGTCCGATATCACCATGCCAAGGTTTATATGACGAAGTAAGCTAAACCTCAAAAATACGTTTGAAAAGGTGTAGTCGGTTTGAAAAGGTGTAGTCTTATTAGGCGCGTTTTTTAAGTGTGGTGGACTCCGTTGTTACCACCGCATTTTATACTACCTGTCAATAAGTAATGCGAGAGATGCGTAATGAGCGATATATTAAATATGAATATCCACCTAATAGGACACTACCTGGTAATTAACAATTAGCCTACTCTTCAATCCCACCTACCAGGTATCAGTGCCACGTATTAATTGGTATGAGTTAGTCTTATCCACACATACTATAGCCTACCGTTCCAAATATGTAGTCCAGAAATCGTGAACCCTAAACTTTGCAACTCAAAAAGGGTCTGTAAGTATCCACACCTGTTCCCTGGCTGACCCTTCCCAGATGGTAGAAATATAAGCTCTATTACTATAATCATTCGCTAGTTATATAGGTCTATGTTCACGAGTTTTGGCCAACTTTGAATAGGGTAAAGCTGGAAGGTAAGGGTTAGTCTAGATCCAATGTACAATCGGGGGTATTAAGTGTTGTCATAGATTCCAGTAGTTTTCGCTCAACAAGTGTTATTGGTATCTTTATAGTTACTGGGAAAAGTGCTCATCCCTCAGAGTATTAGTCAGTGTCCGAAACTTTGTGAAATATCTGACAACACTTATTAACCTTAACCGTACTAGGTCTAGCTTGGGTTGTTAGGAAATAGTCTTTCTAGGTTAGTTTTGGTTCTAGAGACTCTTACTACTGGTTAGGCAAGGGTTAGTTCTATTTATCCCACATACTACGAACTAGGGACACTTAATACCTGGTAGGTAGGGGTGGTTTCGTATTCTATCAAATATTCTAAGTTTTAAAGTTAAAAAACAAATCGAAAAGTGTCCTATACAGGGATTATTGCTACTATATAGAATTATTGCTACTATATAGAATGTCTTATTACGCAGCTCCCGCATTAAGAGTACCGCATTGGCAGGTACCGGTAGTATGCAATGCGACTAATCTATTATGACATAAAATCTAACAGCTTCACCGTTGATTCAGTGTACAATCGCGCTAATAAGTGATGGCTCGGCACCAACTATGTTTTGATCAATAATTGTTATCAGCAATATTTAAGCTTCATTTCTGCTATATCGAGTGAAATATACAAACATGTTCCTACACTTTCCTACCCTATTCAACATCTGACGGACATTAATACAGCACGGAGCAAGCCAGACGTAATGACAGTTGGGACATGACTTATTAGCGCGACCGTACCAAGGGTCACTTTCACCAGATAACTGCAAGTGTTGCCGATTTATAGGATTGTTTTAGGTGCGCATAGGGGTTTATGGGATTGTTTTAGGTGCGCATTGGGGTTTATTGGCGGTTGGATCATTTACAACTTAATTTATAGGTCGTAGATTCTTCAAAGTTAAATTTAAAAAAAAAAAAAAGGCATTAGAGATTACTTAGAGCCAGAGGTTCGATGTGCCAGATATCAAATGTGCCTATATCAAATGCACCACCTACTTTTTTGGAGGACAAGCAGCCTAGAAGGGTAACTAGACCTGTTGCTTGATTTCCTTTGTACTCCTTTGTACTCCTAGACTTATTATAGTCTAAGTGTGGCGCGGGCTCCATGATGCTACGGTAAAGGTCAGATAATTAAATGGTGTTAATTATGAAGAGTTTCGGAGAACAGTTTTCTACCGCCGCCATTGTTCAGAGACAGTTGCATTAGGTTATAATTATACCCTAATCCAAATTTTTCAAACATTTCCAGTTCATACAACTAACAAAATGTAACTAATATAATTCCGCAATGTCCTTTTTATTTGTGATGTGTTGCAAGAGTTATACTTTATCATATATCAAGTACCGGTATATTATAGCTTCTATATTTTTCCAAATAATTATAGTCTTTATCAATTTGCATGCACTGTCAAGGACGTTCCTTCTTTAATCTAAAGCCCCCTCATTACACGAAAGTTTCCCTAACTTAAGTAAAACCGAAACAAAGGCCGGGCATGAATGAAGTTATAAGAGTATTTAACAAGGAAAAGAACAGAGGACTTTTGGTTTTATGCCCCTCTATAGGGGCGCAATCCCTAGGACGCGCTGACTGAAACCACGCTTTCATCTCTTCTATCCTTGACCCGAATCTAAAAGACGTTAACCCATTTTATACCGAAAAATTTGCACATTCCTAAGGGAACATAAGAACATAAGAAAATGAGTCTGCAAAAAACCGATCGGCCCACACAAGGCCTGTCACACCCAACCCCAATTACATAACATAAGGTCATAAGATCGCGGGAAACTGCATATGGCCATGCGGCCCACATGAAGCAGCTCCCATTCACACCCAGCCCATATCACCCATATGGGAATCAAACTTATGCTTAAAGCTTTCAACTGTTTCGGAGCTAATTACTGTTCTGGGCAGTGCATTCCACATGTTAACAACTCTAATTCCAAACCAGTGCTTTCCTATATCTTTCCTAAATCTAAACTTATCTAACTTGAAACCATTTGAGCGAGTTATGTCTCCGTTTTTTAGCTTTAATACCGCATCTATATCGGAAGGGTCACTTTTTCAAGCTTGATTGAAGTCTATGTAGCAAACAAAAAACCTCCCCTTACAGATTCTAACTAGCAGGTTCACTCAAAATAAACTCTACATACCAATACTTCCGAGAGCTCTTTTTTATAACTTAAGTCAGTTTCATTTCAGTAGACTAAATATAATCCCTTGGCAGCTTATTACTCTAGTTAATGGCAAATATTTAAACTTATGGCTCTTAAAAAGGAGAGGCTGAACTTTCACCGAGCCCAGAAATAATTTGTTTTTCTTGTTCTATAATGCTTCTTTCAACATAGAATAGCATAGGAGGGAACAAAAAAACATATCGCATTAATAATCCCCCCGGGCCGGGGGTTCGACCTCGACCCCGAAAAACTAAAAAAAAAATCTTTCAGCCACCCACAAATTTTGTTTGTGTCTGTAATCTAAAGGGCTTCTGTAAACAATAGCAATGATCATATGAGGGCATAAACACTCATATGACATCCCTAGCACCCCCTTGGGGGGGCCCCCAATATCATGGATTTTGGTAAATAATTGTCTAAAATAATTCTACAAAGTGTCCCCTGATGAAAATTTTGTTTAGTTGGTCATTAAATTCCATCGTCTATGTGCGCGCCATGATAGAAAAAGTTTTCTAAGGAGGACGAACTATTCTATCTCTCCAAAATTGTACTTTCGTGAGTGAAAATCTTTGATTTTAGCTTGCCAGAGATCCTATTTTGGCACTTAAGAGATAATCTACTTTTGTGTTTATTGCTCAAATTCATTTCCCTTCTACACTACATATAGGACTATATAGCAACTGGAAAATGCAGAGATAATGGCATTATCACTCATATTTTTCAAGATTCGACATAGTTTAGGTTGAAATGTTGGCTAAAAAAAAAAATATATATATATATATTATATAATTTTTTCAGCCCCTACTATTATGCAATATGGTAAAACTAGATAATTTTCTTGTAGGGGATGCAGGTAGAATACGCCACGCAAAAATTGCGGGAAATTTGAACAATTTTGAGTGAGAAGATTTTACAAATATTTCAATGAAATTATGCACTCGGGCGCGCACATAGAGAGCTGATTTTTGTCAGCGAGTCTTAGTATTTCCATTGGTAATAAGATGGTATAATGCCAGAAACACAATCTCTTATACAGGCTGACTTGGGGGTCAAAGGTTCAGCCTCTCATTTTTAATTAATTAATCTTAATACCAAGCTTTTGTAATTAAAATGTCTAACAAATTTTAAAAAAAATAGGTAAAAAATAAAGAGTAAGACATGGCAATTTACGGTCAGATTTAAAGAAACCGTCCAGTTTGTGAGCGCACCTAATCCCAGAACATTTGAACGACTGCTCAATACCGCGTTTAACTATTTTAGTTTACCTTTACTTTGACTTTGCGCGATAAAGATAAAGTCACAAGCGCGAATCTATTGAGGTTGGTAATAAAATACCTTAACCCTCTGACGCGATTTTGAGCCGATTAGGGATACTTTAAAGCCATTGTTACCATCAGGGGTATTTTAGAAACCTTTAGTTTAGTTACTTCAACCTCTGCAGTTGTCTGAGTTAGCAGAAAACTAATTTTGGAGAGTTAATTATAAGAGTGAGAGAACTATTTCGGTTATACTGATGTTTTGGACCGACAGTTAGCCCATCGATCTGTTTAGGCCTAATAGGTCCGGTAGAGCATATACATCATTGCTATATATGGCATTAAGAGCTGAAATGTATTATAAGGGAGAAAAAAACAAAAACGCTAAAATACATGTATAGGCCTAGGCTACTGTAAAACAATAAGTTTTTCAGCCAGTACCCAACCAGCGGGGGTGTGGGGGCGGCAGCCCCCACCCATATACTAGGTTAGGTTAGGTTAGGTTGTTAAGTTAGGCTAATAGCCTAGCACATAAAAAAAAAAAAAAAAAAAAAAAGTAACCCAACCAGCGGGGGTGTGGGGACAGCAGCCCCCACCCATATACTAGGTTAGGTTAGGTAAGGTTGTTAGGTTAGGCTAATAGCCTAGAACATTTAAAAAAAAAAAAAAAAAAAATCTAACCCAACCAGCGGGGTGTGTGGGGGCAGCAGCCCCCACCCATAATACTAGGATAGGTTAGGTAAGGTTGTTAGGTTAGGCTAATGTCTTCCCAAAGTGGACTATTTTTATAACATGAAATAATTATTAGGCTACCCACTCCACCCCGTGAAATCCGAGTCAGCTTTCGTCAAAAGTTGGCTCGGGTATTCACAAAATTGGGTTGTATGGGTTTGCAATTTGGGAAAACCCGAGCCAAGTTTTGATACAAAACGCTATATTATTGTATTTTTAAGCTTTTACCCCCTCATTTTCCCTGAACTTCATAGCCCTCCCCACTAGTGGGGGGCGTGTTTTTAGATTGTTGGATAATAGGTAAATACTCATTTCCGCTCCTCTTCAGTATAAAACAACACTATATCTGAAGGAAAAATTACAAAAAACAAAATAAAACTTACTGAAATCGCTGTCGGTCCAAAAAGTCAGGTTTACCACTATTTCTTATTGCTAATTTGGCAACCTCTGCGTAATAGGAGTCTGAAGGGGTTAACACCATCTGGTCCGAAGTCTCAATTAAGTCACTATTAAATATGATTATCTTTTTATTCCTCAGTTCAGGACTACAACCATATGAAGAAAATAAAGTAATTGGGAATCTACTTTTCAAAGAAAAATATCGACAGTCAAAGAAAATATATAAGATGTGGAGAACAAGAGACAAAGAGGAAAGATTAACCAAGACAGATAAATTATTAGGTTCTCTCCACCAACCAACTCTACTGGGCGGGTGCCCAACCCTGAAAGGGGTTGAAATAGGGGAGCTATCCCGCCGCCAAAGGTGGCTTTCTAGGGCCTTTCCTAGCTGATGCGGAGAGAATTGGGTCCTAGTCATGTGGTAATGGGCTGGTCTATCAGAGTGAGACTTGAGCGATCTCTGCCATACCCATAGCTTACTCTGACCGTTTCTTTTACTTATATATTTTCTAGATCTCAAGTGACTGCGTCTCTTCCGTGGATTGACCTCCCAATCTACCAAGATTGGAAGCCAAAGCTTCAAAATTTTCCTTTACTCCTCGACTTTCTCTTCATAATTGCTGAGGGACACAGGGCCCTGGGTGGGGCTTTGGTTTCCCGGGCGTTTCCGCACCCTCCTCAGCTCCCCGCCATGGAGTGGCTTCGGTCACCCAGGCTTTATTGTGGTTGGCAGGTAGGGTTCTGTGGAGGCGCTCGGTTATGGCCTTGGCCTTGCTCGGGGCCTTAGGGCTGTTCGGCCAGGCAGCTTGGGGAACAACAACAACCAACTCTACTCCTAAAATCGATTAATGAAATTAACAATCACATGTGGCAGTCCGGGGATTCGAACCTAGGATGCTCACACCGAAAATCAACACACTATGCACTGTACCACGAAGACAGTTAAATACAGAAAACTAGCAAGACAAAGAAAAGTACAGTACTGTATAACAAAAAATATAACTGCCTAGGGAAGTGCCGATGGAAAAGCATTAAGGAGATATCCACTAGAGGGATTTTTCTCTTTATCCCTCATGTTTAGCCCCATTGCTTTTGAGATTTTAAGACGTTCGCCCCATTAGTTTGAAACTTTCACCCCATTTATGTCACCTTTAAGACCTTTCGTGTCATTTAGGGGTAGATTTTTTCCTGGCGAGCGAAAGCGAGCCTGTAAATTCAGAGGAACCGGCCTTTGGCTGCGACATATTTCTACCGAAAACTAAAAATTTACCTTGAAAGAGGGTCTAGAGGGTGTAATTTTAAGCTTGGAGGTCTAGGAAACAAACTAGAAACCTCCCCTTAAGAAACAGACTTTAGCATACCTAACTTCTGGGAAGCAGTTTTAGCAGTAGTGGTAATAGGATTTTTCCAAAATAAGTCTGATTAAAAAGATAAAGAATATGGAGAAGATTAAAGGTTGATTTACGTATTGTTGGGCCCTGGCATTATATTACCAGCTAGGCTATATCTACTCCAAAACTTGTAAAAGTCCAAACCAGATAGGCCTATAGGCTATATATTAAATTCAAAATCAAATTTAATTCTGAACTAGTCTAGCCTATATCTAAACCTATTTTTTAAAATATATAAAACAAATAGGAACTAAATGCAAAACTAAATGTCAAAGCCTAACGTCAAAACAGATTTTTAAAAGTAAAAACCAAACTTAAGTCTGAAGCTATATTGAACTCCAAACAAAAACGTTCAAAGGGCAGCGCAAAATTTTACTTTAAAAATATTACGCAAAATTGAAGTCACCAACTAATCTAATAAAGGTTACTTTAAAGTTCAAAACTAAACTATTCACATCAAAGTCTAAAACAAAAACTTAAAACGGTACAGATACAATACTCACCACGAACCACGCCTGGGTAGGGTCATCCACCTCACTTTTTTCCGACCGATGATGATTATATTATTATTATCATCATTATTATTATTAGGCCTATTAGCATTATTATTATTATCATGATCATAGTCATTATTAGGCCTATATTCTAGCACAATGTCACTGGCAGATTTCCGGAATTTAAAGTAGTCTGCATCTGACCTAGGCAAGTCATTTTTAGTAAGCGTAGTTTCCACACAGCGATTTTGATAATTTAATTTGACTTTATAGGCTATTGTCCTTTTCCCAATTTTGGTTTGTTTAGTTTGCATGTTTTAAATTTTAATGAATAGAAACTTAAGGGAGATTTCCACTAGTGATTTTTTTCTAGACTCCTTTCTCCCTCATGTTTAGCCCCATTGTTTTTCTAATTTTAAGAAGTTTGCCCTCATTTTGACGATTTTAAGAACTTTCAACCCATTTCTGTCAATTTTAAGACCTTTCGTGCCATTTAAGTGTCAATTTTATCCTGGCGAGCGATAGCGAGCCTGTAATTTAAGAGGAACCGGCTTTCAGCCGGGAAATTTTTCTACCGAAAAATGTACAAATTTATCTTGAAAGGGGCTCAAGGGGGTCTATCTATCTATCTATCTATCTATTGCCTGACGCCGCGATCCCCGAAGGGGTGGCCACGAACGAACCGCCCCCATGCACCTCTGTCCCCAGTCAGTCGACGCCCCTCCCCCCAACCAGCACCGCCTTCGTTCATGTAGTTCCTCACTCCATCCTTCCACCTCATATTCGGTCTACCTCTCCCCCTCTGTCCCTCCACCTCGCTCTCGTACACCCTCTTAGTCATTCTCTCGCTTTCCATACGTTCCATATGGCCGAACCATCTCAAGTTGTTCCTTTTCACACTTTCCAGCACATCTACCTCCACACCACACCTCCTTCTTACTTCCTCATTAGTCTGTCTATCCCTCCATGTAACTCCGCACGCACTCCTTAAGTAATTCATTTCCACTGCTCTCACTCTTGGTCGGAGTCTCTCAACCAACGTCCATGCTTCGCTTCCGTAAGTCAGTGTCGGGATTACCACACTGTCATGCAAGGACTTCTTCACTTCCATACTGACTACCCTATTTCTTGTTACTGCTTTTAGCGTTTGCTCAAGGGGGTGCAATTGGTCAATATACAGGAGGCGCTACAATATAGGTAGCAAAATTCTAATGGTAGTTTTGGGTTCCTATCATCATATGCTTCATTTCTATATACTTTTTATCCCCGGGAAAAAAACAAACAAACTTGGAATTTTTCATATATTTTTATATATATAAAAAGTATATAGAAATGAAGCATATGATGATAGGAACCCAAAACTACCATTAGAATTTTGCTACCTATATTGTAGCACCTCCTGTATATGGACCTATAATTTTAAGCTTGATGGAGGTCTAGGGAACAAACTAAATACCTCCCCTTAATGAAAGGATTGCGAAAGAGGTTGACTTAGACAAAAACCACCCTGAATATTTAGAGTCTGTATTCCAGCGGCTAGCAAGAGATGCGCTCACTCCACGAAGGCTCAGCGAAGACTATCCCAATAACCCCCAGCCAGATTCGTCATTGGTTCGTTTTTAAGTCGAGAGAGACTCGAGAGAGCCATCCTCTTTTCGCGCGGTTCGAACACTTGTGGTCGAACCATTGACGTTGTTTTAACGGGCTTATTATTAAAGATTCACTTGTTTTTACGGTTCACTTGTGTTCGAATACTTATAAAGCTGCATTACAGTATTATATTAGTAGCGTGTCTGCTCGAATCTTTAACCCTTTCAGTACCGACGAAGTCTTTTTAATTGTAGTTAGCTTTATTTAGACGATTTTATGCAGCTTCGTAAGGAACTGTGATAGTTGAAGGGGTTAGTTCAGTTAGTTCCAAGCTATATAATTCAAAAACAAAAAATGGCTGAAATCCATACAGGTAGGCCTACTGAACAAAATTTAAATTTAAGGAACAAAACTTATAGAAGATATAGACGTTGAGTAACCTACTAACCTACACATATAACACGGTTTTGTTTTTTGTTTTGTTTTCTATGTGATTGAAGGAGGCAAAAGGCAGAACTGCCTATAACGAGTGCCTCCCCCATAGTTGAAAGAGTGACAGGGCCAAAATCAAGGGACGTTCGAGCCAAAATGCCTGGACACACGGAGTTTGAAGCAATGATGTATATTATATTAGATCAAGTATTTTATACAGAAAAAGGTTAAGTTGCTGATTTGAGTCGTTGAGGTAGATTATAAACTAAAGAAAATCGTCTAATGTTGACCAGAATATGATGACAATTACGTAATGGTGGTGAAGGGGATAATAGACATTTAAATTACCGTCATCTGATTGAATAGGTTAAACAAAAATTTATAATTCTAAATATATTATCTTAAATCATCGAAACACGCATACTGCATCAGTTAAGTTCACAAGTATGTTTTGTTAAAGAAAGTTAAACATTCAAAGTTCTTGGGGGTAATTATAGATGAAAAACTATCTTGAATTGAACATGTTAACCCTCTCCGACATATGACGCAATTTTGAGCCTATTAGGGATACTTTAAAGCCTTTGTTACCATCAGGGGTATTTAGAAACCTTTAGTTTAGTTACTTCAACCTCTGCAGTTGTCTTTGAGTTAGCTGTGTTGAGCCTATTGGGGATACTTTAAAGCCTTTGTTACCATCAGGGGTATTTAGAAACCTTTAGTTTAGTTACTTCAACCTCTGCAGTTGTCTTTGAGTTAGCTGTGTTGAGCCTATTGGGGATACTTTAAAGCCTTTGTTACCATCAGGGGTATTTAGACACCTTTAGTTTAGTTACTTCAACCTCTGCAGTTGTCTTTGAGTTAGCTGTGGGCAGAAAACTAATTTTGGAGAGGTAATTATAAGAGTGAGAGAACTCTATTTCTTATTGCTAATCTGGCAACCTCGGCGTCATATGGTCGTGAGAGGGTTAAATATTTAACAAAATAAATATCTAAACGCATAGGGATATGTAAAGCTAGACAACTACTGAATATATCAACATTAATAACTATATATAATTCGTTTGTATACCCTATATTACTTATGGGGTAGAAGTTTAGGGTAATTATTATATTTTGACTATATATAATTCTTGTGTATACTCCTATATTACTTATGGGGTAGAAGTTTAGGGTAATTATTATATTTTGACTATATATAATTCTTGTGTATACTTATGGGGTAGAAGTTTAGGGTAATTATTATATTTTGACTATATATAATTCTTGTGTATACTCCTATATTACTTATGGGGTAGAAGTTTAGGGTAATTATTATATTTTGACTATATATAATTCTTGTGTATACTCCTATATTACTTATGGGGTAGAAGTTTAGGGTAATTATTATATTTTGACTATATATAATTCTTGTGTATACTCCTATATTACTTATGGGGTAGAAGTTTAGGGTAATTATTATATTTTGACTATATATAATTCTTGTGTATACTCCTATATTACTTATGGGGTAGAAGTTTGGGGTAATTATTATATTTTTCCCACCAACCCACTTCACTTCTAAACTCAATTAATGAAATCAACAATTACATGTGGTACTCCAAGGACTCGAACCTAGGATACTCACACCGAAATTCCGCGCACTTATGCATTACGTTATTAAGACAGTTTGCAAGTGAATGTAATATCAAACCCATCATAACTCTACAGAAAAGAACAGTCAACATAATTAAAAACTAAAGAAAATCGTCTAATGGTAACCAGAATATGGTGAAAATTACGTCATGGTGGTAAGGGGTTAAAGGGGACATACAGTATATGTCGGATGGCATCAGTTCCCTGTTATCATAGGGGGTTCCATGTCACTTCAACCAGTAGACCATTTTAACCAGTAGCTCTCAACCAGTGCCAAATTAACCCAGACCAACCAAACCAGTGCCAAAATATAGTACTAACCTAACCTAACCTAACCGTATTGGTTGATTTGGTACTGGTTTGAGAGCTACTGGTTGAAATGGTCTACTGGTTGAAGTGACCGGTCACCGTCATAGGGTATATAGGACTTTTGCATGATATACAGTATATCTATTGTAATATTGATGTAGCCTACATACGTACGGTCGCGCTAATAAGTCATATCCCAGCTGTCATTACGTTTGGCTCCTGTGTTGTATTAATGTCTGTCAGATGTTCAATAGGGTGGGTAAGTGTAGGAACATGTTTGTATATTTCACTCGATATGAAGAAATGAAGCTTAGATATTGCTGATACCAATTATTGATCAAAACATACTTGGTGCAGAGACATCACTTATTAGCGCGACTGTACAGTACTTTATGACAATAACAAAACAAAAAAATTTTTTTTTTTTTTTTTGTTAATTAAAATCAAAATCAAAGGTTTCGAAACGGCTTCAGTGTTCAAAGTTTCGGTTCATCTGATTCATTTGTGTGAAGTAGGCTACAAGCAACTACAAGTTAGAGTTTTTCCGAATTTGTTTAAGGGGAGATATCCACTTGAGGGACTTTTTTCTTAACTCCTTTCTCCCTCATGTTTAGCCCCATTGTTTTTCTAATTTTAAGACGTTCGCCCCATTATTTTGACGATTTTAAGAACTTTTGACCCATTTCTGTCAATTTTAAGACCTTTCGTGCCATTTAGGTGTCGATTTTATCCTGGCGAGCGATAGCGAGCCTGTTATTTAACCCTCTCACGTTCTTGACGCAATGTTGAGCCTATTAGGGATACTTTAAAGCCTTTATTACCATCAGGGGTATTTAGAAACCTTTAATTTAGTTACTTTAACCTCTGCAGTTGTCTTTGAGTTAGCTGTGGGCAGAAAACTAATTTTGGAAAGGTAATTATAAGAGTGAGAGAACTCTTATTTCTTATTGCTAATCTGGCAACCTCTGCGTCATATGGTCGTGAGAGGGTTAAGAGGAACCGGCTTTCAGCCGGGACATTTTTCTACTGAAAAATGTACACATTAATCTTGAAAGGGACTCCAGGGGGTGTAATTTTAAGCTTGCTGGAGGTCTATGGAACAAACTAAAAAAAAAAAAAAAAAAATTAAGGGTTCGAAAATGCCTGTGTTCAAAGTTTCGGTTCATCTGATTAATTTGTGTGAAGCAGGAGGTTACTTCAGGTAGACTTTCGGAGCAGCTAGTCAGTATCTCCTAGGCTTTCAACCGGTGAGGGTGAGTTCTCAAAGTAAATCCGTGATTTATAATTTTTGTTGCCATTTTAGATTAAATTTTGATGATCAATTAGTGTGGCGATTCAGATTAAGGGGAGGTATTTAGTTTGTTTCCTACGTTTTCATCAAGCTTAAAATTACACCCCCTAGACCCCCTTTCAAGATAAATTTGTAAATTTTTCGGTAGAAAAATGTCCCGGCCAGAGGCCGGTTGCTCTTAAATTACAGGCTCGCTATCGCTCGCCAGGAAAAAATACTCCTTAATGGCACGAAAGGTCTTGGAATTTACAGAAATGGGGCAAAATTTCCAAACTACTAGGGAGAACGTCTTAAAATCTCAGAAGCAATGGGGCTGAACATAAGGAAGAAAGGGGTCTAGAAAAAAATCCCTCGTGGAAATCTCCCCTTAACTTGCTCATGTAGTGATGTACACCCTATGTGGTGGATTGTTATTTTATTTATACTGATTTTACTTAAGCGTAGTTTCCACATAACGATTTTTATTCTGTTTTGTCTTTTTAATGTGTTCGTATAAGTTTTGGTTTGTTTATTTTGCAAGTTTTACATTATAATTTGACTCTTATAAGATTAATTTTAGTCAAGCGATTATACCTACGTCATTAGTTTCGCGGTGTTCAACTTTGTTCACTAAAAGTATTTGAGATTCATTAGTTGTCTAGTTTAGAGTTTTAAGTTTTAAATTTGTTCGCGATATCTATAATTTTGTTAAAGTTTGGCGTTATCTTTACTCTTATTACTTTGTGCACTTAAGATTTGCTTTGTATACTTATTTTGAATACCTGACTTTCCACTCCTCATATTCGCAGTCAATGTTGGTGATTAATTCAGTAACCGGGACCATCGTACAATAACTTTCACTTTAAAGTTTACTAGTAACTAACCAAATAGCAGCATTGAAAAAATTCCTAATTTTAAGAAAGCCAACTTTCATACTTAGAGCTATGTTTAAAGAAACTGACTGGAGCTTTTTAATTAACAATAACGACATAAATACATCTTGGGAAGTTATTCGAAACCACTTACCTAAAAGCAGTGCAAGACTGCATACCATCGAAAATACGGCGTCCAGGCCATAAGCCCAAATGGTGGAATACAGATTGTTCAAATTGTCTGCTTGCTAAAAAGTTTGCTAATGATGGATTAAAATCTTTACAAAATTACTAAGAACGGGTGAAATTTGTAGGGAGCTAAGACGCAAAGCCAAAAAGTTAATTAAGCAAAGTAAAAAGACCCTGGAGTTAAATGTTTCGAATCAAAGTAAAACCAACCCGAAAGAATTCGGTAAAATCGGATTTTAGGTCACTTCTGTGTTTTTTGTATTAAAATCCTATTTCTCATCAGTTTCTTCATTGATTAGTGTGCAAGGTGTTTTTCTTTCTAGAAATTCATATTTACCCATTATTTTGCAATATTAAAACATGCCCCCTAAAACCATATTTTGTCATTACCCTAACCTAACCTAACGTGGGGCTGCCGCCCCCAGACCCCCGCAGGGTTAGTATTGATATAGAATTTGACAAAATACTAAAACTACGGTAAACAAATAACCAATATTAGTTCTCAGCTGATCCAAGATGGCCACCATTTAACCCACAAAGTCGAAGGAAAAATAATTTAATATGCAGCGGTAAAGACATATATTGTGGTGACTAATACTCTAATACAAAGCTATAGTATACATTTAGAACATTATATCCCATATGTGACCGAAAATCCAGTTTGTCCAAGAATTCTATAGTTATATCGGAAAGAAAAAGTGGTTACTTCAACTGTTGGACCGTTAGTAGATGAAAATGGAGAATACACCAAAGACGAAGTACAAATGAGTCATGCCCTCAATACTGTACCTTCTTTGCATTAGTTTTTACAACGGAAGACCTCTGTGATATCCTTACACCATCGCAGATTCAGATTGATAATTCAGATGTTCTAAGCAATATCACCGTTACAGAGAAGTATTGAATTGTTTAGATAAACTCAAGGTAAATAAAACGCCTGGACCTGATACAATCTCACCTAGAGTCCTAAAGGAAGCTAAGGATGAGCTCTAAACCACTGAAATTGCTATTCAATAAATCCTTGCAGTCTGGAACTATGCCTGATCAGTGGAAGCTAGCCAACGTAACTCGGATATTAAAAAAAGGCAGTAAATCCCTACCCAGTAACTATCGTCCAATTAGCTTAACCTCCGTTGTATGTAAAATGTTAAACACTCATAAGAGACACTCTTAAATCACTTGGAAAATAACTTACTTAAAGATACTCAACACGGCTTTCGTAAAAAACTCATGTTTAACAAAACTTAAGACTTCTTCCACGATATCCTTAACCTCTTAAGAGGAGAGTAAAGCTGTAGATATTATATAACTTTATTTTCAAAAGGCCTTTGACAAAGTTCCCCACAAAAGTTTACTGCTAAAACTAAAAGCGCATGGAATACAAGACTCTGTGTTGAAATGGATAGAAAATTGGCTCGGCGACAGAAAGCAAAGATTAGTCATAAACGGTAAGGCATCTAAATGGACCAATGTAAGTAGCGGGGTACCCCAGGGATCGGTACTAGGACCAATTCTCTTTCTAATTTACATCAACGACATCCAGTAGATGAGTCTCACCTGTACAATCTCAAAATTTGCTGACTATACAAAAATTGCAAATAGCGTACTCTCAAAAGAACAAGTTGACGATATGCAACACAATCTAGATAAGTTGTCATGTTGGGCCCAAATTTGGCAAATGAGTTTCAATGCGGATAAATGTAAAGTACTACATATCGGATACCAAAATGAGAAAGCAAACTATTTGATGAATGGCACTCAGCTTAAGAATGTAAACGGAGAAACAGATCTGAGAGTAACAATATAGAGTAACCTAAAACAGTCAACAATGTTCAGAAGTTGTTAAGAAGGCAAACAAAATAATTGGCTTTATAGGCAGGTCATTTGAGCATAAATCCAAAAGTTATCCTGACTCTTTAACAATTCCTTAGTCCGCCCTCTTCTGGAATACTGAGTTCAATCCTAGTGCCATTATTACCAACAAAATAGACAAGCTAGAAAGAGTTCAACGTAGAGTTCCCAAAATGATACCTAGCCTAAAGAACAAACTATAAGAGGATCGTCTTAGAGAATTTAATCTATTTCCTTTAACCCAGCGCAGATGCGACTTAATTAGTGTTCAAAATCATCAAAGGCATCGACAATATGAACTGTAGTAAGTACTTCACTATCGACCAATCTAATTACACGCGGGGGAAACGGGTGCAAAATTATTGGTAAGTCTTTTAACTCACACGAAGCTAAAAATTTCTTCTTCAATCAAGTTGTCAACTTATGGAATGGGCTTCCCCGAGATGTTATAGACTGCAGCACCGTTGATTAATTTAAGCTTCGCCTAGACAAATATCTCATCAAACCCGCAACTGACTGAGTTTGTAAATGAATAACTATTTTATCCTCCCCTCAGTTACTAACTCTTCTGTCCCCTACTAACTTCCCAATCCTGCCACGGACATTAGTTCCAGGGCAGTAGTTACCTTTCCAATGTTCCCTTACCCACTCTAAACCACTTTTTGGACACTCGATCCTCTGTGTTTTGGAGGACAAGCAGCCAAGAAGGGTCACTAGACCTGTTGTTGCTGGATTTCCTTTGTACTCCTTTGTATAAGCAAACACTAGAGTATCTAGTTTGGGTTTGATAATCTAGTGAATCTTTAACCCTTTCTTTACCGGTGATGTACTTTGTATTCTATTCTGGCAACTATTTGTACAGCTTAAGAAAGACTTCTACTCATTTAAAGGCTACGGACTATCTCCATTAATCCTTTTGGCTACCATATTATTATTATTATTATTATTATTTTTTTTTTTTTTTTGTGATTGAGGGAGGCAAAAGGCATAACTGCCTATAGCGAGTGCCTCCCCCATAGTTGAAAGAGTGACAGGGCCAAAATCAAGGGACGTTAGAGCCAAAATGCCTGGACACACGGAGTTTGAAGCAATTTAAGTCATAGGAAGAGGGAAAGACTGATTCTGGGAGAGAGTTCCAGAGCTCAGCTGTTGAGTAGAAGAAAGTTTGAGAGTAACGTTTCACTCTTGGGTTGGAGAGTTGCACAGAGTAGGGGTGGGATTGAGTTGCAAGACGGGTACCACGTGCCCTACGTAAAGGAGGTGGTATGCACTGGGATAGCTCTGAGGAACACTGATTATTATAGTAGCGATAGAATAGCGAGAGATGCAACATTGCGGCGGAGAGAGAGAGATTGCAGAGAGTTGGTGAGTGGACGGGAGTTAATGATACGAAAGGCCTTCCTTTCAACTTTGTCTAGGAGAGCGGTGTGAGAGGAACCTCCCCACACATGTGAACAATACTCAATACAAGGGCGCACTATGCCCCTGTACAGAGCAAGAAGCTGTGCAGGGGAAAAGAACCCCCTAAGGCGGTTGAGAACACCCAGCTTCTGGGAGGCTGCCTTAGCAAGACTGGTAATATGGTCCTTCCAAATGAGAGCAGAAGAAAAAGAGACACCAAGAATATTGAGAGAAGATGAAGGGTTGATTTTTGTATTGTTGAAGAATAAGGGATAGTCCGCTGGGAGATCCTGACGGGTAGATAGATGGAGAAATTGGGTTTTGGAAGCATTAAAGTTAACAAGGTTTTCTCTGCCCCAATTGGAAATAGTATTTAGATCAGAATTTAAGAGTTCTATGGCTTCATTACGTTTGTCGTTGAGGGATTGCTGGCTGGGGCGTTCTGAAAAACTAATGGAGTAGTGTAAGGTTGAGTCGTCTGCGTATGAATGGATGGGAATTAAGGTACAGTTAAGGAGATCATTTATAAAAATTAGAAAGAGAATAGGAGATAGGACAGAGCCCTGAGGAACACCGGAGTTTATAGGGTGAGGAAGTGAACAATGGCCGTCCACAACCGCGGCTATGGAACGGCCGGAAAGGAAATTAGAGACAAAGGCACAGATGGAGGGATAGAAACCGAAGGAGGGTAGTTTAGAAATTAAAGATTTATGCCAGACTCTATCGAAGGCTTTAGATATGTTCTAGTGCAATAGAAAAAGTCTCGCCAAAGTCCCGGAAGGAGGATGACCAAGAGTTAGTAAGATATGAAAGAAGATCACCAGTAGAGCGACCCTTAAGGAAGCCATACTGGCGATCTGAGAGCAGATTATGAGAAGAGAAATGCTTAAGAAATTTGGAAGCAAGAATAGTTTATATCCTTCCTAAGATTCACAATCTTATAAATGTAGCTGAATTATTATAAAAAATAAGTCTCCGGTACAGAAGGTTAAGAGTATCTCATACTGTTATCAAATTAAAATTGTATTCTGGTAAGTGGGATTTATTTATAACTAAGAGTTTAAGGTTAACCCTCACGTTCTTGACGCAATTTTGAGCCTATTAGGGATACTTTAAAGTCTTTGTTACCATCAGGGGTATTTAGAAACCTTTAGTTTAGTTACTTCAACCTCTGCAGTTGTCTTTGAGTTAGCTGTGTTGAGCCTATTGGGGATACTTTAAAGTCTGTTACCATCAGGGGTATTTAGAAACCTTTAGTTTAGTTACTTCAACCTCTGCAGTTCTTTGAGTTAGCTGTGGGCAGAAAACTAATTGTGGAGTTAATTAAAAGAGTGAGAGAACTCTTATTTATTATTGGTAATCTGGCAACGTGAAAGGGTTAATATTATTGTTACCCAAAACTTTTTAAAACTACTGACTTTAATTTTACCACAACAAAGTTTTAAAACTTTACTAATAAATTTCTCATTTACAGAATTGGACCACCGCTGGTTGGAGTTTCCAGGCGGTAACTGCAGCTAGGGGTACTGTAGGCCTACTTGTGGAGCCTACTGTAAATCTGATACATGGGCCGGTTTCCTATTGTACTAGCAAATCTGAGTATAAGTCTATTAATAAAACTTCTATTTATTTGTGAGTTTCTCTTAACCTAAGAAGTGCGCATGGGGGTAATTAGAAACGTCCCCCTGTGCGGACGTATTTGAGCTGCTTCCATCACTAAAATATTCATTTTACCATAAATAGCATTAATACTTATCCATACGCGCCTATTATGGGTTGATTATAAAGGTATTAACCTGAAACCACAATGAAACTAGTGAAAACAGCGTTTGGATGGTCAAAATCGGAGATATAGGCCGCGAGTTATATAATGTATGGGTGAGGCAACCTGCTTTCCCGCCAATTTCCCCCAAGGCCACTGAGACACAGTCGATCGATATTCTCTCTTTCTTGCACTCGTTTGCTAACACTGATGACAATGCCCTGCTTGCAACTCGCTAATGTTAGCACGAAAATATACCTCAGAATAAGGGAATCTATTCTATCTATATGCTCAGGCCCAATCCCCATTTTGGGGGTAGCGGACTCAAGACCGAGCAAGAACAGGGAAAAAACATAAAACAAAAAATAAACAGATAAAAAACACAAACTCTCACACATCCAGGAGAAGACCCAGAGACCAGGGTTACCCAGGTCGCTCCAGCACTCCCCCGGCCCCTGACCAACAGGGAATAACAGGGAAAATAGGTGATAACTGAAGGAGGGGGGGAAAGAGTGGAGGTAGAAGTGATATTTTGCATGGCCCAGGGGCCCTAAAAAAATACAAAAATAAAAATTGGTTTAAAGTTGATTTTTTTTTTTTCTCCGACTCTTAAAGAGTCTTCCCGCAGTCCGCCGGGGGAACTCTTAGGAGTCTCCCTGCAGTTCCCGGGTTAAGGAGAGGTTTCCACTTGAGGGATTTTTTTTCGAACTTCCTTCTCCCTAATGTTTAGGCCCCATAAGTTTGGCGATCTTAAGAACTTTCACCCCATTTCTGTAAATTTTAAGACCATTCGTGCCATTTAGGTGTCTATTTTTTCCTGGCGAGCGATAGCGAGCTGTGTAAATTAAGAGGAACCGGCCTTTGGCCGGGAAATTTTTCTACCGAAAAATGTACAAATTTATCTTGAAAGGGGGTCAAGGGGGAGTAATTTTAAGCTTCATGGAAGTCTAGGGGATCTACTAAAAACTTCTCTTTAACTAATGGAGGGGTAGCATATTGAGACCTAATTGACTATTAAGGTTTTTAGTTTGGTCCCTAGATATCCATCAAGCTTAAGATTACACCCCCTTGAGCCACTTTCAAGATAAATTTGTACATTTTTCGGTAGAAAAATGTCCCGGCTGATAGCCGGTTCCTCTTAAATTACAGGCTCGCTATCGCTCGCCAGGATACAATAGACACCTAAATGGCACGAAAGGTCTTAAAATTGACAGAATGGGTTGAAAGTTCTTAAAATCGTCAAAATAATGGGGCGAACGTCATAACATTAGGAAAACAATGGGGATAAACATGAGGGAGAAAGGAGTCAAGAAAAAAATCCCTAGAGTGGATATCTCTCCTTAATATGATAATGAAAGTCAGGTGTCCTTTTTAAGCTTTGGGGGTAAACTTAAATGCTCTACAACGAAAACTGCAGAACCATCAGTCTTCATGCTGTAGACTTCCTGAAGATTTTCTTTCCATTAGTTTGGCGATTTTAAGACCTTTCGCCCCATTTTAAATGTATAACCTTTTGTGCCATTTAGGTGTCAAATTTTTCCTTGAGTGATGTCGAGCCTGTAATTCTGGAAGGAACTACCGAAAAATTTAAAAATTTATCTAGAAGGGTGTTACTTAAGCTTGATGGTGTAGTGAGTTTTCTATATATAGATAAGCACTACCCCCTTAAACGATTTAACTACTTAACCCCTTCAGACTCCTATGACGCAGAGGTTGCCAGATTAGCAATAAGAAATAGTTCACTCACTTATAATTACCTCTCCACAATTAGTTTTCTGCCCACATCTAACTTAAAGACTACTGCAGAGGATGAAGTAACTAAACTAAAGGTTTATAAATACCCCTGATGGTAACAAAGGCTTTAAAGGCTCAAAATCAATGGGGCTAAACCTGAATGAGAAAGGAGTTCAGTAAAAAATCCTCTAGTGGAAATCTCCCCTTAAACTATCTACGCTATTATTAAGTGTTGCGGCTATCATTAGAGGAATTTACTAAGATTAGGAAAACTCTAGGAATCAAGGGGCCGGATTTATCGTATTCTGAATCATTGTCACTGGCATATTATTTCCTCCAAACTATCCCACACTACCTCTAATACCCCCTTCCTCTTTCGTGATATTATATTCCCATATACAATGACTGACGCTAGTTGCCATCGTTCAGGGCTAGCATTAGAGGATTTGGTAGCATTCAAGGAGACCTGTTGTTAATCCGTTCGAGATTAGGCCTTTATTTTCTACTTCCTGGCAATTATCAGACGATTTTTTTCAGATTAGGAAGGGTGTTGTATGTAAGTCAGAGGGTTAGTTTAGTCTGTATACCCTTTTATTTCCCACAGAGATCCTTCCTAAGCTGTATACAAATCGTCTAATGGTAGCAGAATAAACTGCCAAAATGCGCCATAATCTTGGAAATGTTAACGCGATCGTTTTCAGTTAGTAACGTCATGACAAACCAATCTGAGTAGTGAAGAGAATCAGTCCACGGATAGTCAAATTTTAACACATACACTAATAATCTTTATTGTTTATCCTTATAGTCAAAAACACAAATACAGATACCACTTATATCTATCACAATCATTATACTATGGCAAAGAACGATGAAAAAATAAAAATTTAATATACCTAGTTAAATTTTGTTTAGTTACTCATAGAATCACGTTTTCTCTGTACACCACTTATAGAAAATGTCACAATAAGCGGTAAATAAACTATTGTATTACTTGCTCAGAATTATGCACTTTCTTAAGGGGACATTTTCACTTGAGGTACTTTTTTCTTGACCCCTTTCTCACTCATGTCTAGCCCCATTGCTTTTGAGATTTTAAAAAGTTTGCCCCATTAGTTTGGTGATTTTTAAGAATTTCCGCCCCATTCTGTCAATTTTAAGACCTTTTGTGCCATTTAGGTGTCGATTTTATCCTGGCGAGCGATAGCGAGCCTGTAATTTAAGAGTAATCGGCCTTCGGCCGGGACATTTTTCTACCGAAAAATTTACAAATTTATCTTGAAAGGCGGTCACATTTTAAGATTGCTGGAGGAGTAGGAAACAAACTAGAAACCTCTCCTTAAATCGAGAGTAATTATTTAATACTCCCAATCATCATCACCACCGAAACCAGACTCACTCCAGCTGGTCACAGATACACATGAACTAGAGTCTATTGTTTTCCAGCTGAGGGTAAATTGCCATGTTACTATCTTGGTTACTCAGCTATAAGGTATATTTTGTAGCGAAATATACTGTTAATTATGAAAACTTGGCATTAATACGACACACAGCCATTGTAGTTTCATATATTTCCATTAAGTATCGAGAAATCAGCTAATAAGAGATTCAATTTATGACAGCTGGAAAAAAATAGAGTATAATTATAACAGCACCCCATACCATCAAACACATCATAGATGACTGCATTTCACACAACCACTTACGCCAACAACACAATCTACACTCAATGAGAGCTCTGTGGGAAAGCCCGATCGCGGCCATGGCCTTACTCGGGGCTGTTCGGCCAGGCAGCTTAGGAAACAACAACAACTGGGAAGCTTTCACAACTGAAACAGTACAACAGCTTGAAACAGTACACCTATCAAAAACATCAACGACGCCATACACTCTTTCAATACTTATTCAAAATGCAGACAAAAAACACATCCCTAGAAGTAACAGAAAGCAACACAAACCCAATTTTACTACAGAAATTCAAGGCCTCGTCAGACAATGCGACACCTCCCCGTGGCGTAACTGATAGCGCGTCTGGCTCACAACCAGAAGGTCCCGGGTTCGAGACCCGGGCGGGGAAGAGACATTTGGGCAAGTCTCCTAACGGTGTAGCCTCTGTTCACCTAGCAGTATAAATAGGAACCTGGTATAAGAGGACAAAGTTGTGACGTCCCATCTGGGGTTGGTGATCGGTTACAAGGTGAGATGGGTATCGTACTGGTCAACCTAAGCTACTGGTCAACCTAAACCTTCGGGTGAGACTGGTACCGTAGTGAAAATGGTACCGTACAGATTAACCCTAAGCCTTCGTAGCCAGATGTCGCCAATTGGCTAAAATACAGACTACACACACATCCACAGCCATTCCAACGATACATAAAACACTTAACATGCATTTCACGCAATACATTCCCAGTTAAGGAGGCGCGATAATAATGAGCTTAGCTCGCATTCCGTGGATTCCCCTTGACGAACAAGTAACTGAATAACACTAAAACACTGCCCAACGTCCCACACACAAGGCACCCCACAAAAAATACATACACTAAGCAATCAAATTAACAAACCTAGCTGAAACACATCATAAGACCTTACAGACTATTCAAAACAAAGCCCTGAAGATCATTACAGGCTGCACAGCTACTGCACCCACAGATCACCTACATCACGAAACCAAAATCCTCAAAGTCAAAGACCATCTGGACATGAGAGGCACTCAATTCCTGGCAGCAGCCTCCACGAACCAAGACCACCCACTAAACTACATGGCAACACACCCACCTAGAAATATCAAAACAACACCCAGCACACGGTATCACACACAATTATTGTCCTCTCTCCCTCCCTGCCCACCCCGAACCAACTTCCAGAAGCACATCCATACTCATATCTCTCACCGATCCATCCACTCACCTGCATGCACGACCTCCCGAAATCCATCCTTCCGAATCCTCCCTTCCTCGCGAGGACAGACTCCACCTGGCCCGGCTGAGATGCGGACACCATCCAGCTCTCCTGAGCTATCGGAAGAGACTGGATGACTCCGTTGTCGACGCCTGCCCGGGAAGTAACACAGCACCCCATACCATTAAACACATCATAGAAGACTGCATTTCACACAACCACTTACGCCAACAACACTATCTACACTCAATGAGAGCTCTGTGGGAAAGCCTTGTCATGGCCATGGCCTTCCTCAGGGACTCGGGGCTGTTCGGCCAGGCAGCTTAGGGAACAACAACAACAAAATACTAGAACAACAAACGCTAAACTGTAATACTTACCTTCAAACACTTCATCACAAAACAAAAACCAGCAAACTCTACAAAACACTAAACAGCATAACACTCTCCAACTGCAACACAACACAATCACATGCTGTCATCAAAACAACAGACACCATACCTTCAAACAAACAACAAGCAAACATTCTCATCAATCATTTTTCACAAGTCAGTCAGCTAAACCCCCACCATGACAATCGACGAGTCATCCAACGAAAACAACTATTCCCTACAGACCCAGATTATGCACCCTTCAACCCCTATGTGTCGCCGCGCAACATAAGTCGAGTATAATAAATCTGGACTATCTGGCGGCGCGCGACATAGGTCGTGTGGTAATTTCAGCACGTAATGTTGCTGAGAGAGAGAGACAAGTGGTGGCAGGAGAGTAGCGAGCGTATGACTGCTCCAGACCACCGCGGCGAACCTACTGACACGAATCCCACCTCCTCCCTCCCTCTCTCACTCGCTACATACTGAATTGTATGGGGAAAGTACCGAATTACATGCTTTTTGCACTCGCGTTGCGCGGTTGTTGCAAGAAAACTAGCCGTCATAAAAGGATCGTTATGGTGTCATTGGAAAGCTCTGTTTATGCCCTTTCAGGGATAGATACTTGTTTTACGCTCTGGGTCTTATTTAGGCATGAAAATGATCACGTAAACAGCCCTATTTTGGCTAAAAACACCCCGCTGGGCGGTACATATAAATAAACCGCTAGCCCGCTAATAAGGTGTTAACAGTCAGACTAAGCACATCGTCAACAACCTCAAACACTCATCTGCCTGTGGCCCAGACAAAATAAGTAACATACACCTTAGACACCTGGGACCACAAGGCAATCAAGCGCTCACCAACCTTTCAAACTACAGCTATTCACACAACACAATATCCAACATCTGGAAGCATGGTGTCATCACCACAATCCCCAAACCAAACAAAAAAAACATGCTACGTAGCTACCCTCCTCACACCGCCCCATCAATCTCCTTTGCACCGCCTCAAAGAGTTACCGAACGCCTCATATTACAACTAACCACACCTCACATTCTCATAGCTACATCACAACACGGCTTTAGGCCACTACACTCCACAAACACCCTTCTTACAGACCTCACACAAAAAGCTTTTGATGGCAGCAATTCAGCTAGGCCACCACACAGAACACTTCTCGTTACAATTGATATTAGTAAAGCTTTTCATGCCATCCCCTGCCACAACCTACAAACAAAATTCTTATCACAAACATGCAAAACAACACAAAAAGATTGCTGGCCAACTATCTAGCAGGCAGATGTGCCCATGTAAGATTTGCTGGCCAGTCATCGAACATCAGAAATTTCCCTCAGGCATCCGGTTTGTCACCAATTCTTTTCAATCTATGCTTGCACGACCAACCCATACCCCGGATACACATAGCCTCTTACGCAGACTACATAACACTCACATGTATACATAGACACGCAAACAGAACCACACAACTCCTCCAACCGTACCTCAACACACTACACGACTGGTTCACCGCAAAAAAACTCAAATAAGCCCCAGCCAAATCTACAGCAACTCTTCTCACAAACTGGACAGTAGAACATAGTCGACACATCCCTAGCCTCACCTTAAACAACATCCTTATAACACGCACGCACGCACGCACGCACGCACGCACGCACGCACGCACGCACGCACGCACGCACGCACGCACGCACGCACGCACGCACGCACGCACGCACGCACGCACGCACGCACGCACGCACGCACGCACGCACGCACGCACGCACGCACGCACGCACGCACGCACACACACACACACACACACACACACACACACACACACACACACACACACACACACACACACACACACACACACACACACACACACACACACACACACACACACACACACACACACACACACACACACACACACACACACACACACACACACACACAAAATCCTTGGAGTAACATACGATACAGTAATGTCGTTTAACCCTTAATTAGCGGCTCACCACATAAGTCGAGTTAAATAAAGCTGGACTATGTGGCGGCGCTCGACATAACTCGAGTGGCAATTTCAGCACGTAATGTTGCTGAGAGAGAGAGACAAGTGGTGGCAGGAGACTAGCGAGCGTATGACTGCTCCAGACCACCGCGGCGAACCTACTGACACGAATCTCAGCTCCCTCCTCCCTCTCTCACTCGCTACATACTGAATTATATGGGGAAAGTACCGAATTACATGCTTTTTGCACTCGCGTTGCACGGTTATTGCAAGAAAACTAGCCATCATAAAAGGATCGTTATGGTGTCATTCGAAAGCTCTGTTTATGCCCTTTCAGGGATAGGTACTTGTTTTACGTTCTGGGTCTTATTTAGGCATGAAAATGATCACGTAAACAGCCCTATTTTGGCTAAAAACACCCCGCTGTGCGGTACATATAAATAAACCGCATAGGCCGCTCGTAAGGTGTTAAACAACATATTACAAACATAAAAAACAAACTGACACCAAGACTAAACGCCTTCAAGTCACTTGCCCACAAAACATTTGGACATAACAAAGAAATTACCAGCACAGTATAAAAACAATATATAAGTCATTCGGGGTAAAAAAAAAATGTTTGTCTTAAGTTTGCTGTGCCTCAGGCATTATTAATACTACATATATCATAGAATAGGGTACATATGAGGCCTTTACTGGCAGCAGTAAATATAGCCTAGCACATAAGAATAAACAGATTTTGTATTACCCCGGCCAAAGGGGTAAAAACTAATCACGTATGGGGTAAAAAAAAACATAGCAAAAAAATTGAAGTAAATGAAAACAGAGATATAACTACTGCTCCTCTGCAGAGAATGGGTGACCTATTGTGGCACACATCATTCAATTGTGTGATCATTGTATTCTGTTCAATCTCAGTGCGGATTATTTTTTATTACCCCAACTGCATGTTAATAGTCGGGGTAAAAAAAAATCATATATACATCTATGCTGAAGTTGTTTTTTATTACCCCCATTGCATGTCAATGGTCGGGGTAAAAAAAACATACCTGTGTGTTGGATACTGGAGTTGACAGGAGAATCACTGCAGGGGAGTGAAGAAACCAACTATAGTATAACACCTTAAAGCAGAGAAAAAAAGCACTGCATGCAAACCATTCCAGGTATTGAACATTAACAAAAAATAATAAAAAAGTTGAACGGACAAAAAAAAAAAAAAAAAAATCTGTCGCGTAGCGATATATACGTCCCACACATTTTTATAGAAAAAAACCGTTTGCATAAACTGTTGCTTATATTGTGGGCAATCCGTAAAAAAAAAAAAAAAAAAATTATTCAAAAAAATTAACATATGATGACCTATGTTTTTTTTTACCCCAACTACCCCTATGTTTTTTTTTACCCCGATTGATTAATATACATTCAGTGATGTTACTGCTTTCAGCGTTCCTACAACCCTCTTCCCCTGTTGCACCCTCTCCCGCACTTCTTCATCCCTAGTCCCATCTTTACTCAACACACTGCACAGATACTTAAAAGAGCTGATGATCTCCATAGCCTGACCGTTCAACTTCACCTCACACTCTGTGACTTCACCCCTTTCGAAGACCATAACCTTGCTTTTCCCCGCATTTACATTCAAATTCCGTTTTTCGCACACTGTTCCAAACTCATATACCAGACCCTGCAACTCCCATTCATTATCGCTCATCAGAACTGTATCATCCGCAAACAGCAGAATAGGCAGCTTCCAATCATTTCCCTCCCTTTTCAGCGATACACCAACATCCACTGCTCTTCCTAGTATTTCTTTCATGACTCCATCCATATATACAGTAAACAACTGCGGGCACATCACACACCCCTCTTTCAACCCAACACTCAGGTCAAAGAACTCGCTCTGCTCGTTCTCCACACGTACTGCCGCCTTTGCACCCTCATACATGCTCTTCGCTGCTTTCAGCAACTTGCGATCTACTCTGTATATTCTAAGTACTTTCCACATGCCTTCTCTATCCACTCTCTGTCATAGGCCTTCTCCAAGTCCATAAAGGCAACATACACCTTTTGTTGCTTCTCTAGATATTTCTCCACAACACAATTCAGGGTAAAAATCTGATCTACACATCCTCTTCCCTTCCTAAAACCTCCCTGCTCGTCGCCTATCCATTTCTCCGTTCTCACTCTCACTCTCTCAATCACTACCCTACTGTAGGCTACACCTTCCCTACTACGCTTAAAAGACATATTCCTCTGTGGTTACCACACACTCCTCTCTCCCCTTTGCCCTTATATAGGGGGACTATTATCATTATGCCAGTCTTCCAGTCATCAGGTGCATTCCCCTTCTCCCATGCTAGTTTACAAATTTTCCATACCCATTCGATCACTATCTCACCACCATACCTCAACATTTCCCCACACACTCCATCTGTTCCTGGTGGTTTCCCCAACTTCACTCTTTTCATAGCTTCCCACACTTCTGACCTCCTGATCTCCACCTCCTCCTCCTCCACTACTTCTCCTCTTCTCCCTCCCATACCATATCCAACTATGGCATTCTAACAAAGATATTATATAATTAGGGTCTACATAACAAAAAGTCATGAGTTACGAACAATGATATTGATCCTTGATGTTAAAGCGGTTAATTAACACTAACACATATCTCACCAACTCACACTCTCCCACACCACATAACCTCAGCTACCCCTCCTCCTCCATATCACAACCCCCCCCCCCCAACATCCACAACTATCACCACAATGCCCACAACACCCTCATACCACCATCACCACAACCTCCACAACTTCCACCACACAATCTACAACCAGCACCAACATCCCCCACCACCACCACCAACGAACACACACAACGAAACACAATTTATTATTATAATAATAATGATGCTTTATTCCTGCCTCACACAGCACAGAGGGGACCATACTGGGGTCCATATATATCTTACAGTAACATAAATATACATACTGTACATAGGCTACATAAAATTCAAAGAAATTAAATAATACCCACCTTGCTAGTATGTAGTTCACAGCACTGCCTCAACCAAAAACAGTGACCATCAAACTACTGTACTGTGTACAGTATTTTAATTACCAAAACCACTGTTCTAATTGTGTACAGTATGACTACCCAACTAAACACATTACAAATAATAGAACATAAATTGAATCACAAACCCGCATCGCACTCATTTGAATGAATGAATACTAAAGACAAAACTAAGACACATTTCAAAAACACCACAACATACATACATACAACTTTAAAGACTGTTTTGTCCAAAGAGAATGTGGTTACAGTCTCACTTCCTAATGCAAAAATACACGCCATAAGACGGCACAGACGGAACGCACAAGGAGGCAGGTTATTACTCATACATAAAAACATTCCCTTCACTAACACAACACAACACAACACACCAAAGCAACTCACACACAAAGACAACACCGGCCTTATAAATCCAACCCATACAAATAAAACTACACACCACATACAACATACTGTAGTCAACACATACATAGCACCCACTGCATCATGCCTACCACATTACACAACCTAACAATTTATAATATCACAACCCTTTACATGATGCTGTGTAACACTAACTTCAAGAAAAGGTCGAGTCATTTGATCACGTACAGTTCTGGGGGCACCAGTAGCCAGATAGATTATTACTTCTTGGTGAACAGGGGAGACTGGAAGTTTGTTTGGGATGTAAATGAAAGCCTTCAACACTGTACCTCAACACACACTCATACAAAACATACTTAACACCACACTACACAACAATGACAAGAAATGCCTCACAAACTTCATCTCTGGCTGACATGGACACATCACCTACAGGAACCTTGCATCCAAAACACATAAACTACCCAACGGTGTCCTTCAGAGAGCAGTCTTATCACCAAAATGTTTACCCTTTCCTCCACAATTTCACACAACCTAAACCGACACATTAAACACACATCCTTTCATATACAGATGACCTCTCCATCACATCACAACAGCCCAATAACGTACAAGCAACAAGCCACCAACAACATTACCTTCTGTAACTAGAACTATGGCTCCTACATAATTGCATGATATTTTCACTCCCAAAAATCATCCATCACTTGGCTTACCACAGACAGACACAAATCGTGTTATTACCCACAAGTCATATTATTCAATAAACCACTCCCCCGAAACCAAACCCCTAAATTACTTTCTGTAACTAATGCCACACACATGACATTCACTCCACACAAAGAAAACAAAAACACCAGAGCCTTTCAAAAAATAAATGCCCTCAAAACCCTTACAGCCAAGGACTTTGGCCAACAAACATAAACACTCTCCATATTTTACTAACAGTACATCAGCACAACCAATGCACTATGCAAGCTTGGCCACACTACACCTTACACACAAACACAAACAAATTCATATTATCACCAACCCAACAATTAACTTACAAATAAACCTAATCTATGAAATCAATGAAACTAATGAATACATGTGGTACTCAAAGGATTCAAACCTAGGATACTCACACCAAAAGTCTGCGCACTAACCATTATGCTATCATGACAAACCACTCAGAACAAAACCCTCAAAATCATAACAGGGTGCACACAAACCACACACATAAGTCACATACATGCAGAAACACAGATCCTCCCTCTAAAGACTTATTTAGACAAGATAGGATACAGTGCTAGCCCACAATCCACTTCACCCATGCCACTCCCTAACACATCACCCACCTCCACCTCAAGACATGAAACAAACACCTGCCAAAAATTACAACCATATCTATACATCCCACCCACACCTCCAAACACCAACACACACAATCATATATACACATACCTTACCCAACAAACCATCAACAACAGTCCACACAGCACTATCCTAAACTCTCCACCTCCCAAGATTAATCCAGCAGAAAACGCGCTTGCCAGAGAAACCCGAGTCACACTCGCACACCTCAGGTCCGGTCATCAACCGTCACTACAAGATTGCAATTCAAGATCCTTCTTGTCTCTGCATGCTGTCAACATCCCACTGATTATACAGAACATTTAATACTCCACTGAACAACACTTGTTGCCCCACACTGACATAACTTCAACATCACCTCACTTACGAGATCTCTGGACCCAACCGAGAAAGGTGGTGGACTACCTGGATGCCACAGGATTCACTTAAAGGGCATTTTGGGGCAACTACAACAACAATTGAGACTGACAATACAGGCCGATTGACAAAACAATATGTTTACATGTTAAAGGTACCTACTCACTGTGGCCATTTTCCAAAAGCCCCCTTTTTTACCCTTCTGCCCACCCAAATCCGACATAAATCACCCCTCACTGACACTCAACCTTAGTTTTCATGACTATACATAATTATAGGCATACAGTAGGTTGACATTTCTACTGCAGCAACTAACCTTTTTTTGTGTGTAGTGATGCGTAGCTCCGCAGTGCGACATCACGGCGCCTCACTTGCCTAGCAGCTCTGGCCTGATATTTTTGTCCGTGGTCCGGGATGGGTCTGGCCCGGCGGCTCACACCGCACTCCTAGATAAAGTAGAAAGGAAAGATTTTCGTATCATTAACTCCCGTCCACTCACCAATTCTCTGCAATTTCTCTCTCTTCGCCGCAATGTTGCATCTCTCTCATTATTCTATCGCTACTACAATAATCAGTGTTCCTCGGAGCTTTCCCAGTGTATACCACCTCCTCTACGTAGCGTACGTAGCACCCGCCTTGCAACACAATCCCACCCCTACTCTGTGCAACTCTCCAACCCAAGAGTGAAACGCTATTCTCAGACTTTCTTCTATTCAACTGCTGAGCTCTGGAACTCTCTCCCAAAATCAGTCTTTCCCTCTTCCTATGACTTAAATTGCTTCAAACTCTGTGTGTTCAGGCATTTTAGCTCGAACGTCCCTTGATTTTGGCCCTGTCATTCTTTGAAATCTGGGGGAGGCACTCGTTGCAGGCAGTTATGCCTTTTGTCTCCCTCATTCACATAGGAAAAAAAAACAAAAAAACAAAAAAACAAATCATTCATGTGTGGAGGCGTGCCTGGATAAGTTCGACAAGAACGAAAGAATATTTATGATTGGGGATATGAATGCTAAGGTTGGTGATAAGAAAGTTGATGGAGTGGTGGGAAGGTGGGGGGTACCGTCAGAGGTGAATGGGAATGGTAGTGCACTTGTGGACGTATGTGTGGGGAGGAGGTTGTGGATAGCCAACACCTTCTTCCGACACAGAATGATACACAGGTACACATGGAAAGTGGTGAGGACGAGGAAGGATAAGACAGTGGTGGTACGAAAGTCACTGATTGATAATTATATATGTGTGGATGAAAGAATGAAGAATTCTGTGATGGATGCTAGTGTGTATAGGGGTATTGGAGGGGGTCTGTCTGAGCATTATGTAGTAGTAACTAGGGTTAGGATACAAAAGAAGTGGGTGAGGAGAGCTGGAGGGAGGCGAGAGGAAGGTGGAATGGTGAGGAGGGTGGAGAGGCTACAGGAGGAAATCAGGGAAGAGTATAGGAGAGCAGTAGAAAGACGACTAGGTGGGTTCGACCTGGAAGATATGGAGGAAGTGGAGGAGATAAGCAAGGTGTTTAAGGAAGAGACCTGTGCAGCATGTGAGGTGTGTGGAGTGAGAAGAGGGAGGGGAGTGAAAGGTACAGCATGGTGGACAGAAGAGGTAAAGATAGCTGTGGAAGACAAGAAGAAAGCGTATAGAGAGTGGTTGGGTAGTAGAGGGAATGAAGATTTGGAGAGGCAGAAACGAGCGAGGTACGTGGAGAGAAAGAGAGTGGTGAAGAGAGTAGTGAAGGAAAGTAAGAGAAGAGTAGATGAGGAATTTGGAAGGAATCTGAGTGTAAAATGGAGGGAGTGTAAGAAAATGTTCTGGAAAGAAGTCAAGAAAGTTAGGGAAGGTAGCAAGGGAAACAGTAAGGGTGTGAAAGATAAGAATGGGAGAATGCTAGCCGAGAAGCAACAGAGAGTAGAAAGATGGAGGGAGTACTTCAACGAGTTGCTAAATGTAAGGAATGAAGAGCCAGCAAACATAGTTGGATATGGTATGGGAGGGAGAAGAGAAGTAGTGGAGGAGGAGGAGGTGGGGATCAGGATGTCAGAAGTGTGGGAAGCCATGAAAAGAGTGAAGTTGGGGAAAGCACCAGGAACAGATGGAGTGTGTGGGGAAATGTTGAGGTATGGTGGTAAGATAGTGATTGAATAGGTATGGAAAATGTGCAAACTAGCATGGGAGAAGGGGAATGCACCCGATGACTCGAAGACTGGCATAATAGTCCCCTATATAAGGGCAAAGGAGAGAGAGGAGTGTGTGGTAACCACAGAGGAATATGTCTTGTAAGCGTAGTAGGGAAGGTGTACAGTAGGGTAGTGATTGAGAGAGTGAGAGTGAGAACGGAGAAATGCATAGGCGACGAGCAGGCAGGTTTTAGGAAGGGAAGAGGATGTGTAGATCAGATTTTTACCATGAATTGTGTTGTGGAGAAGTATCTGGAGAAACAACAAAAGGTGTATGTTGCCTTTATGGACTTGGAGAAGGCCTATGACAGAGTGGATAGAGAAGGCATGTGGAAAGTACTTAGAATATACGGAGTAGATGGCAAGTTGCTGAAAGCAGTGAAGAGCATGTATGAGGGTGCAAAGGCGGCAGTACGTGTGGAGAACGAGCAGAGCGAGTTCTTTGACCTGAGTGTTGGGTTGAAAGAGGGGTGTGTGATGTGCCCGCAGTTGTTTACTGTATATATGGATGGAGTCATGAAAGAAATACTAGGAAGAGCAGTGGATGTTGGTGTATCGCTGAAAAGGGAGGAAAATGAGTGGAAGCTGCCTATTCTGCTGTTTGCGGATGATACACTTCTGATGAGCGATAATGAATGGGAGTTGCAGGGTCTGGTAAATGAGTTTGGAACAGTGTGCGAAAAACGGAATTTGAAGGTAAATGCGGGGAAGAGCAAGGTTATGGTCTTCGAAAGGGGTGAAGTCACAGAGTGTGAGGTGAAGTTGAACGGTCAGGCTATGGAGATCATCAGCTCTCTTAAGTATCTGGGCAGTGTGTTGAGTAAAGATGGGACTAGGGATGAAGCAGTGCGGGAGAGGGTGCAACAGGGGAAGAGGGTTGTAGGAACGTTGAAAGCAGTAACAAGAAATAGAGTAGTCAGTATGGAAGTGAACAAGTCCTTGCATGACAGAGTGCTAATCCCGACACTAACTTACGGAAGCGAAGCATGGACGTTCGGGAAGAGACTCGGACCAAGAATGAGAGTGGTGGAAATGAGTTACTTGAGAAGTGCGTGCGGAGTTACATGGAGGGATAGACAGACGAATGAGGAGGAGGTGTGGTGTGGAGGTAGATGTGCTGGAAAGTGGGAAAAGGAACAACTTGAGATGGTTCGGCCATATGGAACGTATGGAAAGCGAGAGATTGACTAAGAGGGTGTACCATAGCGAGGTGGAAGGACAGAGAGGGAGAGGCGCACCGAGGGAGAGGTGGAAGGATGGAGTGAGGAAGTATATGAATGAAGGCAGTGCTGGTTGGGAGAAGGGGCATCGACTGACTGGGGACAGAGGTGCATGGGGGCTGTTCGTTCGTGGCCACCCCTTCGGGGATCACGGCGTCAGGCAATAGATAGATAGATAGATAGATCAGCGATACACCAACATCCATATATATACATATGCATATTGATACGCTTAGATGTTTGCATTGTTGTTGTTGTTGTTGTTGTTCCCTAAGCTGCCTGGCCGAACAGCCCCGAGTCCCTGAAGAAGGCCATGACCACGATCGGGCTTTTCCACAGAGCTCTCATTGAGTGTAGATTGTGTTGTTGGCGTAAGTGGTTGTGTGAAATGCAGTCTTCTATGATGTGTTTGATGGTATGGGGTGCTGTGTTACATCCTGGGCAGGTGTCGATGACGGAGTCATCCAGTCTCTTCTGATAGCTCAGAAGAGCTGGATGGTGTCCACATCTCAGCTTGGCCAGGTGGACTCTGTCCTCGCGAGGAAGGGAGGATTCGGAAGGATGGATTTTGGGAGGTCGTGCTTGCAGCTGCGTGTTGTTTATGAGTGAGTGGATGGATCGGCGAGAGATATGAGTATGGATGTGCTTCTGGAAGTTGGTTTGGGGTGGGCAGGGAGGGAGAGAGGACAGTATTTGTGTGTGATACCGTGTGCTGGGTGTTTTTTTTATATTTCTTGGTGTCTGTGGGTGTGTTGCCATGTAGTGTAGTGGGTGGTTTTGGTTCGTGGAGGCTGCTGCCAGGAATTGAGTGCCTCTCATGTCCAGATGGTCTTTGACTTTGATGATTTTGGTTTCTTGATGTAGGTGATCTGTGGGTATAGTAGCTGTGCAGCCTGTAATGATTTTTAGGGCTTTGTTTTGAATAGTCTGTAAGGTCTTATGATGTGTTTCAGCTAGGTTAGAACTTAGAATCTCAGGCTGGGCTTGCGTATTCCATCACTGATCTTATGTATTGTTTATAAACTGTAGTGGTGCTTTCTTTGTTGTGTCCAAATTTTGTGTGAGCAAGTGACCTGAGGGCGTTAAGTCTGGGTGTCAGTTTCTTTTTCGTGTTTGTGTGTGCATTGTGTGTGTATGTACAGTTGGCAAACTTAGTCCTGCGACAACAAATTTTGGTGTGTGGAGGTGTGTGGCATTGGATCCGTAGTAAACAAAGTAGTTTTATGAATGAATCCCTCATATCCCATGGCGTGTGAAGGACAGGACGTGATTGGGTGAGACGAGAAATATCGGGAAACTCTATTTTCTCCATTATTTGCATTACTGGAGGGTTAGTAGATGTTCCAGAATCATGTTAGATAATAAATGGATATGAAATGAAGAAACTTAGTTATTATTAATACATAACCTATCCTTACTCAAATTATTAAGCATGGCAGAAAATATGAGTGTTGGTGGCAGGTGGGGTGGGCTTCGTTTCACTTTAATCGAGACGGCACAGCTGGTATTAATGAGTTAATGACTCACAGGCGAATGGTTGTATTTAGGATGCCTGCATAATGATTGTTTGGCATATAACTTCTATGGACAGTAACAATTATAATTTGGTATAACATGAAGTTTGTAGTGTAAATGTCTGAACTTACTTTTGTATGAAAATTATAATTTAAGAGTTATGTGGTGGCTATATATTACCGAGTTATTTCGGTAACCAAGACTCAAAAAGCGCCCTGGCAATTGATGGCTTTCTGCTCAGAATGTGAGAGATCCTTCTTAACCCTTTCACGTCCTTGACGCAATTTTGAGCCTATTAGGGATACTTTAAAGCCTTTGTTTCCGTCAGGGGTATTTATAAACCTTTAGTTTATTTACTTCAACCTCTGCAGTTGTCTTTGAGTTAGCTGTGGGCAGAAAACTAATTTTGGGGAGGTATTTATAAGAGTGAGATAAATGTATTTCTTATTGCTAATCTGGCAACCTCTGCGTCATTAGGATGTGAGAGGGTTAATCTTTTCAAATAGAGTACTGTATGTAAATAGTTTTGTATACAGTATCCTAGGGATCTTCAGACGATTTTATTCAACCAGTCAATTAAATGAATAACTGAAATTATAATTAACCCTTTGATCCTTAGAGGTCCTTTCTAATGTCAGCAAGAACATTTAGCAGTAGAATTAATAACAAAACAAAAATGTTGTCTGCATAAAGGGTTAAAGGTGGTCAAAACTAATTGATTGTAGCTGGAATTATAAACTGATCATCGGTTTCAAAAGGGTTGACTTGTGTTTAATCTTCTTACTAAGCCAGACGTTTCCAAATCTGAATAAAGTCACCTATGTTTGCCATACTAAAATAGTTATATACAGTGCGTCAATATACTAATAATTAAGAACAAATAAATGCAGATATTTTTTTTTAGAATTTATCTATCTATCTATTGCCTGACGCCGTGATCCCCGAATGGGTGGCCACGAACGAACCGCCCCCATGCACCTCTGTCCCGTCAGTCGACGCCCCTCCTCCCAACCAGCACCGCCTTCATTCATATACTGTACTTCCTCACTCCATCCTTCCACCTCTCCCTCTCTGTCCTTCCACCTCGCTCTCGTACACCCTCTTAGTCAATCTCTCACTTTCCATACGTTCCATATGGCCGAACCATCTCAAGTTGTTCCTTTTCCCACTTTCCAGCACATCTACCTCCACACCACACCTCCTCCTTACTTCCTCATTCGTCTGTCTATCCCTCCATGTAACTCCGCACGCACTTCTCAAGTAACTCATTTCCACCGCTCTCACTCTTGGTCCGAGTCTCTTCCCGAACGTCCATGCTTCGCTTCCGTAAGTTAGTGTCGGGATTACCACACTGTCATGCAAGGACTTCTTCACTTCCATACTGACCACCCTATTTCTTGTTACTGCTTTCAACGTTCCTACAACCCTCTTCCCCTGTTGCACCCTCTCTCGCACTTCATCCATACTCCCATCTTTACTCAGCATACTGCCCAGATACTTAAATGAGCTGACAATCTCCATAGCCTGACCGTTCAACTTCACCTCACACTCTATGCCTTCACCCTTTTTGAAGACCATAACCTTGCTCTTCACCGCATCTACCTTCAAAGTTGTTATGCTTCTTTATGTTGGAAATGAGGAAAAAAAATAATGAAAAATCCCACAAAAATTGACTAATATACTGTACATATAAAATCTTGTATGTATGAACTGTATGTACAGTATATACACAGGCACATACTCCATAGCTGGGGGTTGCCGACTCGAGACAGAGCCCGAACAGGGATGTAATTATAACTTTAAATTGGTACCTATAGTAGGTCTGATTTCAGCTGATAAATTGAATCTCTTAGCAAATTATTTCTGGATACTTAACAGACAAATCTGAAACTACCATGATTTTTTTTTTTTTTTTTTTTTTTTTAATATTAGTTTAACCAGACCACTGAGCTCTACTAAAGAACTCTCATAGGGCTGGCCCGAAGGATTCGATCAAGATATATACCGGTAACTAAACGAGTCAAGATAGAGAGGGAAGGGCAGCAGGGGAACAAATCGAGGAAGGTGAAGACACGCAGACATTTCTCGCCATTTCACCAGTTCAGCCGGACCACATGAGCTCCACATCAGAGCTCTCATAGGGCAAGGCCGAAGGATGAGGCAAGGCCGAAGGATGAGGCAAGGCCGAAGGATGAGGCAAGGCCGAAGGATGAGGCAAGGCCGAAGGATGAGGCAAGAACTGCTACACCGCAACACCAACCAAGAAGTGATCAGGGCGAAGAATGAAAGATCAGGTCGAAGGTAGAAAAAATCACATCGAGAAGCAAAAAATGCATTACCGAAGGGAATCAAGCCAGTCCGGCCACATCAGCAACCGAAAAGACAAATCAGGCCAAGGAGACATGAGATATAGGCTGCCCGAGGACAGCCAAATGGGACAGAATAAGAATAGAAGGGGGAAAATCATAGAATGAGGAATGAAAAACTACTCAAAATTAGTCAAGCTGAGGACGAAAGCTCGAGGGGAGATAGGAAGGGTAAGTACCACAACCATCCCCATCAAGCTCCAGTCGCCGGCCCCGAAGCCCCCCAACCGCGTCAAGGAGAGTAGTATCAGTATGACTATGTCATAAGAATTCCATATCACTAACCCACCCGGGCGGGTGCCCGACCCCGAAAGGGGTTGAAATAGGGGAGCTATCCCCCCGCCAAAGGCGGCTTTCTAGGGCCTTTCCTAGCTGATGCTGAGAAGATTGGGTTCTAGTCATGTGGTGATGGGCTGGTCTATCAGAGTGAGAACTGAGCGATCTCTGCCATACCCATAGCTTACTCTGACTGTTCCTTTAACTTATATATTTTCTAGATCTCAAGTGACGGCGTCTTTTCCGTGGATTGACCTCCCAATCTACCAAGAGTGGAAGCCAAAGCGTCACATTTTTCCCTTGCCCCTCAACTTTCTCTTCATAATTGCTGAGGGGCACAGGGCTCTGGGTGGGGCTTTGGTTTCCCGGGCGTTTCCGCACCCTCCTCAGCTCCCCGCCATGGAGTGGCTTCGGTCACCCAGGCTTTATTGTGGTCGGCAGGGAGGGTTCTGTGGGGGCGCTCGGTTATGGCCTTGGAATTGCTCGAGGCCTTGGGGCTGTTCGGCCAGGCAGCTTGGGGAACAGGAACAACAACAACAACAACAACAACAACAACAACTAACCCACCAATTAACTTACAAATATACCTAATTAATGAAATTAATGAATCGATGAATACATGTGGTACTCCATGGATTCAAACCTAGGATACTCACACCAAAATTCTGCACACTAAGCATTATGCTATCAAGACAGTTAAAGGTTTATGCACAAGCCTACAATATATTATGCATTCTTGAATAATGTCAGGTTTTCATAATTAAGAACATACATACTGTACAGTACTGTATAGTATTTTATAAAGATCTTTGTAATACTGTAACCGAGTAATCAAGAAAGGGTCATAGCAATTTACCATCACTTATAAAACACAGCCTATTGCCTGGGAATAGAAAGGATAGCAAGCATCAACAGACCTGAGCACCAGAGTCCTGTATGGCCTGGATGATGCGGTCCATGCGTAGGTAAGAGTCCCGAGCTTGGCCCGTACCCACACAGATCGCCTCGTCCGCCAGCTTGACGTGACGCTGCCGAGGAAGATGTACAAACGGGTCATTTGGGTCTTGATAGGTATGGTCCACTGGGTAAGTTAGCATGGTTTATATCTACTGGTTAATATGATCTATGTACAGTTGCCCACATACGTTCTCTTCCTCGTCGTCGTGATCTTATGTATGAAAGTAAAATTAGCATGAATGAATTGCAAGTGTGGTTTGTTTTGATTATCAGTTGAATAATCAGACGAGTTAACCACTGCACAAGAAACTACAGTCGTAATTCAATCATGTGCATTATATTTCCATGGATAAGATCACGGAGAGGAGCAGCAACTTGGTCTACCGGTTGAAATAATCTACTGACCAAAATGGTTTACTGGTTGAAATAATCTACTGGTCGAAATGGTTTACTGGTTGAAATGGACTACTGTACTGTGTTATGTGGGAGTCCCTGGCTCCAGCACCACATTACAGTACTACCACCTCCAGGGACCATATGAGACTGCTGGGAGCAGAACACTGATCCCAACTACTGTACAGGGTCGTACATTCTTAGTGGCACCCTCAGGGGCTATATTGTCAACCACCTTGATGTGATGCTGGAAAGTATAACTGGTCATTGAACCGATACATTTATCAAAAATATACATTCTCTGACAAACACATTGGCCACAGAATGTGAATGATGGGATCCTCACTTTAAGTTTAACACATAAGCTGCCAGAACAAAGTTGTTGATAAAAGTTCAAGGAAAAATTACTTGTGTGATACTGCCAACTAAGTCACCACACTACACTGTTCCTAATAATGTCTATGATCTACAATATTTACAAGGCCTAAGAGATCATGCTATATTAAAGTAGGGGTGACATTCTGACTGATGAGTCTTGAAGCTTATAGCAAGCTTGCCAACATGTACACAATTGAAAACTGGCAAACCAGATTTATTGTAACTATTACGTGGTCATCAAACCGCCCATACCACCACCATGTACCCGATCAGTTGAGCTGTTTGTCCACTGAGAATATAGGTGCTGTCACACAAGCACTTTTCTGGCAATTGTCTAAGAGAAAGTTTTGGTAAGATCCTGTGTAGCAGGGAGAACTGTTTTTCAGATGCCTATTTACTAAGAAACATTGAACAATATCTTCAACCTAACCTAATATAATATAGTATATATATATTAGTGAACTACTATATTTATTAATGTAAAATGTCAACATTTATTGTAACATTACCAAATTATTGAGATATAAGTACAGATCTCCCCGTTACACAGGATTATACCCAAGTTTTTTCTTGAACTATCTTGGGTCAAGAATTTCGCAAATAAACAATTTCCCCAAAGGTGCCATCATTGCACCCGGTTGATATTCAATAAGTATCATAGCTTCCAAAACAAGGTTTTGTGGAATTCCACTAGACTATGGGGGGTGGGGGGGGGAATTACATGGCTTGAAACTACTAAAACCGCACTAGAGAAAGTTTTGTCTTGGTGGGCAGGCCCTGAGACGCACAAGAACAATCACATACAGCCAGTCAGTCAGGTGACTCAGGCTTGACTGAGGCCCTCATGCAACCTTGTATTGATTTTCTGTAGTTGTTGTTGTTGTCCCTAGGCTGCCGAGCCGAACAGCCCCAAGTCCCTAAGGAAGGCCATGGCCGAGATAAGGCTTTCCCACAGTATACTCAACGAGTATAGATTATGTTGTTGGCGTAAGTGATTGAGTGGAATGCAGTCTTCTACGATGTGTTTAATAATATGGGGTGCTGTGTTACAACCTGGACAAGCATCGCTGACAGAGTCAGCGAGCTATGAGGAAACTTGGTGTGGAAGAGTGGCTGGTGCGTGTGATAAAGAAGATGTATGAGGAATCGCGAAGTGCGGTGAGGGTGAAGGGTGTACTGAGTGATGAATTCGCAGTTCGTGTTGGAGTCCATCAGGGTTCAGTGTTAAGCCCCCTCCTCTTTATTATGGTCCTGGAGGCACTGTCTAGAGTTTTTAGAGGCGGACTCCCGTTGGAACTGTTTTATTTTTTTATTTTTATTTTTTTTTCTATGTGATTGAGGGAGGTAAAAGGCATAACTGCCTATAGCGAGTGCCTCCCCCATAGTTGAAAGAGTGACAGGGCCAAAATCAAGGGACGTTCGAGCCAAAATGCCTGGACACACGGAGTTTGAAGCAATTTAAGTCATAGGAAGAGGGAAAGACTGATTCTGGGAGAGAGTTCCAGAGCTCAGATGTTGAGTAGAAGAAAGTTTGAGAGTAACATTTCACTCTTGGGTTGGAGAGTTGCACAGAGTAGGGGTGGGATTGAGTTGCAAGACGGGTACCACGTGCCCTACGTAAAGGAGGTGGTATGCACTGGGATAGCTCTGAGGAACACTGATTATTATAGTAGCGATAGAATAGCGAGAGAGATGCAACATTGCGGTGGAGAGAGAGAGATTGCAGAGAGTTGGTGAGTGGACGGGAATTAATGATACGAAAGGCCTTCCTTTCAAATTTGTCTAGGAGAGCGGTGTGAGAGTAACCTCCCCACACATGTGAACAATACTCAATACAAGGGCGCACTATGCCCCTGTACAGAGCAAGAAGCTGTGCAGGGGAAAAGAACCCCCTAAGGCGGTTGAGCACACCCAGCTTCTGGGAGGCTGCCTTAGCAAGACTGGTAATATGGTCCTTCCAAATGAGAGCAGAAGAAAAAGAGACACCAAGAATATTGAGAGAAGATGAAGGGTTGATTTTTGTATTGTTGAAGAATAAGGGATAGTCGGCTGGGAGATCCTGACGGGTAGATAGATGGAGAAATTGGGTTTTGGAAGCATTAAAGTTAGCAAGGTTTTCTCTGCCCAATTGGAAATAGTATTTAGATCAGAATTTAAGAGTTCTATGGCTTCATTACGTTTGTCGTTGAGGGATTGCTGGCTGGGGCGTTCTAAAAAACTAATGGAGTAGTGTAAGGTTGAGTCATCTGCGAATGAATGGATGGGAATTAAGGTACAGTTAAGGAGATCATTTATAAAAATTAGAAAGAGAATAGGAGATAGGACAGAGCCCTGAGGAACACCGGAGTTTATAGGGTGAGGAAGTGAACAATGGCCGTCCACAACCGCAGCTATGGAACGGCCGGAAAGGAAATTAGAGACAAAGGCACAGATGGAGGGATAGAAACCGAAGGAGGGTAGTTTAGAAATTAAAGATTTATGCCAGACTCTATCGAAGGCTTTCGATATGTCTAGTGCAATAGAAAAAGTCTCACCGAAGTCCCGAAAGGAGGATGACCAAGAGTTAGTAAGATATGAAAGAAGATCACCAGTAGAGCGACCCTTAAGGAAGCCATACTGGCGATCTGAGAGCAGATTATGAGAAGAGAAATGCTTAAGAAATTTGGAAGCAAGAATAGTTTCAAAAACTTTAGAAAGACAAGAGATAAGAGCAATTGGACGATAGTTGGAGGGTTGAGAGCGGTCACCCTTCTTTGGGACAGGTTGAATGTGAGCAAACTTCCAGCATGAAGGGAAGACGTTAGAGGATAGACAGAGACGAAAGAGTTTGCCTAGGCAGGGAGTCAGCACGGAAGCACAGTTTTTTGAGAACAACAGGAGGAACACCGTCCGGACCGTACGCCTTATTAGTGTTAAGCCCAGAGAGGGTAGAAAGTACATCTTTAGAAGAGATTAGGATATTAGGCATAAGTAAGAGAGAGGAGGGCGGAGAGGGAGGAATAGCACCGGAATCATCCAAGGTGGAGTTTCTAGCAAAAGTTTGAGCGAAGAGTTTAGCTTTGTCAGAGGATAGACAGAGACGAAAGAGTTTGCCTAGGCAGGGAGTCAGCACGGAAGCACAGTTTTTGAGAACAACAGGAGGAACACCGTCCGGACCGTACGCCTTATTAGTGTTAAGCCCAGAGAGGGTAGAAAGTACATCTTTAGAAGAGATTAGGATATTAGGCATAAGTAAGAGAGAGGAGGGCGGAGAGGGAGGAATAGCACCGGAATCATCCAAGGTGGAGTTTCTAGCAAAAGTTTGAGCGAAGAGTTTAGCTTTGTCAGAGGAAGAAGTGATGGTTGTGCCATCAGAGTGGGAAAGGGGAGGGAAAGACGAGGAAGAGAAATTGTTGGAGAGGTTTTTGGCTAGATGCCAGAAAGCTTGGGAAGAGCTAGAGTTGGATAGTTCAGTGCATTTATTATTGATGAAAGAGTGTTTGGCAAGTCGAAGAACAGATTTGGCTTGATTCCGGGCAGAAACATAGGAAGAATGAGAGTCTTGAGTTTTAAGGCGTCGGTACCGTTTGAATGCTTCCTCCTTATTGCGGACAGCAGTAGAACAGGCGTGAGTAAACCAAGATTTTTTAGCATTAGTCTGAGAGAAAGAGAATGGAATGTATGCTTCCATGCCCGATAGGATTACCTCGGTAATGCGTTCAGCACTCTCCGAGGGTCCTCGGCCATGGAAGCAGAAATCATTCCATGGGAAATCAAAGAAGTACTGCCGAAGAGCCTCCCAGTCGGCAGCGCCAAAGTGCCACAAGCGCCGCCGGCTAGGAGGATCGGGAGGCTGTACTGGAGAGATAGGACAGGTGACAGAGATAAGTTTATGGTCGGAGGAGCCCAGAGGAGAGAAAAGATCGACAGTATAAGAAGAAGGGTTAGAAGTTAGAAACAGGTCAAGAATGTTGGGCCGATCTCCGATGTGATCCGGGATACGGGTGGGTTGCTGAACTAACTGCTCTAGGTCATTTAGGATAGAAAAGACGTAGGCTTGTTCACCAGGTGGATCAGTAGTGTGAGAGGAGAGCCATTGGCGGTGGTGAACGTTGAAATCTCCTAAGATGGAGATTTCTGAGAAAGGAGAAATGGATAGAATGTGTTCCACTGTAGAGTTTAGATACAGTAGTCAAAGAATTTGGGAAAGTTGGTAGAGTTAGGGGAAAGCTAGACAGCACAGAAATATTTAGTAAGAGAATGACAGGAAAGTTTGAGCCATAAAGTTGAGAATTCAGAGGAGTCGAAATCGGAAACACGAGAGCAAGTGAGTTTGCTGTGCACATATGCACAACATCCGCCTTTGGCTTTGAAACTAGGATAGAGAAAGTAGGAGAATACAGAGAAGGGGTTGCTGGATGTTGCTACAGACACCTGGGTTTCGGTGAGGAAGAGATCAGGTTTGTAGAAGGAGAGATGGTGCTCAACAGAGTGAAAGTTAGAGGAAAGTCCGCGAATGTTGCAGAAATTAATAGAAAGAGTAACAGGCCGAGGTCCAGGTAATTGTGTGGGGTCGTCAGGGGATGGTCAAACAGACGATTTAGTCCTAATAGCTGACAGTATGCAAGATGCTGAGGCCAAATTCAGAGAATGGAGAGAGGGCAAGGCGAGCAAGGGTTTAAGAGTCAACATTAACAAAATCAAGGCTATGCATTGTAGATTGAGACGAGGCAATGTGGAAAAGAGCGGTGCATACCCATGTGCAGTGTGTGGAAAGGGTGTGGGCGTTAACGAGATTCAATATAGCATCTGTCGACGCTGGGTGCACCATGGGAATAAGCGCTGTAGTAGAATAAAGGGACCCTTGCCGAAGGATAAGTCAGAAATAGAGAAATTTAAGTGCGTAGTGTGCAAAGGCGAGCTTGTGTCAAGTGATAATCCTGTGGCTGTAAATTTTGGAAATGAGTCATTGGAGCTGGTGAACAAGTTTTGTTACCTAGGAGATACCACCTCTGCCGGTGGTGGGGCCGAAGCTGCCACTATCGCTAGAATTAGATGTGGCTGGGGGAAGTTCAGAGAACTGCTGCCAATCCTGACCATGAAAAGAATGCCTCTCCCCCTGAAGGGAAAGGTGTATGCCTCATGTGTTCGAAGTGTTCCTTTTAACCCATGAACTGCTAGAAACTGTGCAAAATAAAAGGTCAAGTTGAGGGAGGGAGGGAGGGAGGGTGGGTGGGGTATATATGAGGGGAGGAGTGGAAGATGTGGTATGGAGAGATGCCACTACTGTCTATGTGTCACCCAATTTGGAGACATTTACCAGCACAGGCACAGTATTTCAAGGGTTCTTTTTACACATGTTTAAATACCGTGCTTCCGGAAGGACCATCGCACTCCCTGGGTAAAGTATTATAGAGCCAAAATACAATACTGTACTATCTATCTATCTATCTATCTATCTATTGCCGGACGCCTTGATCCCCGAAGGGGTGGCCATGATCGAAACGCCCTCATGCACTTCTGTCCCCAGTCAGTCAACGCCCTTCCTCCCACCCAGCACCGCCTTCATTCATATACTTCTTCACTCCATCCTTCATATATATATATACTTCTTCACTCCATCCTTCCACCTCTCATTCAGTCAACCTCTCCCTCTCTGTCCTTCCACCTCGCTCTCGTACACTCTCTTAGTCATTCTCTCGCTTCCCATACGTTCCATATGGCCGAACCATCTCAAGGTGTTCCTTTTCGCACTATCCAGCACATGCTTGTTGTTGTTGTTGTTGTTGTTCCCCAAGCTGCCTGGCCGAACAGCCCCAAAGCCCCGAGCAAGGCCAAGGCCATAACCGAGCGCCCCCACAGAACCCTCCCTGCTGACCACAATAAAGCCTGGGTGACCGAAGCCACTCCATGGCGGGGAGCTGAGGAGGGTGCCATAATGCCTGGGAAACCAAAGCCCCACCCAGGGCCCTGTGCCCCTCAGCAATTATGAAGAAAAAGTTGAGGGCACATGCTTGTTTACTTGGTCAACCGGATTCACTGATCTTAGGAGATACTACTTTAATTATTTAGCTTACCTTAACTATCAGAGGCTGCAGCTCCATATAATCAACGTGTTCCTCATTCCAGACCACAGCTAGCCTCATCTGGTCCGGCAGCCGATGTATCACGACCACAACATGGAAAACAAAGCAACCATTAACATTTTACTTTACATACTCTTTAATTTAAAATACATGAATAAAGCATTTGTCCGGTTAAATATCAAAAATATTTTGAAATACGTCTAAGATAACATTAAGTTTGAAAGTAATCTTGATAAAGCATGGGGAAGACAAGATTTGAAGTTTGATTATAAAGCAAAAATACAGAATAGTAAAAATGTTGCGTCTGCTGCCGCCGCCGCCAACACAGTGAACTACCGCAGTAGTGCAAGTACTGTAATGGCACTGAGCTGGATACACAGACCTAGTTTGCCTTTTTCCAGAGGATCTACTGTAAGAAACTGTAAGAAACTGTAAGAAAAGGGTCCCATGGCGGTTGGGCCGCATCCCAAATGGGCCGCCTGCCGGTCAGGCCGCATGTCCGAGTAATATTCGGACATATCGGCCGCTTTGTTTACATTACTGTATGCTGTGGCCCGTGGGATACAATAATGGGTAAAGCCTCCTCCCCCCCCCCCCCCCCCCTGACTTATTGTCATCATCATATATATTGCCAGCGAGGGTGGGTGGGTGGGTGGGGGGTTGCAAATATTAAATACGCCGCGGCCCAACTATGGCGCGGCCCGACCGACTGTACATCCAATAGAAGGACGTCACCCACACTGAAAGGGTTAATGACCGCCACTGTACATATACAATAACATTACGGAGCGAGTCTTGCTGCCACATTATTATCAATGGCAGGTGTCTCCGTGGGTCGCTGAATCCATGTATATCCGGTTTCACTTCAGCTGACGGTAAATTGAATCCCTTAGCAACTGATTTCTAGATACTTAATGGAAATATATGAAAGTAAATAAATCCCTCACAAAATTATTTCTAAAACATGTATGGTATGCAAAAATACTTTATGAATTGACTCCCTTCATTACTTATGTCTTGATACAGTACTTCATGCTTTTTTTTTTCCCTATTTTTATTTTATTTATTTATTTATTTATTCTTTGGCTATACGCCGTAATTCATGAACATTAGGTGTTTCTCACGAAATGCTACGTCAAGTTGCCCGGGCTTGACATCACCAATAACATTTTGAAACTGAGGGCTCCATCCGCTGACCCTTTGATCAGCACCATGACTCACGACTTTAATGCAAATATATAAATCTAATTGAATTCCTCACTATCTTCTTTGTAGATTCTTACAGTTCGCACCGTTAATGCTTCCGAGACATACAATAACAACTTTAACAACCAGTGAGCACCTTTGTCTCTTACCAAAGTAGCCCTCAAACGTAACAGAAAACAGCGTTGAGGCTCTTCTCGGGGTTAAGGTACTAATCTACCCCGCACCTACTCTGGATGTTACCTAGAGTACAACTGAAATTACATTTCCAAACCCATTAACGCCATCAGACAGTACACTAGGATCATTCGGCTGGAAAAGTGTAGATAGCAGAGAAGGGGCGTTATAGATAGAGGAAGCTGTTGGAATGGCTTTGTTGCGTGTGTTTATTAGCTGTCTGTATATGGCATTGAGGCATCCCCCGACTGGGTGCGAACGTGATATACATGCTAGGACGTACTACAACACCCACTAAATGTCTGCCACAGCTGGGATCGAACCCAGGTCAAGCAGAGTCACACGTGAGCGTGCTCTCCACTCGACCGCCGTGACACATAACCTAACAGCCACATATTTAACTACCACCATCGAATGGCAATGCTGGGCCAGATAATCAAATATATCTACCCATTGAATTACAGTACAACAAATTAAAGCAAACCCTGAGATACTGTGGACACAACTGTATGCCGGATGCAAGGCTATGCACTGCTCACACTGCTTTGAGACCTTGGCAACACTTCTCAAGAGTGTATATAAGGTCCTGCGGGCGAGCTACCTCAATAGGCCTACTCGTCCAGCTTTCGGGCCGAGAGGTTGCGCTTTCGACTTTGAAGCCATTTTGCCCACAATGCTTGGTACTGGAGGTTACATTTATAGTAATACCCTCTGGTACAGTAAGGGTTAAAAGTATCCCATAGATATCCCAAACATAGCAAACTAGCAATACAAGGCCATGTCCTAAGATGACATCAAACCTCGGGGTGTTATTAGTGAGCCTGTGAGTACAGAGCCAGTCCAGATTGACTGGAGCCCGATATAACCTTTAAATGTCTCAACTGCCTCTCACTAATAACACACCAATATCTCCCAGATTCTCCCGAGACCGCCGAATGATCAAACCTCCCTCATTAGCACTATTATATCAAGCACACCTCCCTCGCTCACATAACTAAACGGCGGGCCCTGGTTGAACTGGGTCACTATTACATGAACAAAAATAATTGTACCGAGTCGAGAAATGTGTGCGAGCAGATACAGTCGCCGACACTCTTACAGGTTACTAGGCACACAAGCAGGAAATTATGTATGGGTTGTGGATGTGTAGTGTGTATATAAGTACTTGGGATTGACTGTGCATCTACGTTAACCAGTAAACCATATAATAGTGCTCCGACCTTCCCCAAAGGGCCTTGACCTAGCCATATATACTCTCACGCAACCCTCAACACCGTAACAAGGTATTATAAAGTGCAAAGATAAGGATATTAGATCAATGAAAAGGTACTTAAATAATGAGTATAGGAGTTCCCAACAATGAAGATAACTTACATTAATCTATATCAAGGAACAAGCAACACTTGGGGGCAACAGCTATCAACCACCACCCACCTACCTCTCCTAACAATCATTGAGGCGTCTTAAGCCGACTTCAACTCGACGCGTTTTTATACTTGTGCTAGTGCTCGTGCTAAGCGGAGAAATAATACCCAGGTAGGCAAACACGGCCAACCTGTGGCGCACTGTAACACAAATATAAAACGCCAAAGTCTATTTTGTCCAGACTATTAGCCTGCCTGGGCTGAAGTCCTCCACCCTGTAACTGAAAGACTAATGAAGTCCTCCACCCTCTACTTTGAACCAAGCATTCCAATAGGCTGGACCCTGAACTAAAATAATGCACATCAATAAAATAAGGATCGGCTGGGATTACCACACGCCACTGCAGGAATAATAACAAATTATAAAGAATACTAGGTTGTTGTTGTTGTTGTTGTTGTTGTTCCCCAAGCTGCCTGGCCGAACAGCCCCAAGGCCCCGAGCTAGGCCGAGGCCATAACCGAGCGCCCCCACAGAACCCTCCCTGCCGACCACAATAAAGCCTGGGTGACCAAAGCCACTCCATGGCGGGGAGCTGAGGAGGGTGCGGAAACGCCCGGGAAACCAAAGACCCACCCAGGGCCCTGTGCCCCTCAGCAATTATGAAGAGAAAGTTGAGGGGCAAAGGAAAAATGTGATGCTTTGGCTTCCAGTCTTGGTAGATTGGGAGGTCAATCCACGGAAGAGACGCCGTCACTTGAGATCTAGAAAATATATAAGTAAAAGGAACAGTCAGAGTAAGCTATGGGTATGGCAGAGATCGCTCAGTTCTCACTCTGATAGACCAGCCCATCACCACTAGGTCTAGAATACTAGGTCAAGCTATCATGCTAGCGAGGAATAATTCTCATACCCCTCCACCAAATACTAAAGTAGACTGTCTACCTTAACAAGGCCAAGGTTGTGGCTCTACTAAGCCTAGCTAAAAACAATAGAAGAGAAGGAACATAATAAACACAATAAATATTTGCAGTCACAATACGAGGGAGAAACAAGCCGCACACACCCCTTAGAATTTGTCTGATGTTATGTTAAAATTCCAATGAATAAATACATACCAAGAAAGAAACAATTGAATAAGCAATACAGAAGCGAGAGATAGAAGTTTCTCTCTTGAATGCTGAAATCGGATTATATTACAGGCGGGGTTTACCAAGGACGACCAAAACATGGAGCTACGTTTTCCCAACATGGGTGATGGTTCTAAAACGTAACTCCTTACTTAACATAATACTACTACTATGACAAGTAGGATCATATAGGATGAAACAACTAAATACAAAATGCTTATACAACGCATAAAATAATATGCGTACTGTATCAATATACCGGAGAAGCCCGTAAATAATAAATGGGGAACATAATTTCCTGGGAAAACGACACAGGATCCCAGACAATAACCCACTGTTTAGAGAATGAGAACATCAAAGAGAAAACGCAAGTAACCGAAATAATATGTACAGTATTTGAAACAGATAATATACGGATAATATCGATCACTACTGTACTTAACGTCGTATTGAAATTACCGCAATGCGGGTATAATATATTTACTACATGAATATATGACCGAGGCAACATAATAATTTATTTATGGACATACGCAACTTCCAGTCTCTCTGGGGACCAAGGGTGCAGACAACTGGTTCCAGGACCGATAGGACTATGGCTTTATAAAGCATAAGTAAGGTGGGTCTATCCGCCCCACAATGGACCCGAGCAACAGCCTTTATGACGTTCATGCGCTGGAGACAGAGGGCTTTCACTCCATTGATGTGGTCAATCCAATTGAGGTGGGTGTCAAAGGTCATACCAAGAAACTTGACAGTGTCGAAAAAGGGGATGCGGAAACTCCACATTCTCAGATCGGTGGTATGACCGCGCAAATGACGCTTGTCATGGTAAAATATCATGGCCTTGGTCTTTTCTAAGGAGAGCTGGAATCCCGTCTTGGATGCCTACTTTTGAATGGCACCCAAAGTGGTGTTAAGGCGACATAATATGTGTGATAAGGTGGAGGAGGTGTAGTCTACATCAAAGTCGTCAACAAAAAGAATATGAGATACGCCCGCCGCAAGTCAATCAGAAATTCATTGATCGCAATGATAAAGAGTGTCTCACTAGGAACACAGCCTTGGGGTATTCCGGATTGAAGCGGCATGCAGCATGACAGCTGTCCCCCAGTCTTGACCTGGAAAGTCCGATCCGTAAAAAAGGCTTGTAAGAACAAGGGGAGAGGTCCCCTCATGCCAGTCATAAAAAAGTTTGAGAATCCTGTGTCTCCAAGTCATGTAGCCTTCGCTATATCAAAAAATATGGCCACAGTAGGATGGCGGTTCACAAAACCTGTCCGTACTTGGTGTTCGAGATGGGTCAGGGAATGTAGAGTAGACCTACCGGGGCGCGACCCATTTTGGTATGGTGACGGAAGGCCATTCGTTTCAGCATACTGCATTAATCTGGGATTTACCATTTTCTCCATTAACTTGCACAGGCAAGACGTGAGGACAATGGGTCTGTAATTAACAGAAGTGGAGTTAACAACATTCAGTTCAGTTTCATACAATGATGTGGCACAACAGATAACCTCACACAGTGGAGGAAGTCAAACCTATGTACCCTACTGTGTGTTGTACAAGGCGACTAAAGGGAGATATGACACGAGTTCTGACAGTCATCCTATACAATGAAATTTTGTAATGGCATTATCTTGTTGTAGCACTGTTGACGATGGTGAGGTGTAGTGCTGCAAGGGGACTTTGTTGAGTCTTGTTCAAGTACTGTTAGCAATATGCCAGCATCAGCCATAATTCTATCAGCACTGGGGTAGTGTAATGGCAAGACTATCGTATTTAAGTCCAACTGCTGAAAGGCAACACGGTCTGAGTCATTATATTCTATCTATATATCTATCTATTGCCGGACGCCGTGATTCCCGAAGGGGTGCCCACTAACGAAACGCCCCATGCACCACACCCAGTCAGTCGACGTCCCACCTCCCATCCAGCACCGCCTTCACTCATGTACTTCTTCACTCCATCCTTCCACCTCTCATTTGGTCTATCTCTCCCTCTCTGTCCTTCCACCTCGCTCTCATACACTCTCTTATCTATTCTCTCGCTTCCCATACGTTCCATATTGCCGGACCATCTCAAGGTGCTCCTTTTCACACTTTCCAGCACATCTACATCCACACCAGTGACCACACCTCTCTTGTACCTCCTCATTCATCTGTCTATCCCTCAATGTAACTCCGCACGCACTTCTCAAGTGACTCATTTCCACCCCTCTCACGCTTGGTCTGAGTACAAAGGAGTACAAAGGAGTACAAAGGAAATCAAGCAACAACAGATCTAGTGACCCTTCTAGACTGCTTGTCCTCAAAAACACTGAGGATCAAGTGTCCAAACAGTGGTTTAGAGTGGGTAAGGGAACATTGGAAAGGGAACTACTGCCCTGGAACTAATGTCCGTGGCAGGACTAGGAAGTTAGTAGGGGACATATGGGTTAGTAACTGAGGGGAGGATAAAATAAAGTTATTCATTTACAAACGCAGTCAGTCGCGGGTTTGATGCGAGATATTTGTCTAGGCGGAGTTTAAATGAATCAACGGTGCTGCAGTCTATAACGTCTCGGGGAAGCCCATTCCACACGTTGACAACTCGATTGAAGAAGAAATTCTTAGATTTGTGTGAGTTAAAAGATTTACCAATAAATTAGATTGGTCGATAGTGAAGTACTTACTACAGTTCATATTGTCGATGCCTTTGATGATTTTGAACACTTGAATTAAGTCACCTCTTAATCTGTGCTGGGTTAAAGGAAATAGATTTAATTCTCTAAGACGCTCTTCGTATGGTTTGTTCTTTAGGCTAGGTATCATTTTGGTAACTCTACATTGAACTCGTTCTAGCTTGTTTATGTCTTTTTGGTAATCAGGGCACCAGCATTGAATGCAGTATTCCAGAAGAGGGCGGACTAAGGAATTGTAAATGGTTAGGATAACGTCTTTGGATTTATGCTCAAATGACCTGCCTATAAAGCCAATTATTTTGTTTGCCTTCTTAACAACTTCTGAACACTGTTGACTCGGTTTTAGGTTACTCGATATTGTTACTCCCAGATCGGTTTCTCTGTTTACATTCTTAAGCTGAGTGCCATTCATCGAATAGTTTGCTTTCTCATTTAGGTATCCGATATGTAGTACTGTACTTTACATTTATCCGCATTGAAACTCATTTGCCAAATTTGGGCCCAATGTGACAATTTATCTAGATTGTGTTGCATATCGTCAACTTGTTCTTTTGAGAGTACGCCATTTGCAATTTTGCAATTTTTGTATCGTCTGCAAATTTTGAGATTGTACAGGTGAGACCCTCATCTATGTCGTTGATGTTAATTAGAAAGAGAATTGGTCCTAGTACCGATCCCTGGGGTACCCCGCTACTTACATTGGTCCATTTAGATGCCTTACCGTTTATGACTCCTGTACTCTTTGCTTTCTGTCGCTGAGCCAATTTTCTATCCATTTCAACACACCGTCTTGTATTCATGCGCTTTTAGTTTTAGCAGTAAACGTTTGTGGGGAACTTTGTCAAAGGCCTTTTGAAAATCAAGGTATATAATATCTACAGCTTTACTCTCATCGTAGAGGTTGAGGATATCGTGAAAGAAATCTAAGAGGTTTGTTAAACAGGAACGTTTTTTACGAAAGCCGTGTTGAGTATCTTTAAGTATGTTATTTTCCTCTAAGTGATTTACGAGTCTGTCTCTTATGACCGTTTCTAGCATTTTACATACAACTGAGGTTAAGCTAATTGGACGATAGTTACTGGGTAGGGATTAGCTGCCTTCTTTGAATATCGGTGTTACGTTGGCTATCTTCCACAGATCAGGCATAGTTCCAGACTGCAAGGATTTATTGAATAGTAATGTCAGTGGTTTGGAGAGCTCATCCTTAGCTTCCTTTAGAACTCTAGGCGAGATTGTATCAGGTCCAGGCGTTTTATTTACCTTGAGTTTATCTAAACAATTCAATACTTCTCTCTCTGTAACGGTGATATTGCTTAGAACATCTGAATTATCAATCTGAATCTGATGTCATTTGTACTCGTTTGTACATGTAACAGCAATAAAACAAGTGGGAATAGTGTTTTGGGGCTGAATATCGCGAATTATTGCCGACCGTTCAGTCATGAAATATCAGGTGGACGCAACGTATATCCTCCCTCTCCCAATGTTAGAGGCAGACTGAGCTCTCTCGTCTCTCTCTCTCTCTCTCTCTCTCTCACACCACGCAGTAGCTAGGCCTAGCACCACACCTTAGAACTGGATTGGAGATATTGGCGAGGTAAATAAACCGATAAACAAAGGAATAAGAGGAAAAATAGGTGATAATTGAAGGGAAGGGGGGAAGGAGGGGGTTTTGACACATGTGGAGGAGTGATAGAAGGTATGGAGGGGAATGATCTCACTTAATGACCTATTCATTTATTTTAAGTGCTACTGGGGCCTTTTAAAGGCTATTTTTAGGCCTTACCTCTTAAGAGGATTATCGCCTTTGCCCACCAAAACCTCTTAAGAGTGTTCTCGCCGTTCCCGGGTTAATGAGGGTGGCCATACACATAAGGCCCCCAAGTAGACCTATCCCATGTTAGAGGGACAACCCATTCCAGTAGCATTCAAGACAGTTAGAGCAGCCTTATTTACCAAGTTTTCATTATATTATTTTGTCAAGGAATAGTGTTTTATTGTTGTTTTTTATAATTTGAATAGAGGATTTGCATTAACTTCCCCATTATTCATTAATCTGAAGATACGGTGCCATTTATTGGGTGAATCGCGCTTTTACAGTACCGTAAAATGCCGTAACTTCGGACATTTTTCGATGTTTTTTAAAAATTTCTCCTGAGTGTAAACACATTATAGAGATTTAACTAGGTCAAGTGATGTATGGTGGTAGTGCGCCATAATCCAGGAAGCCTCCTAAAATTATCCCCCATAAGAAGAAAGCTATCCTTATCCTAAATGATGTACGAAGTTTGCTTGAAAAGTTGATAACTTCGGACATACGGTGTTTCTTATGGAAAATGGTTGCCAAGAAAGCCGAGATAACTTCGGACGAACGGAGGAGAACTTCGGACCTACGTTCGTGGCATTATTTCATTCATTTTTCGGCTCCTACTATTTCATATGAATATTTTATTAATGCTGCTTATTCCTGTCCGATGTTATAGTGGAAAATGCACAGTCAATACTTTTAGGCCTGTATAATCAGTATAGGAGGGGGTTATATATGATGTTTAACATATATTCTGTTTGGATCTGTTCTCGTTAGGCATTGAGCTCACTCCTAGAAAATATTAAGCAGGAAAAATAACCAATGCTGTCAAATCAATAACTCAAAAATTAACTAGGCCTAGTGAAAATATATAGGTATGTATAATATATCAATGCATATACACTTTTATGAATTTGAGCATTTTTATAGGTATAACGTATTTGTTGGCGTTTCTTTCGGCAGATAATTTTTTTTTTTTGGACAAGATATATGCCTCTCCTAATTTATATATATTATATATCCAGAATTATCCGAAATACATAAATCGGTTAGCATAATATCATATTTTTATGGGTTTTTGGACTCAGAGAATTATTATTTGATCTTTTACCACCATGTTAATGATGTACAAGTATTATGAATGATTTTCATAGGGCAAATAATAACAAACGATTGTTTCGTTCCATGTCCGAAATTACCATGTTTTTTTTTTAAACTCAATCGGTTAAATGATACTGTTCTAGCTAGAGCGTTATACAAGTGTAACAAATTTCCTTTGGTGGATGTTGTCTCTGGTAATGTTACTACAAAATTATATCAGTCACAACATCATTCATACAAACAAATTTCTACAGGGTGATAGCAGTTTGGCAGGGTAGCGAAAAATGTACATATTTTCGTCACATATATAATATTTTTTTTGTGTACATATACTCATGTCAGTTCCCTAGGACTTTTACATGCTCTTCCTTTGCCATTTCTCTAAACGGACCCCACAAAAAAAAAAAGTGTCCATTATATAATGACAATGTCTAATTACTTATTATCGCCGATGTCCGAAGTTATGACCCAAGTCCGAAGTTACCCCACTTTACGGTAGGTAAGGGAAATTGTGGGGTAAATTGGATACGATACAGGATGGGTTGAGAGGGGGGGGGGGGGGGGGGGGGGCGCTGCCTCCCTCAACCCCCCTTGACTTATTATCATCCTAATACTTGTTGATCTGTAAGGGGGCAAAAACAGGTTGCCAGTACAATTCTTTTGGTGAATAACGCTCGAGCCATTTATTGGGTGAACTGCGCCTGCCGCATCGTTCAAAACAAGAAGGAGAACGTCAAGTCGACGGAATGCTTTGTTTACATAAGAACATAAGAAAATGGGAGTCTGCAGAAAGCCGATTGGCCCACACAAGGCAGATCCCTCTCACACCTGACCCTATTATTATAAGGCCTAATCAGGGCTGGGGTCAATTCATTTTTGTCAACTCAATTCAATTCCAATTCGGAATACAATTTGAATTTATCAATTCCGATTGAATTCAATTCATTCGCAAAAAGAAAACTTCAATTCCAATTCAAATCAATTCACAAGCTTTTCAATTCCAATTCAATTCAATTCATTATTGTCGATACCGGTACCGGTATTTCATTCAATTAAAATGTTTTCAATTCAAAATCAATTTCAATCTACCCAGTAGGCCTACAATTAATCTAACATGCACTGAACATGTGTGTTTTACCCACACCATTTCAGTCTGGCACACTGACAGGAACTGTACGTATTTGTGAATCAGATGAAGTATTGAGGGATAAGCCTTTGCAACGGCACACTTAACACTACTTATGCTGCGGGCATATTTCCACATATTTCCGTTATATTGGGGCTCATTCAGGTACTCCTGAATGATTAACCCGGCAAGCGCGATAGGCCTCACGGAAGGCTTCCTATAGGGAACGCGATAGGCCTCACGGAAGCAAGACCATAAAAAAAGCCTTCCAAAAAAAAAAGGGCCTATCAAAACAAAGGATTTTGTCTCTAGGTGAGATAATTCCCCTCTAGTACTCATCCATGTGTTTCTCACCCCTCCCCCTCCCCTCCTTCCCCACCTTATTCCCCCCTCCTCAATTATCACCTATTTATCCTCTTATTATCATCATTTATCGGTTATTTTTCTCTCCCGCGATAATGTAGCACAAGTGGGTTGCATAAAAGATCGTTATGCAACACCCAGACACCGGCACACACCGCCCCGCTCGTCTCAGTTGACTCCCAGACAGCGAGAGGGGAGGGCTGCCTGTGGCTCTCTCTCGCCTGAGATTATGACCGGGTGGCCAATATCTTCGTTTTTCACCACCCAAATGCTTTTCCCACTTATTTTAGCACTCTTGAAGGTTCATATATACATCATATATGTAAAATAAAAGCATACCGAAAACAAATAATGCTTTATATTGTAAATATAACGAATTCTGTCAGAATCTAGGGCTAGAAATGCACAAATAACTACCCTAGCACCTAGGTCTATATCGCGCTTGTCAGGTTAAGTAAGTGTACAAATGAAATGAAATGTACTCAGCCAAAAACTAGAAGAAAATAGCTTCAAAATTACACCAGAATGAGCTTCGTAGCGCATGGGGTTCATCCACAGCGCAGCGCGCTACCATAGACAACAGCAAATATTCGCTAATAATGAGCAATGTTGTGCTACATTTGCCTTTGGCAGCGCTGCACAGGATTCGTGAGATATGGCTCTCACTCAGTGCACCAGCCGCCGGGCTGGAGAGCAGACGGGGGCCTGCCACGCTCCCGCTCACTCACACTCGTCTCGACAGGCTTTAAGAGGCATAAAGGGCCTGTAAATTGCTTTAAGTTGCCAGAACGTTCCTGAACGGGTCCCGCAGCCAAAGGGTTAAATACATATACAAAAAACACATGAATTATGTTGGAAATACAGTAGTTTCTCAATTAAATTAAAATTATTATATACCGTATTTAATAAGTTACTTCACTTGATATATTTTATACATGTTTTGTGATAACAAAATGTATATTTTACTGTTTATTTGAGTATACTGTAAGTTAATTATTGTACAATAATAAATTCGCATATTACAGTACAATATATTATTTTATCAATAAGTCATCAATTCATATCAATTCCAATTCAATTCAATTAATTTTATTTGTTTATCTTTTCAATTCCAATTCAATTCCAACTCGCATTTTTTTTAATCAATTCCAAATCAATTCATAATTGACCCCAGCCCTGGCCCTAATTATGTCTAACTCACTAACACCATTAGGACTGACCTCACCGAAACGGTCAGAGAACGGGGGTCTGCAGAGCGCCGATTGCCCCACACCTGACAGATCCCCCTCACACCCAGCCCACCTCGTCTATATGCCTATCTAATTTTATCTTAAATCTCCCTATCGTTCTTGATCCCACTATAGCACTTGGTAGTCTACTCCACCTATCTACATAGGCTTACCGGTACATTCAGGACTTTGATTATTTTTAGTGTTATAGCCTAGGCCTAGGCCTATTTCGGTGAAATAGTTTTTTAAACTTGTCGATAACTAAATTCCTCCATGCGGACTGTAATGATAAAAATATGGCGAGTCTAATGGTCCTTATGGTCCCTAATAAATTGTTTCTAATGGTGCGGTGCAAGAGTCAAGACGTCTTTAATTAGCCTACTGTATATCAATTATAGGATGTCCGACCCCGAGGTTCTCTATGTACAGTAAAAACCCGCGCTTTCGTTCTCCTCGCTTCCGTAATCGATTTTGGTTCGTACTCTTTCGTTTTTTTAGTACGAAAGAGTGAAAACAAAAGTTTTCCGGGTCATATTCCGTCATCTGAATCATTATTTGTGCATTTTATGACTCCCTAACCTTAAATATACACACACATCTACGATATAACATACGATAATTATCGCGAATAGACTCGCAGCGTTATTATACATAATTTATTAGGGAAAGTGAAGCTCTATGGAATCCTTATAATATACTCACATAGATTCCGTTGTGGTAGAATAGTTTTGATAAGTTTTGTAACTCGATTTTGTCGATATAAATAGTCCCGCGCGTAAACAAACTCAGTCCCGCAATCTTGAGAGCTCTGCTATGGACGTGTTCATGTTTACAAAAAGTGTTCGAAATGGAGTACACTCGCTACGGTAAAGTGTTATGTTCTACAAAGATGTTACTGTATGTCTAATATATGAACCCACAGTAGCTGGCATGCAACTTGCAAGGGCTAGTGTTGTATCCCACGTACTGGGTCTAGGGCACTCTAGGGTTAGGTTAGGTTAGGTTAGGTTAGGTTGTTTGGTTAGGTTAATATACTAGGTCTCGGAAACAAGATTCGTAGTTGCGGTAGTATTTACATCAAAACTATAGTTAACTATCAAAACTATTCTTCCACAGTGGAATCTATGTGAGTATATTATAAGGATTCCATAGAACTTCACTTTCCCTAATAAATTATGTATAATAACGCTGCGAGTCTTTTCAAAAAAATTACCTAACATACAGCTGGCCAATAAACCCATAATGTATCGTTAAATAGACAAAGAACTGGTGATTCACACTTACTCTGTTATTGTTTGTCTTTCTTTCTTTGAGGGTATGATAGCAGACGACTACAGCCAGCTTGAATATACATGTATTCTTTGGCCTTTACTATTAGTTAAGTATTACAGTAGATAATTTCCTCATAAGCATATTTATTTATAGGCCTATAATATAACATGGAAGTTATATTTTTAACTGTAGATATTATTTCATAATCGAATGTCAGAGCGATTGACTCAGGTTTGTTTGTTTGTGTGTCGTGATCCCTAAATTCTTATAGCACCATTAATTCGTAATTGAGAAAGACTTCAGTCAGTTAACCTAGCCTAACTTAATATGTATCTCTTATTACGTAATCGTAATCAAAGCGGTACTTCAATCGGTAAGCTTAGCCTAACTGTCATTTCGTCTACAGTGTATTTCGCCAATGGCGATCGATAGTACCAGTACAGGAAAACAAAAGAACAATTGTGAAGTTCACCAAACGGTTTGTTCAAGTGTATTATTTTAAGTAGGATACTGACAAATACTGTACTAAGGCATCTAGAGTGTTGTATAGGGGGTCTAGACTGATTAATATGAATGGTGCATGAATTCGTCAACAACAAAAGACCTAGGCACTGTCTTTGAAGCCTCCACGGCGCCCGTTTTTGGTGGTTGTTTCGCTCTTCCGTAATTCCGCGCTTTCGTACTGGCAGTTCCCCCAAATTAGTACGAATGAGCGGGGATTTACTGCATCTTTTTAGCACTATTTTTTTTTACAGTGGTGTTTGGCTAGTCCATCCACTAACCTGCTTCACCCTTATGTAAGCAGTACGGATTTGTATCAGGCTTACTCCCCTAGACAGGTTGCCGACCAAGGCTGACGAGTCCCTTCCACCCGGTACTAGGAACTAAGGTACCGTATGAGGTAGGTGGGTGGATGGGGTGAATGAGGTACCGTAGGTAGGTGGGTGGATGGGGTGTATGAGGTAGGTAGGTGGGTGGATGGGGTGTATGAGGTAGGTGGGTGAGGTGTATGAGGTAGGTGGGTGAGGTGTATGAGGTAGTTAGGTGGGTGGGGTGTATGAGGTAGGTAGGTGGGCGGGGTGTATGAGGTTGGTAGGTGGGTGAGGTGTATGAAGTAGGTGGGTGGGTGGGTGAGGTGTAAGAGGTGGGTGGGTGGGGTGCATGAGGTGGGTGGGTGGGGTGTATGAGGTAGGTGGGTGGGTGGGTGGGGTGTATGAGGTAGGTGGGTGGGGTGTATGAGGTAGGTGGGTGGGTGGGGTGTATGAAGTAGGTAGGTGGCTGAGGTGTATGAGGTAGGTGGTGGGGTGAGGTGTATGAGGTAGGTGGGTGGGGTGTATGAGGTAGGTGGGTGGGGTGTATGAGGTAGGTGGGTGGGGTGTATGAGGTAGGTGGGTGGGGTGTATGAGGTAGGTGGGTGGGGTGTATGAGGTAGGTGGGTGGGGTGTATGAGGTAGGTGGGTGGGGTGTATGAGGTAGGTGGGTGGGGTGTATGAGGTAGGTGGGTAGGGTGTATGAGGTAGGTGGATGGGGTGTATGAGGTAGGTAGGTGAGTGGGATGTATGAGGTTACAGTAGGTAGATGCATAGGGTGAGGTGTATGAGGGAGGTGGGTGGGTCACGAGTGCCTCCCCCATAGTTGAAAGAGTGACAGGGCCAAACTCAAGGGACGTTCGAGCCAAAATGCCTGGACACACGGAGTTTGAAGCAATTTAAGTCATAGGAAGAGGGAAAGACTGATTCTGGGAGAGAGTTCCAGAGCTCAGCTGTTGAGTAGAAGAAAGTTTGAGTAACGTTTCACTCTTGGGTTGGAGAGTTGCACAGAGTAGAGGTGGGATTGAGTTGCAAGACGGGTACCACGTTCCCTACATAAAGGTGGTATACACTGGGAAAGCTCTGAGGAACACTTGATTATTATAGTAGCGATAGAATAGCGAGAGATGCAACATTGCGGCGGAAAGAGAGAGATTGCAGAGAGTTGGTGAGTGGACGGGAGTTAATGATACGAAAGGCTTTCCATTCAACTTTGTCTAGGAGAGCGGTGTGAGAGGAACCTCCCCACACATGTGAACAATACTCAATACAAGGACGCACTATGCCCCTGTACAGAGCAAGAAGCTGTGCAGGGGAAAAGAACCCCCTAGTATTATGTGTGATTCGACTCGACTCCTAGAATATGAAGCACCAATGATTTTCTTTAATTGGCAAACTAAGCATACCTTCAAATAGCACTGACATTATATACTTATTCTCATTGCAATTACAACTTGTATCATATTGACAAGTATAATAGTTACGTTCCTAATAAATTAGAATAACATTTCTTAATATCAGAATAAAGTGTATATATCCTACCTGAAATAAAAAGGGGTTAACTTCTTCAGTATATGAGGACGCATTTCTTCCTTTTTGGGTTATTGGCATCTTAATATTTTCAGTATTTGATGAAGCATTTTAACCATTTATCACGGTTAGCCTATCATTAGACAATTTTATCTCGATGAAACAAATGAGTAAAACTCAACTAACTAACTCCTACAAGTTCTTCCTAAATTGAATTATTATTGAGTCCTCTTTCAACAGTATTCAATACAAGTACCAATACAGAAGATTTTACAATGGTCCATATTCTAATTTAATTTAGTTTGCCATATTAACCCAATTTTCTACAATCCTACTGTTATAGAAAACCACTCTAAAGGGGGCAACTAAACTAAATATGGCATTTTACAATGGTTATTTTCTAATTTAATTTAGTTTGCCATATTAACCCAATTTTCTATAATCCTGCTGTTATAGAAAACCACTCTAAAGGGGGCAACTAAACTAAATATGACAAAGTAAATCTAATCACAAAACTAACAACCCACACGTTCACTAATATGTACACACAGTGACATACACATACAATTACACGCACATTTACTTTAACAATAACAAACCCCTTCATCTAAATAGTTTCATTGAGTGTTGGGGCTTGCACTGAAGGTTTAACCCCTTGAGGATTATGATGCATGTTGACACTTTCTTCTGGCTATCATTAGACGATTGTATACAACTTAGGAAGGCTCTCTAGAAATCAAAAGTGTAAAAAACTAACCTTCAGGGGGGGATCAGTGGGAATTGGAAGGGTAAAGAGTAATTTGATTTTGGCCTTGTCACTCTTTCAACTCTGGGGGAGGTACTCAATACAGACAGTTCTGCCTGTTGTCTCCCTCAGTCACATAGAAAAAAATAAAAAAATAAAAAAAAACTATCAGTTAATCCTCTGACTTCCATATACCCTTCCTAATCTGAATAAATTCGTCTAATAATAGCCATCAAACAGAAAAGAAATGCGTATCGGATCTTGAAAGGGTTAAGGGAGCCCACCTCGCTTTTTTTATCTTTCTCTCCCTCTTTGGCTTGTATCTATTCGGTCCCATTCAGACTACTGTTTTAAGACGTTTACCCCCATCCAGGTGCCAATATTTTCCTGGCGAGCGGTAGCGAGTCAGCATATATATAAATTTGTTATGACAGCAAGCTAAATTTGTACATTTTTCGATAGAAAAAAATCCTCCGGCGAAGCCGGATTTCTCCATACAATGGTGGCTCGCTATCGCTCGCCAGGAAGAAATCGACACCTGGATGGGGATAAACGTCTTAACACATTTGGCTGAATGGGGCTGAATGGGGCCGAATGGATACAAGCCAGGGAAAGAGAGAAAATATGAGAAAGACAAAAAAAGCCGATGACCCCCCCCCCCCCCCTTAACAAAATAATAAGAGCTATGTAATAATAAACACTCCCTTGTACTCCTATCTACACACCCCTTCAGTTACAACGTTCCCTCAAGTGTTGGGGCTTGCTGTAGACCAACCAAACAGAAGGTATACAAGAAAATTAACATGGAATAGCATTGGTTTAACCATTTTATCACTTCCAAAGACATAATATATACTATACACCACAATTTTATCTTCATATAAATAAATATATATATCGTATATATATATGTATTATTATGTTCCCTCCACCAGCCGACTTTACTCCTAAACTCAATTAATTAAATCAACAAATACATGTGGCAGTCCAGGGATTCGAACCTAGGATGCTCACACCTAAAAAGCATGAACTCGGCTTTCGCTTGACACCCCCTAACCAGCCAGTCAATCATTGCCTTATAACTGTGTTGGTGGTGTAATGGTTTAGGTGATTATGTTCTGGGTGTGGTGTCCCGAGTTCGAATCCCGGGAGGATCATATGCTTTCATTAGTTTATTCAAGTACACTCGCTCCAATAAGTATCTGCACCCGGGCTATGCTGATCATCTGGTGTGTACAGCTTTATAGGGTTGGCACCTCTGCCTGCAGCTATATCCATGTGTCAGAGACGATCGTCTCTGACACATGGATATAGCTATATATAGCTATATATATAACTATATATAGATATAGCTATCCGTGCGAGTATAACGCCGGCATTAATTGACCTAACACGATTTTGGCTCTCGGCAGACGATTTTGTTAAGCTTAGGAAGAAATCTGTGGAAGCTGACGGAGTTTATTGAGATAGTTGTATGCATTTCGATAGCCAGAGGTTTTTCCTAAGCTTAATAAAAACGTTTCAAAGTATCCAGAGTGAATCCAAAAAATAGATGTCACTAGTATTGATACTTGATAGGGTTAATGTTCCTCTTCTATAATTGTCTCTTTGTCACCATCAATTTTTTTTTTTTTTTTTTTTTTTTTTACTGTGCATGCATCAAATAAAGTGCACACAGATACAGTACACACACACATACATACACAATGACCCTACTACTACTACTACTACTACTACTACTACACACACAGACATGACACTACTATTACTACTACCGGTACTACTACATTGGGTACTACTACTACTACTACTACTACTACTACTACTACTATTACTGCTACTACTACACACACAGTATACCAGTACACTACGCACACACAACCAATTTACACACACACACACACACACACACACAGTACACCACTACACTACTCACACACATACACACAGCCAACTTCCAGTTAAGTGAATTTATGTACATGCGATCTTGGTGCCATGATTGTTAGTGTGATATTTATAGAGACAGTGACCTCGCTCACAGGAAACACTATATTATTACCGGCTTCTCACATTACATATATACATTACATATATAGAGATTACAGGTAGTTATTTCTGATGTCTCTTTGTCTGTCTTTGTGTTTATCTCTCCAGTTGTGTCCCTCCTCCCCTCTCTTCCTTCCTAAGCTGAATAATATCGTCTACTAACAGGAATGAAGAGGTACGTAGGAGAGTGGGACAGCAGGAATCTTTGTCGGCCAGAGTGGACAGAAGGGTGCGGAGCTGGTATGGTCATGTTGAGCGAATGGGAGATGAACGGCTTACAAAGAGAGTATATGAGTCATATACAAGGGGAGGTAGAGGGGTAGGAAGACCTCCGTTGAGATGGAGAGATTGTGTAGTATAAGTGTTGGATGATAGAGAGATGACTGTAGAACATGCACGAGTAGTGGTAATAAATAGGAATTAATAGAGAATGCTTGTGAATAGATGAGTGATAACGCGGTTGTTGGGGAGAGGGGTCGGGCTCCAGTTGGACTAGATAATAGTCCGTCAGGCGCCTGGCCCGGGGAGCCAGTGTATATGAAGGGACATGCCTGGATGTGAGGTGGGCGGGCATTGTGGTGGTAAAGCTTCGCTGCGCTGCGTGTCTGCCTGCTGAGACCTGAATCTCTCTGAGAGATCTGGGACATGGGAATCTTTTGCTGGAGATCCCAAATGACCCTGGGTCTCTGGATCTTCTCCGGGGCAACCTAGATGTGTGGGAGTTTTGCTTTTTTTGTTGTGTTTTTGTGTTGTGTTGTGTTGTCCCTGCTCAGGCTGTTTCGAGTCAGCCACCCCCAGCTATGGGGTATATGCCTGTGTATATACATACAACACATACATACTGTACATACATACTATAAGTCTATTCGATATATGTATGCGAAAATTATCATACCTCTAACCCCTGTAACTCAAAAACGACTAGAGTAATCGAGCTAATATGTTTACCATTAGGGAAGAAGCAATCATGGAATATACAGTATGTGGAAATTTACAGCCAATTTTCTCTAGCCCCTTTCGAGTTACAGAGGATAGAGGTCATGATTTCTCGCCTACTTACAGCGAATAGACTATAACAGCCAGAATGAAAAAAAGAAAAAAAAAAAAAAAAAAATCTGCCTCGTATCTTGAAAGAGTTAATTACAGTACCAAAGGGATAGTCTTAAGGGGGAGGTACTCGCCTTTTCTGGACCCCCTTCTCCCTCATATATTAATAGTATATTAATTTTGATATTTTAAGAAGTTCGTTCCGTTACTTTTGAGATTTTGAGATTTTCCACCCCATTTCTTTCTCAATATCAAGACTTTTCGTGCCATTTAGGTGTCGATGTTTTCCTGGCGAGCGATAGCGAGCTTGTAATTTTAGAAGGAACCGGCCTTCGGCCGGAAATTTGTTTTACCGAAAAATGTAGAAATGTATCTTAAAGGGGGTCTAGGGGGTGTTTGGTTTAAGCTTGATGGAGGTCGAGCGAGGAAACTCAAAAATATATCAATAAATAAATATAGACCAAAAACCAAGCAATACCCCCTTAACCCCTTCTGTACCGGTGACGTCTTTTGTATTGGATTTCAGACGATTGTATGTAGCTTAAGAAGGATATACTGGCAGCTACACGGATTAATTGATATTGCCAGCAGCTATTTCAATGGTAGGCATCCTTCCTAAACTCAATAAAATCGTCTCATAGTAGCCAAAATAAAGTGAAAAGGACGTCGTCGGTACAGAAGGGGTTAACAATATATAATGGTGTAATCCCCCCCCCTCCCCAAATCTGGAACATACTGTGCATTTCTTGATTAAATCCCTCAAAAAGGATATGTATTAATTCGAGAGAGTCCAAGCTAGAACTGGTAAGCTTAACCCCTTCTGTACTAGCGAAGTCTTGTTAATCTGATTCTTGCTATCTCTAGAAGGCTTTGTGCAGCTTAAGAAGGATCTGTGGTAGCAAAGAGGGTTAAGTGAGATAGTTCGAAGCCTGTTAATTGCTGGAAACCCTGTTGAAACGGAATACAATCCGTCTAATTGTATCCAGAATCAAGTTAACCCTCTCCGACATATGACGCGATGTTGAGCCTATTGGGGATACTTTAAAGCCTTTGTTACCATCAGGGGTATTTATAAACCTTTAGTGTAGTTACTTCAACCTCTGCAGTTGTCTTTGAGTTAGCTGTGGGTAGAAAACTAATTTTGGAGAGGTAATTATAAGAGTGGGAGAACTCTATTTCTTATTGCTAATCTGGCAACCTCTGCGTCATATGAGCGTTAAAGGATTTAAAGGACGGCACAGGTACTGAAAGGGTTAATTCATCAATTAGGAACATAAGCTATGAGAACCGGTTGAAAGACCTTGATCTCTTTTTCGTTGGAACTGCATCGACTACGAGGTTAATTCATTGAAGTCTGTGTCATACTAATTGGGTATGACATGTTCTATATATATATATATATATATGTATATATATATATATATATATATATATATATATATATATATATATATATATATATATATCTCTCACATACACACACACTCTCGCTCTAACACACACAAACTCTTTCTCTGATACACACACACACACTCACTCTCTCACACACACACATACTCACTCTCACAGACACACTCTCTCTCTCTCGCACACACGCATAGGCCTACTCACTCACACACACACACACACACACAATCACTCTCTCTCACACAAACACACACTCACTCACTCACACACACACACACACACCAACATATCTCTCTCCCCAGCCTCACTTCCTCCCTACCTTGTCCCGGCGCCCCCACAATGACACTTACCCAGACCCAGACACACACACAAAAAACAAATACTGCACATACATCACTAGATCTGCACCTCCACTCCCTCCCTCCCTCCACCCCCACATACCACCGTGGAGGAAGGATAGTATAGGAGGGAGTGTCTGGCAATACAGTATATATTGAAGCCAACCACCCCTCTGATGTGCTGTCAACTAGTTTAATCCACAGAGACAGAAAAGGTAGTTCGCAATGGCATTTTCCAGATTGCTGTAGGAAACAATATTGCTTATATATTTCTTGATTCATCCCTTTTCCATTTCATATATAGCAAACTTATCATATACTGTAAATCAACTTTCAAGCATCTAATAAGCCTATATGATAATCTAGGACACTGTGGATTATAAGAGTTGACTGTACAGTCGGAAATATTCCCAGTTGACCTAACAGTACGGTATCTAAGAACATAAGCTACAGTTCAGAAAACAAAATTAATTAATACAATAATAATTATAATAAAATTAATAAATTAATCTCATATATTTATAACATGTTAGCATATTATCATAGCCTATCATTATTTTTGAAATATGTGAGTCACTATATATATTTTTTTTCTATGGTCAAAGTGGGTATAATACTCCAGTTCGTGTCAGTCAATTTCTGGTTTCACGCTCGCATAGGGTACGCTCTACTTTGTTCTACTCATTAAACTTCCTTGTTCTCCTCCTTACCTCCCCCACCACCCTCTTCCTATCACACCCACACCACCACCCCCTCTTCCTCTCTCACCAACTTCTCCACCCACACCACCACAACCCTCTTCCTCCCCCACCCCAACCCCCACCACCCCCTTCCTCCACCATCCACCACCACCCACACAACCCTGTTCCTCTTCCTCCCTCCACCACCACCCACACAACCCTATTCCTCCCCTCCACCACCACTCACACCTCCCTCTTCCTCCTCTCACCCTCCCCCACCACCCACACCTCCCTCTTCCTCCTCTCCCCCTCCCCCACCCCCCACACCCCCTCTTCCTCCACCACCAACATCCCCCCCCCCACCCTCACCCTGGCTTTGTCGTCACCTCTTCCTGTTGGTAATGTTGTCTTGCAAGGTTTATCAGGGGCTCAATGTAATTCTCAGGCGCAAAGTATATCATCTGTAGAATAGTGTGATCATTTCCTCTACCTTCCTATTGACACACACACACACACACACACATATATACCGGTACATCCACACACACACACACACACCGGTACACACACACACACACAGAAATACCGGTACACACACACACACACACACACACACACACACACACACACACACACACACACACACACACACACACACACACACATAAACACAAACACACACATACAGACATACCGGTACACACACACATACACACACAGACATACCGGTACATACATAATTAGACAGAGGGTGTGTCAGGCATTTTCGCTCGAACGTCCCTTGATTTTGGCCCTGTCACTCTTTCAACTCTGGGGGAGGCACTCGCTACAGGCAGGTCTGTCTTTTGCCTCCCTCAGTCACAAAAAAAAAAAAAAAAAAAAAAAAAAAAAAAAAAAAAAAAAAAAAAACACACACACACCGGTACATATACACACACACGCACATACCGGTACAGACATATACACACACACACACACACACACACACACAGCCCGTAGCCTAGTAGGTAGAGCTCTCGTCTCACACACGAGGGGTCGGGGGTTCAATCCCGGCCGGGCGGAGACAAATTGGGCTTGTCTCCTTTCATGTGTTAGCCTCAGTTCACCTAGCTGTAAATAGGTACCTGGAATAAGTGGACGACGTTGTGACGTCCCATCTGGGGTTGGCAAAAATGGTACAAGGCGAGATGGGTATCATATGGTTCACCTAAGCTGATGGCTACCTAAGCCTTCGGGCGAGACGGTACCGTCTATAGTGAGAATGGTACCATACAGATCCACCCTAAGCCTTCGTTTCCAGATGTCGCCAATTGGCTAAAAAATACAGACTACACACACATCCACAGCCATTCCAACGATACATACACACTTAACATGCATTTCACGCAATACATTCCCAGTTAAGGAGGTGCGATAATAATGAGCTTAGCTCGCATTGCGTGGATTCCCCTTGACGAACAAGTAACTGAGTAACACAGACATACTGGTACATATACATACATACATACATACATACATACATACATACATACAGTACACACACACACATTTGCGAGAGTGAGGGTCCGAGTCTAGGAGTTAAGACAGTGAACTGGAGAGAGGCAGCTTCAGAGATGGGGCTGCTTCGAGCCGTGAGTGGGCAACTAAGTCCCATGCATCCTGCAAAGGCAAGATGGCAGGGGCTGGTTGCAGCTAAAAAGTGCTTCCCATGTGTCACCCCCTAGACTGGAACGAGACCTCACGGGCTTCACAGTGCAATGTATAACGGTTGAATGAACAGGCTTCTAGCCTATGCCCGAGAGAGAGAGCAGTTGGAATATAGTAAAAAAATAAAAAACAAAAAAACACACATTATACTTACACACACACATATACTTACACACACACACACACACACACACACACACACACTGATCAGACTATCTATCTATCTATCTATCTATCTATATCATCAGTCTCACCTTTCCTATATTAAGCCTTTCAAGATCCAATACGCATTTATTTCCTTTTGTCCGGCTATTATTAGACGATTGTATTCAGACTAGGAAGGTTATATGGAAGTCAGAGGGTTAATTGAAATAGTCTTTACCCTTATAATTCCCACAGATCCTTCCTAAACTGTATAAAACCGTCTAATGATAACCAGAATAAACTCTACACCCTCATAATTCCCACAGATCCTTCCTAAACTGTATAAAATCGTCTAATGATAACCAGAATAAACTCTATATCCTCATAATTCCCACAGATCCTTCTTAAACTGTATACAACCGTCTAATGATAACCAGAATAAACTCTATATCCTCATAATTCCCACAGATCCTTCTTAAACTGTATAAAACCGTCTAATGATAACCAGAATAAACTCTACACCCTCATAATTCCCACAGATCCTTCTTAAACTGTATAAAACCGTCTAATGATAACCAGAATAAACTCTATATCCTCATAATTCCCACAGATCCTTCTTAAACTGTATAAAACCGTCTAATGATAACCAGAATAAACTCTATATCCTCATAATTCCCACAGATCCTTCTTAAACTGTATAAAACCGTCTAATGATAACCAGAATAAACTCTATATCCTCATAATTCCCACAGATCCTTCTTAAACTGTATAAAACCGTCTAATGATAACCAGAATAAACTCTATATCCTCATAATTCCCACAGATCCTTCTTAAACTGTATAAAACCGTCTAATGATAACCAGAATAAACTCTACACCCTCATAATTCCCACAGATCCTTCTTAAACTGTATAAAACCGTCTAATGATAACCAGAATAAACTCTATATCCTCATAATTCCCACAGATCCTTCTTAAACTGTATAAAACCGTCTAATGATAACCAGAATAAACTCTATATCCTCATAATTCCCACAGATCCTTCTTAAACTGTATAAAACCGTCTAATGATAACCAGAATAAACTCTATATCCTCATAATTCCCACAGATCCTTCTTAAACTGTATAAAACCGTCTAATGATAACCAGAATAAACTCTATATCCTCATAATTCCCACAGATCCTTCTTAAACTGTATAAAAAACCGTCTAATGATAACCAGAATAAACTCTATATCCTCATAATTCCCACAGATCCTTCTTAAACTGTATAAAACCGTCTAATGATAACCAGAATAAACTCTACACCCTCATAATTCCCACAGATCCTTCTTAAACTGTATAAAACCGTCTAATGATAACCAGAATAAACTCTATATCCTCATAATTCCCACAGATCCTTCTTAAACTGTATAAAACCGTCTAATGATAACCAGAATAAACTCTATATCCTCATAATTCCCACAGATCCTTCTTAAACTGTATAAAACCGTCTAATGATAACCAGAATAAACTCTATATCCTCATAATTCCCACAGATCCTTCTTAAACTGTATAAAACCGTCTAATGATAACCAGAATAAACTCTATATCCTCATAATTCCCACAGATCCTTCTTAAACTGTATAAAACCGTCTAATGATAACCAGAATAACTCTAATCCTCATAATTCCCACAGATCCTTCTTAAACTGTATAAAACCGTCTAATGATAACCAGAATAAACTCTATATCCTCATAATTCCCACAGATCCTTCTTAAACTGTATAAAACCGTCTAATGATAACCAGAATAAACTCTATATCCTCATAATTCCCCACAGATCCTTCTTAAACTGTATAAAAACCGTCTAATGATAACCAGAATAAACTCTATATCCTCATAATTCCCACAGATCCATCTTAAACTGTATAAACCGTCTAATGATACCCAGAATAAACTCTATATCCTCATAATTCCCACAGATCCTTCTTAAACTGTATAAAACCGTCTAATCAGAATAAACTCTATATCCTCATAATTCCCACAGATCCTTCTTAAACTGTATAAAACCGTCCTAATGATAACCAGAATAAACTCTATATCCTCATAATTCCCACAGATCCTTCTTAAACTGTATAAAACCGTCTAATGATAACCAGAATAAACTCTATATCCTCATAATTCCCACAGATCCTTCTTAAACTGTATAAAACCGTCTAATGATAACCAGAATAAACTCTACACCCTCATAATTCCCACAGATCCTTCTTAAACTGTATAAAACCGTCTAATGATAACCAGAATAAACTCTATATCCTCATAATTCCCACAGATCCTTCTTAAACTGTATAAAACCGTCTAATGATAACCAGAATAAACTCTATATCCTCATAATTCCCACAGATCCTTCTTAAACTGTATAAAACCGTCTAATGATAACCAGAATAAACTCTATATCCTCATAATTCCCACAGATCCTTCTTAAACTGTATAAAACCGTCTAATGATAACCAGAATAAACTCTATATCCTCATAATTCCCACAGATCCTTCTTAAACTGTATAAACCGTCTAATGATAACCAGAATAAACTCTATATCCTCATAATTCCCACAGATCCTTCTTAAACTGTATAAAACCGTCTAATGATAACCAGAATAAACTCTATATCCTCATAATTCCCACAGATCCTTCTTAAACTGTATAAAACCGTCTAATGATAACCAGAATAAACTCTACACCCTCATAATTCCCACAGATCCTTCTTAAACTGTATAAAACCGTCTAATGATAACCAGAATAAACTCTATATCCTCATAATTCCCACAGATCCTTCTTAAACTGTATAAAACCGTCTAATGATAACCAGAATAAACTCTATATCCTCATAATTCCCACAGATCCTTCTTAAACTGTATAAAACCGTCTAATGATAACCAGAATAAACTCTATATCCTCATAATTCCCACAGATCCTTCTTAAACTGTATAAAACCGTCTAATGATAACCAGAATAAACTCTATATCCTCATAATTCCCACAGATCCTTCTTAAACTGTATAAAACCGTCTAATGATAACCAGAATAAACTCTATATCCTCATAATTCCCACAGATCCTTCTTAAACTGTATAAAACCGTCTAATGATAACCAGAATAAACTCTATATCCTCATAATTCCCACAGATCCTTCTTAAACTGTATAAAACCGTCTAATGATAACCAGAATAAACTCTACACCCTCATAATTCCCACAGATCCTTCTTAAACTGTATAAAACCGTCTAATGATAACCAGAATAAACTCTATATCCTCATAATTCCCACAGATCCTTCTTAAACTGTATAAAACCGTCTAATGATAACCAGAATAAACTCTATATCCTCATAATTCCCACAGATCCTTCTTAAACTGTATAAAACCGTCTAATGATAACCAGAATAAACTCTATATCCTCATAATTCCCACAGATCCTTCTTAACTGTATAAAACCGTCTAATGATAACCAGAATAAACTCTATATCCTCATAATTCCCACAGATCCTTCTTAAACTGTATAAAACCGTCTAATGATAACCAGAATAAACTCTATATCCTCATAATTCCCACAGATCCTTCTTAAACTGTACCGGTATACAAATAAGTCTAATGATGGAATAAACAGTCATCAAAGGGTTAACGTCATATCGTCACGTGTTTATATAATTAGTTACTTTTAAGAAGGGATGGTGGTGTAATGGTCAGAGTGTTTCAAAATCTGTGTGTGATAACCCAGGTTCGAATCCCGGTGGATCACATAATATGCTTTCATTAATTTCATTGGAGGTGTTTGGTGTTGGGGTGAAATTAGTAAAATATAGAATATTAAATATAAAAATATATGCCCATTTATGTATATATTGTTGTATTATTGTTCAAGTTTCCTCCCTAGACTTCCATCAAACTTTTAACAAATATCCATTAGATCCCCCTTCTAGATTAATTTGTACATTTTTCAGGTTCACTATCGTTCCCTAGGAAAACAATCGACACCTAAATAGCACGAAAGGTCTTATTATTGACAAAAAAACAATAAAATAAAACAAAATAAGCGAAAGGTCTTAAAATCGACAAACATCATAAAATCTGAAAATTAATGGGGCTAGACATGAGGGAGAAGGGGATCTAGAAAAAACGGCCCATCTCCCCTTAAACATTTGCTGAAGATTAAACAAAAATCCTATAAACCCCCCCCCCCCCATATCTGGCTACCCACCAAGTAGGTCTATACAGGAAGTGAGGAATACAGGGACCACTCTTTCTCTCTTCCTTCTTCCCGGGTCGGGCTGAAGGGGAGGGGGGGGGGGGTATGACTGGATATATGTGTGTGTGTGTGTGTGTGTGTGTGTGTGTGTGTGTGTGTGTGTGTGTGTGTGTGTGTGTGTGTGTGTGTGTGTGTGTGTGTGTGTGTGTGTGTGTGTTGCTAGTGTATGTATATGTGTATGTAATGTATTATCTTTCTAACAAAACATGTACACATTTATCTTGAGAGAGGGGGTCTAGGGGGTGTTTTTCTAAGCTTGATGGAGGTCTAGCGAGGAAACTCATAAATAACTAAACAAATATATACACAGACCAAAAACCAAGCACTACCCCCTTAATATTCCACTTCTGTGTAACACTATCTGGTCCGACGTCTTGAGAATTATTAGGATATTTTGTTTGTTAGTGTTTTTAAGGGGAGATGGTTCACCTTTTGGGCAATTTTTGCATGTATTCATTATTTTTCTAGTTTCTTCCCTAGACCTCTATCAACTTTAAATCCATTAGATCCCCCTTCTAGGTTAATTTGTACATTTTTCGGTAGAAAAATGTCCCGGCCGAAGGCCGTTTCTTCCAACATTACAGGCTCACTATCGTTCGCCAGGGAAAAAATCGACACCTAAATAGCACGAAAGGTCTAAATATTGACGAAGAAATGGGGCGAAAGGTCTTAAAATCGACTAACTAATGGGGCAAACAAACATCTTAACATCTGAAAGCTAATGGGGCTAAACATGAGGGAGAAAGTGGTCCAGAAAACCGGCCTATGTCCCCTTAAGTTCTGAATGTGGTATCCCAGGTTCGAATCCCGGGAAGATCGCATGCTTTCATTCGTTTATTTGAGGGTGTTTGGTGTTGGGAGTGACATTAACCCTTTCAAGCGCTGACGCGTTTTAGCAGTTTATTTTTGGCTATCATTAGACGATTTTATGCAGCTTAGGAAGGATCTGTGGGTATTCAAAGGGTAAATACTATCTTAATCAACCCTTTGACTTCCATATACCGTTACTAAACTGAATAAAATCGTCTAATAGTAGCCAGAAACAGAACAGAAACGCGTATTGGAGCTTGAAAGGGTTAATTTATTATGATTATTATATGTACTGTATATGTGTATGTAGATGTGTTTATCTTCGTCTGTCTGTCTGTCTGTCTGTCTGTCTTTCTGTCTGTCTGTCTTTCATACACGTGCACTCACTCATTAACGTCACAGTTATCTACACCCCCCCCCCCCCCCACACACACACACACACACACACACACACACACACACACACACACACACACACACATATATATAACGAATCAAGTTTTTTGTTTTACCTGTATTAGCAATTCAAGTACCTTGCAACAACATGGAGTAAGACAACCATTAAGGGAGTAGGGTATAATTATGTATGTACATATATCTCTCTCTCTCTCTCTCTCTGTATATATATATATATACTGTATATACACTGTATATACTGTAGATTAGTTTCCTCGCAAGGCCTCCATCAAGCTTTAAAAATAAAATGACCGGCCAAAGGCCAGTTCCTCAAAGAAGTTCAGGCTCGGTATCGCTCGCCAGATAAATTTCGACGCCTCAATGGCACTAAAGGTCTTAAAATCGCAAACAAAATGGGTTTAACGTCTTAAATTCTGAAAACTAATGGGACTGAACAAGAGGGAGAAGGGGGTCCAGAAAAACCAACCTTAAACAAAGCTACCGGTAACCCAC